>OX422223.1:124067285-124489785 GCA_949130495.1 Sambucus nigra
ACCTAAACAACCCATATTTATTTTTCAAAAATAGAACTGGGGTCCCCTTAGGTGAGGTACTCCTACAGATGAAACCCTTCCCTAAATGTTGTAAAATCTGATCTCTCAACTCTCACATCTGTAAAGGAGACATACGATACGACGCTCGCACTATCGGCCTAGTCCTCGTTGCTAAGTCAATCAAAAACTTAATCTCTTGACTCATCGATAACACCGGTATCTCTTGAAACACATCAGAAAAGTCCCAAATCATAGGATTCGAATCTAGATAGATGACGATACCCTCTGACATCTCCTCCTCAATGTAATATAAATGCGTGGTCGATCCTCCCTCGAGATAAGGCATCAACACAAGATGCATATCCTTCCTTGGAATGAAAAACATGATAGTCCTACTATAACCATCCACCATCACTTAATACGTCGCTAACTAGTCCCTACCAAAAAAACATCTTACTCATACATCTTTAAAACGAGAAAATTCGTTACTAAGCATAACCACCCAATGTTCACACCCACTCCCATGAAAATGGAACGGATGAGAGCCCCTCTACCCAATGTTGAATCTACAGTTATAATGATATCAGACACTGTATCCACTATGCCTCTCTCCCGTGCGAATCTAGTTCTAATAAAGAATGTCACCCTCCCATGTTGGACAATACCCTCCTAATGTATCCATGGATAGGAAACGTCCATTGAACTACGACAGTGCTAGTGGTAAAAATATCCCGCGGATGTTATAGACACACCCAAACTATAATTGCTCCTGCAAATGAGGTAGTGCTGGAACTACTGGTGGGACTAGAAGTTGCGGTAGCTGCTACCCTTGTTGGGCATCCTGCTACTGACCCCTAGCCCTATTCAGGCATGAATGACGCATGTGGACTTTCTCCCAATATATGAAACATTTCCCCATAAAATCTACCCACCTCAGGCCCTGGTGAAGCTGCTTGTAATAACTTGTATTTTTAATGTCTTTTAAAATGGTTTATTAGAATTAATTGTGATATAATTACAAATTAATCCGGATTTAAATATTACTCGAGAATAAAGTAATATGTGATTTATGTTGAATATTACTTAGTGATTCAACTGATATATATATGATTATGATTTTACAATTGAATATGACTTTATAAAATTGTCTCGAATTATGTGTATGACAATTAAGGTAATGAAGTCGGGACGCGCATTTGAGTCGTGTCGGGATTATTATGTAATGAAATAATAGTGAATTATTTTTATGTCATCCGAATGGTCATTTTGACTGCGCCAAAGAAGGGTTCAAATAGTCAAAAAAGTCGACTTGGGTGTTTGATTTGGGTCTCGAGGCACTTTGGAACCGAAAGGACACCCCAGAGGGGTATTTCGGTCATTTTACAGGGGAGGTGAATAGTAACTATGAAAATCTGAGTTTATTTTATAAGTAAAGAGATTAGAGAGTTTGGTTCATTCACCAAAAATAAGAGGAAAAAGGTTTATGGGAGATTGAGAGATTTTCTATGGGAGAAGAAGAGACTTTTCTAGGAAACCAAAGGATAACCACCTTGCACCACCAAGAGCCACCACCACCACTGCCGAAAGTTGGCCGAAAAAATAGAGGACCGCCAATAAAGTATCATCCCCAACGGATCATACCTACAAATTAGAGGCAAGTGATTAATTATTACAATCTTAGCTTT
Organism: Sambucus nigra; assembly: GCA_949130495.1. Lineage (NCBI taxonomy): Eukaryota > Viridiplantae > Streptophyta > Magnoliopsida > Dipsacales > Adoxaceae > Sambucus > Sambucus nigra. The sequence goes on from OX422223.1 coordinate 124,068,971, forward strand.
TATATTGTCTATGTTAGGATAATTAGGAGAACAGAGAAAAGTTGCATGAACAAAGAAATTTGTGATAATTTTAAATGGATATTTGAGATGGATATGATCTAGGAATGATCTATTTTTATTATAGAATAAACTCCATGAATTTTATATTTTCTTGTGAAGAAATACGGGATTTACACTCTTATTGATGATTAAGTAAAAAATCAGAGTTCTTGAGAATAAAATGGAATTTGAGTAAATTGATTCATTTTAATGATGTTTAAATCATTTTGTATATGTTAACACTTATTCATATATGAAGGTATATGATATGGACATCATGATATTAAATTATGAATCATTTGGTGAAGAAAAATTAGAGTTTAAATGATGTTCTTGAAGAAATAATAATATATGAGTTTTCTGGAAATAATATGTTTTAATCCAACCTTCTTGATGATTTTAGTTGGTTTGATTATTAGAAATCATTTATATATCTTAGTATATCATATGGAATGAACATTGGGGAGTTTGGGATTATTTGATAAAGGTTTTGATGATTAAAAAGTATGAATCCCGTAGAATAATGATTGCAAAAACTGGGCCGGTATCTGGATGATCGATTGATCAACCAGAATCATCGATCGATCGACTCCCCTTGAAATGTGAAATATATATTTTTTTTAATTACTGACTAACTCCCAAACTTTTAAGAATCTTTGATGACGATTAAATGAACATAATGGGACTTATGAAAGGGCAGTAGGATATACTTAAGACCCGAAAAATATTATTTTGGGATTGTGAATAAAGGGAAACTAACGAGTGTTAATTAAACGAATTATTATCGAGACTTATATTACTTGGGATTTAAATTGGATAAATGATAATTTAAGGTCGGGACCAGTAGTAAGAGAGTTATTAATTACTGGTATAACCTTAGGAATAGGTGGGGTTAACACTAAGAGATAGAATGAAGGGTTAAAAATGAATTAAGGGTTATCGAGAATTAAACCTAATTAAAGATGAGTTTAATTCATAGAATTTAGGATGTTGTGATGGCATGGATAAGTATGTTGTAGACATTTACCAACTGAATTAGGTTAAGGAATACTTATTTAATCTTCGAGTAATGAGTCAGGCTCGGGAATATAAAATAAAGAAGTAAAGTCATAATCTTTGATACGTAGGATTTGATAGATAAAAATACTACGTATGAGAATTATCATATGGTTGTGTGAATGCCTTATGGATGTTATATTTATATAGGTGTGATGAATACCTATGATATTATTTATATGTATGACATACCTACGCTACAGTAAAAAAATGAACTTCTTCTTTATGGGATGTAGAAGTAAACCCAAACGAACTCTTCAACTCGGTAGAGTAAACCTGGTGCCAAACACTCCAAGAAAGATATATATATATATGGTAACCTGGAATAAATAAACAATGGGTGTAAACAAAAGTGTTTTAGAATAATTTTCTTGAAAATACAAACACTTAAAACATGAACTTTTGAACTAAGAAATTTTCTCTCTCAAAAAGGTGTTTAGAAAATGTCAAAAGTTGGTTTTTCAGACTTGGTTCCCGCACATATAACTTCTTTCAAGAGTTAGTGGGTAAGGGTAAGTGGGAACATGGGAAAAATTTCTTAAAACTACTGGAAAAATTTCCTGCCTGAATTCTCGTTCGAACGATACTTCTAATGAAGTTCCAGTGGCCATAACGAACATATCGTTGGAAAACTCGTTCGAACGACAATTTCGAACGAACTACCAGAAAGATTAAAATTCTATTTTTAGCCCAGAAACTTTCTGAAAATAAATATCAGTTTAAAATAAAATTACACCCAATAAAAATTGTTCCAAGCGCCTATATATATATATATATATATATATATATATATATATATATATATATATATATGTAATGCATTCATACCTTAGGAGTAATTGGAAGTATATTAGGCGCGGTCCAAATAAAAAATGACACTTGTGGTTTAGGCTTCGATACTTGTAATGAATCAACTCATAAAGCCAAAACCAATGTTTTAGGAGAAATGCCAAGGAAAGACTTTAGAGATCATTCCGTAGGTAAGTCTTTTCGCTGAGTCTTTAGGTGCTCGCATTGTGGTAAAAAGGGTCATCTTAGGAAATTTTATTTTGATCTTAAATGAGGTCCTAAAAAATCTCAATGTAAGGCAACCGAGGTAGCCAAGATTCCTACACCCCGAGAACGTCATTAGTTTGGGTTAGGAGATCCGAATTGGTAGCTTTACAAGATAGGGTATATTATTCTCATTTTTCTTTCACATGCTTCCTCCCTTGCAAAATCTAAAGGTTGAATGTGTTATTTTTGTTTTCATACTTTAGCTTTTGTGCTTCATGCTATGTCACCATGCTAATTGTATGCTTATTTTAATCATTATTCTAGTCTATATTTCATGCCATATCACATGCTAGAATTATGATGTTTGTTTATATTTTGTATTATATTTCCTTCATTTTAGTTTGCATTAAATGAAAAATACAAAAAGATTTTGTTTATCATTTGTGTTTCATCTTTTTTATAATTTAGGCTTAATGAAAAATACAAATGATTTTTGTTTATCTTTTGAGCAAATATTTTTGTTGTTTGGTTTAAAATTTTTAAACTCAAAAAGATTTTTTTTTTGTGTATTTTAGTTTGACACACTCTATGTAGCATATACTTGTGTTTGAATCCCTACTTTTTCTCTTTCATGTGGCTAGAACTTTTGGTTTAGATTGTCAATCCTTAAAATGTTCTTTACCATGCTTACATGGAGTAGTTGGATTTTATGTTGACATAATGGATTCTATTTTTATATGCCTTAATTCACACATGCATGAGCTCACTTGAAATTTTAACTTCATATGTATATTTGAGCTTTGTGAGGTGTTCTCCTACCAATCTAGTCATCTACATATTATATGATCTAGGAGGTCAAGTGCATGTTAAAATCTGTCGCACGTGAGATTTGTGTGAGATATATATATATATATAATAAGGAGCAAACGTTTTGACACTATTCCATAAAGAGATAACACAAGTAGAGGCTGGGATTGAATCATCAAAACCATCCATTATTAGATGAAGGGTTGGATTTTCACTCACACACTAATAGAAAGTACTATAATACACCCCAAATTTATTTCACCTTTAATTTGAAATTCTACCCACTTTTGTCATAACCCTCCATCACTCACGTCTCACGTCTCTCTCTCAGATCCCAACACTCATATTGATCCTCTCTTCATCTCGGCTCTAAAAGGTAGAATGGAAAGAGCACACACTTCTTAATCTCAGCTCTAAAAGGTTGAACGGTAAGCACACACACTCTCTATCTTCAAAGTTTTTCTCTGTTTTTATAGTCTCTCTTTTTTTTTGTTCGACTTTTGGAATTTTTTGGAGATTTTTACCAATTTTTCCGGCAGCCGGTTTTCATATCTGATGTATGGTCTTTCTGTAGGTATCCGATGCTCCAGAAATTCATCCCATTAGATAAGAACTGTTGGAATACATGCGTGTTGTTGTCTTTTGAATATTGGGTGAGATCTCTCCTTCTTCATTCCATTTTTTCTTTCTAATTTAGGGTTTTACATTTTGATGAAAGATAAGACCTACTTTAAGGTATTACTTTTTGAATATTTTCTTTGTTTAGAGTTGCAAATCTAATTTGATTTTGGGTTTTGAGTTTTGTATGGTTTATGGATTTTTGACGAATTTGGTGTTTAGTTAGCCATTTTGTGTCAAAGTTTGATTTTGCAGGAACTAACTTGGCTTTTTATGAATTTGGTGTTTAAATTGCAGGTACTAACATGCGTTGTTATTTTGGTGTTTAAATTGATGGTACTAACATGCGTTTTTATGAATTTGTTGGTTGAAATTTCATAATTTTATTTATTTTTTGGCTTGGTTTATCAGATTGTGTAGAAGTTTCTCATTAGGGCTATGACCCCAAATGGGGCCCAAGTAATTGTCAAACAATACAGAGGTATATATATAATTGTGTTATAGGGATTATTATTTTGATTGTATATCTATTTTTATGATATTCTGTACTCTGGTGTGAGAATATAAATTGGAACTATTGTTCAATTCTTTTACTTTTTAAAAATAAATATTTCTTGGGTTTAATATGGAGGTGTAAGTTACTTCTATGCATAATAGTATGTTTTGGGCATCCTCTTACTTATATGCATAATAGTACGGTATAATAGTTTAAGTTTAGTCTTAATTTTCATTTTTTCAATGTTAATTGCATTATTTTTTATTTGTGAAACTAAGCTTCATTTGTGAAAATGGTTTAATAGTTTTAGTTTAGTGTGAATTTTTCATTTTGCGAGTGTTATTTGCTTAAGTGTATAAAAATGTATTACATTGTGAAGGGTATTGTGTTGTTTGGTATTTATCTAATTTACTATTTATCTTCCTGAAATGAAAGGGTTTCTCCCTTCTCTATTACATTCTCTCTCTGAATCAGTAGATATACTTGGTTTCTCCCTTCTCTTCTCATTCATGGTTTCTACTATTTTGCGGGTTATTCCAAAGAAATGAAAGGGTTTTCCCATATTCTATGCATTAACCCTCCTTTTCTAATTGAAATATTACATTTGTTATTGAAAATACTTCTTCCTGAAATGAATAATCCATGTAACTGTTGTTAGAATTAGTGTTTCACATCGTATGCAGTTATATTGTCTCTAATTTTAGTGGTCTGCCTTTTACATTTCAAATGAGACGAGTTTGTATAACACAATCTAACTTCTATTTTGAATGATCCATGTAACTATGCTCTGTTTATTCCTTTCTAAATCTTACATAATTAGTTAATATTTTCTAAATTTAGTGTATCATTTGCTCTATATTTACTGTTATATGCCCTGTTTGAATTGTTTTGGCATTATGCTCTGTGTTGAATGCATGATAGTTAATTAAATTAGTTTTTGATAATGTCCTGCCCAACCATACTCTCTCACATGTTAGTTCAAGATCAATTTAAATAATCTTTAGTTTCCATAGCACTAAATAGTTGTGTAGGAAATTTAAAGACAATTGTTCGATACGCAACATAGTGATCATTAATTACCAAGGAATATAATCGGATCCCGCTTCCATTATTATGCACTACCTTTGTCCTTTTTTTGTATCTTCTATTGATTTTATGAAATTTATTATTTTGTTTGATCTTTTCTGTAGGATGGATGAAGGGAGGAAGCCACTCTAAAAAATGGAGTTGCATTTCGTGCCAGATCATGAGCACAATGGGTGAGATTTTGTTACCATTGTTAAAATTAACTGCTACCAATCACACAAACCAATTATGTTATTAGTAATGAGAACAATGGTTCTCTTTATAACAGTACCATTCTTATAAGGAGAACATGGTTCTCTTTCTAACAGTAGTGTTTTAAGTTTTCTTATAACAGTACCATTCTTATAAAAAGAACAATGGTTCTCTTTCTAACAGTACCATTTTTTTAACTGGTGTTCACTGCATTTACTAATAATTATCTAGAAAACAAATTAAAGTTGTAGTATTGTATTCAATACCATTCTTTTATTGTGGACAATGGGGACAAATTAATAGTACCATTCTTTTATTTCCATGATATTATTGTATTCAGTTCCATGATATTATTATGAACACCATATTTGTAGGGGATCAGTGTATTGCATATTCCAAATGGACTATTAAAGTTGAAACTAAACATTTACCTTTTGTGTTTCTTTGTTCTTTCTACTATTGAACAGATATGAGAAGATAATATGGTATTACATCTCTTTCTCCTGCTCACTGTTACATCTTTTTCCCCTACTCATCTCTTTCCCCTGCTCACTATTACAGCTTAAATGGTAACGATTTAAAATTCTATGTTTTTCTAACTTGGGTTCTCGCTATTACATCGCTGCATATAAGGTTTTTCTATCCTTCTCTCAATGATACCTCCAGTTCAATAGACACCAATCTACTTTAAAAAATAAAAATGAAGAAATAAAGAAAGCATGGATTATACTGTCATTGGAATATGAAGTGATGTCTATAATTGTTTGATAAAAAAAGAAAAAAACTTGAAATTAAATGAGGTATTGAACTCATTTAGTGGTATTTGTTCTTTTACTTTATCTCAATACTCTTTTAGTTATTTTGTTTGGCTCACGCAAGTACGAGTTATATTTATCCATTTTTGTTTCTCTATGACCAAGAACCTATAAATTATAAGCATGATTGGTCCAAAAGTCTACACATCGAATGAGGTTGTTCAGATTAGTGTCCAAAAGCTTGCGGTGATGAATGAGTCCGAAGAGAGTAGATCAGAAGATCTCAAGGAAGGACTGAATGCTCAACAACATTGTATATACAATGTTGTTAAGATGATATACATTATGAAAATGTATATGTTAACAGTTTACTGTTAATTTTTTCATAAATTGTATGTCTAGGGATCATATTCCTTTTAGTTATTTTTATAAGGCGTATTGTTTTTCCATCACTCAGTGTGCCTCAATTTGTTCCTTCGTTTGTTTCTGATAATATTGCATTTTGTATTTTAACAGTATCAAAAACTAATAGTAGCTTAAAAGTTTGAATCTGTCACAGTTCGCCTATTCACTTTTCTCAACAGCGTTTATCCACCACTGGACGGGATGCTTTCTTATTGGACGTTGATTTGAGTTGGTTACCTTCTTGATAATTTCGTTGGTAAGATGAATCTTTCCTTTATGGTTTGATTATATGGAATCTAAATTAGTTTCTATTTGAATCGCCAATGTTTATCCTATGTATGGGTCTTAACGTTGTCATAAAGGAATGTAAATTAATATGTGTTTAATTCATTGACTCTAGTGTTCTTCGTTTATTCAGTTGAGTATTTTGATTAGTATGTGTTTACTTTAAGTTTGTGGGTTTCAATAATATTTGGATTAGTTAATTTCTATCATATAAAATATAGTATTCTTTTCCAATTTGTAGTTTGGATCGCATGCACTGATATGAGGTAATATGATGCTTCTCACTATTAATTGACTCTCAAAACTTGGGAAGTCATGCTATAACTTTGGCATAGTTTATTTTCTGTTGAATTGGTTTTCTATATATTCTTGGGTTGGACACTTTATACCTTAATTTCCATGTTTTGTAGAGTATATTCCTACATTGTACACTGATCTGTTCCATATTCAGTTTATGTATATCAATCCATTTGATATTATGGTCATGAAAACATCTACATGTCTTCTTAGTATACGTTTTTTTTTTTATTTCGAAACTAATAATTGTACCTTAGGTTGGAAATCAATAACCACTGCGCCTTCTGTTCTTTACAGAAATCAATGGATGTCGAAAATGTCTATACTTTAAATAAATCAATAGATGCATAAAACTTGGAGAAGTTTGAATATGGGAATGAATTCAACCCATTATGTTAGTGGTGATTAACCATGCAAAATTTTTATGGGGCCATAATAGTTCACTTGCCAGCCTAACTTTGGTTAACACCGATTATCAAAGCTGCATAAGGTGATCGTCAGGTGCGAAGGTTATCATTTGGGAAACGTAGATGTCATGTTTGGTCAGCTCTGCAAGGTAAATGTTTCTGGTGGTAGTTTGGCTTTTTTTAAGGGTCCTTTCATATTTGTTCTGGTAGTAGATGAGCCAATTTTGCACACTCTTCTTCGTTTCCACCAATTCTGCTAGCTTATTTTCATTGTCTATTTGCACTGTCTTACATTGTATTATCTTAAATCATTGCATTGTCTATTTGAATTAAATTCATTGCATTATCAATTTGCGTTGTACTTAAATTCATTGCATTGTCTTACATAGTCGTACTTAAATTCTTTAAATTCATTACTTTGTGAAGAGAAAATTTGCATTGTATTACAAGTATCTTTCTTATCTTGATACTATTGAAACACAACTTATGTTGATACTATTTAATTATAATTTGTTAGAATGAAGATCAATTTGTTGATAGGAATTTGTGGATAGTAAAATACATAGTTGTATATAATGACAACTCTCATGAGGTTTTGTTTAAACTGTATGTTGATAGTATCATTTATAAACCATGTATGCACCACTCTATGTCATGTGTTTATATGTGTACCTTATTTATTTTGTTCGTATCGTAGGCACAACCAATCAATGTAATAAGTTCATAAATCTTTTATTGTTTTCAGAGCATTTTTTACTCAAAGTTTGCATTCAACAATAGTTCATTTATGTTGTAAATTAAGATGCCTACATTATTTACATTCATATTTCCATGGATATGTAAATAGAGTCAGAGATGGTAGTGCTTTATACAAGGCGTTACTGGACTGTAGGATGTGCGACATAGGATGATACTCATGGACCTCACTTATTATGCAAGGATAGGATAATAATTGAGGCATATAATTTCTTAACCTTTCAAACAAATACTCATTAATAATCACATATGTTTGAGTTTTTAGTTTAGTTTTTCATGTTCTGCTACTTTGTGTTCTTGGAGAGTTCGGGACATGTTTATTAGACAACACTAATTCTAGATTGGTTTCTAAAAAAGTATAGTTCAACACACGAAGGAGATTGTATTATAGTCTAATACACGAATAAAATTTCTGTTAAAAAGCTCAAAACAGGTCTATTAAAAACATATTTGTTAAAAAGCATACAAATCAGATATGATAACTGCTACATGCTTTATCATCATGTAGTACAATTAAGGCTCGATTATTGTTTGTTCATATAACTTCTACATGCTTTACCTTGGCAATTGTTTTGATGGAAGTGGTTTTGTTTATAGTAGTCGGGTGTATGGTTTGTTGGCAATTATTGTGGTAACATTTGGATACAATTTCATTGTTTTAATATTTAAATCTTGGTTTATTTGTTTTTGGTTTTGTTTACAGGTTTTTAATTCCTTCTGTATTCTTCCAAATCCATGTTGCCATGTGGTATGTATAATATTGTGTATGGCTGTAAAATTGGAAATGATTTAATTGTGTTTGTTTAGGTTTTTGAAGTGGGGTAGTTTTTTTTATTTGTATCTAGTTGATAATCAAGAGTCCATTTTTATTTATATCCAGTTGATAATCAAGAGTCCGTTCCTTTACTGCGTTGATCAGATATCAGAGGCAGCATCGTGGTGAGTGAGATCCGCCACGATGTTGATTTTGCTCGACAGCAGTTACAACTTAGGATTGAATCTTCCACCTGATGGCGCCCTTGGCACAGCAGATACTTGCTTTCTAGATTGGAGGTCCAGTATGAAGCAGAACTTGGGCGACAACACCTTATTTTCTCTGCTCTCGGTTTCTAGACATACCATCGTTAGCACCAAGCCTACCTTTTCCCTTTTGGCTCGGCTCCACCACGAGTCGACATCAGTGCACCCTGACACACTACACCAAATCCTGCGAATGGTCACGCCCAGTGGGTCACGGCCCAAGTCCGCGACCAGCTCATCGCGGACTTGGGCCGTGACCCACTCAATATTTGGCGTGGCCATATTTATTACCACACTAAATTATTGATGATTGAAAAGTTATCACGGACTTGGTACGTGACCACTATCGTCGCGGACTTGGGCCATGACCAGGTCGTGACCATCTTGGTGCCAAACTCGTGCCAAAATTCCCTCCAAGCTTGGTCGCGGGTGGGTCACGGCCCAAGTCCGTGACCCATGACATAATGACGAAGAGAGTCGTGACCATTTCTGGGTGTGGGTCACGGCTATGGGCCGTGACCAAAGATCATTCAGGAAGCAGGGTTGATGTGAAGAGGGTTGTGCATAGTGGGTGACGGCTCTAGGCCGTGACCAGGTGTAAGTGGTATGAGTCACGGCAATTGGCCGTGACCAATACTCAAGCAGGTAGTAGGGTGGAAGAGGGTCTTCAATGGGGGTTCATGGCTCTAGGTCGTGACCAGGTGCGAGCCAGAAATACCCTAGTTTCATTTATTGGTCGCGCTCTTTGTGGGTCACGACTCTAGGTAATGACCAGATTAATGACTTAATAAATAAAACGCTGGTTAGTCATTTGCAATTTGTAAGGGCTGTGTATCGGGGCTAAGGGATTTCATGCGATTTGGTGTCATTTCTAAGGGCTAAGCGATTTCAATTGGATTTCATTGGGATTAACCCCTGGTATGTATAGATTTCTTTTCATTTCATTTGGATTTCGTGATTTCTATTCAAAGCCCTAAGTTTTATGTGTGTATGTGTAGATTTATGTTGGTGTGTGTGTGTATGTATTGATTTATGTTTATATAGATTTATGTTTGTATGTGTGTGTGTATGTATTGATTTATGTTTATATGTGTGTGTATGCATAGATTTATGTGTATATGTATGTTTATGTGTGTAACTATGAACAAATAAATTATTTTTTTGTCAATAAACCCTAGATTTATGTGTATATGTATGTTTATGTGTGTGTATGTATAGATTTATGTCAAAAAAATATTAAGGTTTAGTAAATCCTATATTGTATCTGTGTGTATGTATAGATTATGTTAATAAACCCTAGATTGTATGTGTGTGTATGTATAGATTATGCCAATAAACCCTAGATTATATGTGTGTGTGTGTATTTTTTTTGACAAAATATAATTAAATGGATTTTTAAGGAGTAAAAAAATTTACATCCACCTTGTCGTGATTTTATTGGGGGTTATATGCGTGCCATCATATTATATTGGGGGTTATATACATGTCATGATTTTTTGCACTATAGTGAGATATTGTTGGCTTGGTTGTTGGATACTATGTTGAATTTATTGAATTGATACTAGTGTCGATAAATGTATATGTTATTAAATTTGTTGGGTGTGCTTTTGATTTGCCTATGAAAAAGTATATCACGTATGCTTGTCTTGTTTATGTGTATATGTATGTTTAAACTCTCATAACTTTTAAACCTAAACCTTAATAGTAGGACTCGTATTCATGCCCTCGTATACCTTTCTCAGGAAAAATGAGGCACGGTGTTAAATACTGTCAACAAGAGTGGGAGAGGTTGCAATTAGACCGCACACATAACTCTTTTATTAGCGTGCGTCATATAGAGGGTACTCCTATTTAAAGATACGGAAATGAAAAGATCGAATAATTTAACTACCTTGAAAATCATGGATTTAATATCCAGCAAGATTACTTGTTCGATCGTATTCTATTTTCTCTACCAGAAAATTGGGATGACGTTATACAAAATATATTTCACACACATAATCCCGACATAGCCCTGGCCTTGGTTACGTTGTTGGAGAAGGCGAAAAAAAAAATCCACCCGTTATGGATACAACTGCGTACAGAGAGCATTGACATAGACTGTGATGTCTCGCGCGACATGCACGTAAAATTGAATCTTGCCAACAAGTTGAGAAATAGGGGATTCCGAGTTCATGTCACTGACATCTACACATCAATCATAGATACCCTTCCTTCTAGTTGGCCACGTGCAAAAATTCATAGGTTCTTAAAAACTAATACCGAATGGATGGAGATCAGACACATTGAACTTATTCTAAAGTCTTACTTTGAAAAGGTATCTATCTATCTATATATATATAAATAATTAAGCTTGATTAATTAGTTATAATTTTATATTACTATAATTATTTAGTCACTTATATTTTTTAATTTTTGTAGATAATGTCGAGAGGAAACAACCCAAGGGTACCAAGTGCCGATGTGACACCACAACGAGGTTCACCATCTCGTGCAGAACCCGAATTCTCAACACCAATGGCTGAGCAATTCACAACTCCACCAATGATTCACTCCTCACCAAGTCCAACTCCAAGTGCTACTACGCCCCAATCCAGCACTCCAAACTTGATACAACGAATGCTTGCAAAGTTGATCCCGACTCCAAAATTATTATGGTAGATTTATCAAAGCTGAAGACTAAAGACCCCATAGTCGACGAGCCTTTTATTTGTGCCTTTCAGAATGTAAAGAAGGTATTCTACTCGAAGTGCATAAACGATGGCAATTGGTCTATTGTTGTGCATGCACCAAAGGGAATGACTACTGGAGCAGACGCATTAAAGGCTCCAAAAGAGTTCCAGTCAGCTCTTGATGACAACCCTAATTTGAAGGATCTTTTAGTTGATTTAGAGGAAGATTGAGTATCAAAATATTATTTTATCCTCATCAATCTTATTTGTATCCTATTATGATATTGCCATTGTATTAGCACTTTACATTAATTTACGAATTTCATCTACTTTTAAGTGTAATGTCCCGCTATTTGTGCAAATGTTAGGTGATTTATCGGTTCTTTTGTTTAGAATAGATACATTTTCATTTATTTATCTCTATCGTTTGGCTTTAGAAGGCGAAAACCAGAAATAGCCCCCGAACGGCCCCGTGAGGCCCCGTGGGTGGTACCAACACCTCCCACAGGACCAATGTAACTCGTAGGGACAGTGAGTGACGAAAGAACTAGCCATGGTTTTCTTCCTTTGGTTTTGAATTTTATTTTTTGGTTCTACCATTTTTTTAATTGAACATAACAGTTTGCAAAAAATTCATTATTTTTTCACTGTCATAGGATACATTAATGTTGGGGTCAAACTACTATCAAACATAATCTGAAATTGCATCGCTGTTGGCATAGAGAAGGTTCTGATTGGCGTTGGGTGTAACAAAATATCCAGGTAATGGATAGACCTATAATGAACTTTATTTTAAGGTTAAATATGCATTGATTCAATTTTTTAATTATTTTGGGTTTGGATCCTATTTATGTCTAAACCCCGTAATTTTAAGTTTTTTGTGCCCCCTATAGCTTGGGTATTGTTGGCGCATTTGTTTCTTGTCACTTCCAGTGGGGTGGGGGGGGGGGGGAGAACATAACTTTTGAACAAAGAATAGTTAGGGTGAACACTACAAAAAGAAGTCATTATCCAACGGATTGCCACTTTCTAGGTTTAAGGCGCTCCCGGTTTGATTGTACGACGTAAATTTGCAAAAAATTAGACTTAAGCATAAAAACATGTCATCGAATGGTGAAAACGTAAAATAGCCACAAAATAGGCCCGTAAGAGTCACGAACACCTTGCACGGGACCAATGTAAATCGCAGGAACTGACCGTGTAGTCACGGCGCTGCCAATTTGAGTGTATGACGTAAATTTGCAAAAAAATAAACTTAAGCATAAAAACATGCCATCGAAGGGTGAAAACGTAAAACATCCTTAAAACGGTCCCGTAAGAGTCATGAACCCCTCGCACGGGACTAATATGACTCGTAGGAACCGACCGCGTAGTCACGGGGCTCCCGGTTTGAGTGTATGACGTAAATTTGTAAAAAGTTATACTTAAGCATAAAAACATGCCATCGAAGGGTGAAAATGTAAAATAGCCATAAAACGGTCTAGTAAGAGTCACGAACACCTCGCACGGGATTAATGTAACTCATAGAAACCGACCGCGTAGTCACGGTGCTCCCGGTTAGAGTGTACGATGTAAATTTACAAGAAAAATAGACTTGAGCATAAAAACATGCCATTGAAGGGTGAAAACATACAACAAGCACAAAACGGTCCCGTAAGAGTCACGAACACCTCGCACGGGACCAATGTGACTCGTAGGAACCGATCGCATAGTAACGGGACTTCCGGGTTGAGTGTACGACGTATATTAGCAAAAAGTTAGACTTGCATGCCATCGAAGGGTGAAAACGTAAAACAACCTTAAAATGGTCCCATAAGAGTCACAAACACCTCGCACGGGACCAATGTAACTCGTAGGAACTGACCGCGTAGTCACGGCGCTCCCGGTTGGAGTGTACGACATAAATTTGCAAAAAATTAGACTAAAGCATAAAAGCCTGCCTTAGAAGGGTGAAAACGTAAAAAAGCCACAAAACGGTACCATAAGAGTCACGAACACCTCGCACGGGACCAATGTTAATAGTAGGAACCAAACGGGTAGTCACAAGGATCCCGGTTTGAGTATACGGCGTAAATTTGCAAAACGTTAGACTTGAGAATAAAAAAGATGCCATCGAAGGGTGAAAACGTAAAACACCCACAAAACGGTCCCGCAAGAGTCACGAACATCTCGCACGGGACCAATGTAAGTCGTAGGAACCCACTCCCGGATTGTGTGTGTGCGTGTGTTCATGTTTGTGTGTGCGCGCATGTGCGTGTGAGTGGGAAAGGGGGGAGGGGATGGGTAGGGGGCACGTGTGTGCGTGTGTGCATGTTTGTGTGTGTGCGCGTGTGCGAGTGGGGAAGGGGGGAGGGGACGGGCAGGGGGCGCGTGTGTGCGTGTGTGTGCGTGTGTGTGTGTTTGTGTGTGTGTGTGAGTGGGGAAGGGGGGAGGGGACAGGGCATGTATGCATATATGCAATCTGCATATATGCATACGCATATATGTAGTGAGAGTGTGTGCGTGCGTGTGTTTGTGTGCGCGTGTGGGTGTGTGCATATTGGTGATAAAATCTAACATAAAATAAAGAGTATACCTGATCTAGGGTGAATCCAAGAGTGGGATCTACATAACAAACCTCCTGACACTCATATTCAGTCATCTGATCCGTTACGATTGCCTCCGGTTCCGGTATCACGTAGGACTTTAAATCATTGTCACCTGAAAGAGAAATAACATATCAGAATTATATAATTATTAATATGAAACTAAATGAGAGATTTAGAAATAAAACATACCATATGCTCAGTGCATCCTACTTATCAGGCCATCCATTACAACAGTGATGAGAAGCTTCACAGTGATAAATCATACTTGCTGAAACAAAAGATTCAACAAAAATATATTAAAACAAATTCGTGAGGTATACCTTGTTTTTGGCAGCAACGTGAAACCCCCAATCCAAAAACTTAACAGATATGCCAGTGTATACATGTTTGTGTGTGTGTTTGTGTGCGCGTGTGTGCGTGTGTGAGTGGGAAAGGGGGGAGGCGATGGGGCAGGGGGCAGGGCGGGACAGTGTTGCATATATATGCAGTTGCATCTACATATATATGCAACTGCTGCATATATATGCAGTGCATATATATGTAGTGCATATATATGAAACATATGCATATATATGAAGATGCCGCTTACAATCGACTTTTGATGAAGGTTTTCATGCGTATAGAACGCAAGTTCACGTGTCAGGTCATCATTCACATCCACCTCTTCCTCTTGGTCAATGTTAACAGATAGGTTGTGTATCCAATCCACGTTATCAGTAGACCATTTTTGTTGTATAGATCTAATAAATATTTATAATGTGCCTACCTCTATTCAAACTGTCCGAAACTGCACCCTTGTTGTGACAAAGAAATCCACATTGACCCGGAGCTTTATCCTCCACATTTGCCTCCGTGGGTACATAATATCCCTCCTACCAATAAGCACCGAGGGTACGCTTATTTAAAGTAATGAAAAGTAATTATTTGTCACTGAATCGAAATACCTGGAAAATAAAACCAAACAATCATGTCAAGTTTGCAATGGGATTGAAATCCTAAATGTTTTCAAGACTATCCAATATCCTAACCATCTGCAATAATTAAGGCTCTAAATCAATCAACCATCCATAACCGCGGGTGAAAAATCGAAACAGCCCCTGAACGTTCCCGTGGGTAGCACCAACACCTCCCACGGGACCAACGTAACTCTTAGGATTTAATCCCGCAGCCGCGGGTCTCCCGGTTTGAGAATACGACGGTAATTTGCATATTTCTAGACTTAGGCTTAAAAACATGGCGTTAGAAGGTGAAAACTTGAAACAGCCCCCGAACGGCCCCGTGGGTGGCACCAACACCTCCCACGGGACCAACGTAACTCGTAGGAACTGACCCCACACCCGCGGGTCTCCCGGGTTTGAGAATACGACGGTAATTTGCGTATTTCTAGACTTAGGGTTAAAAACATGGCGTTAGAAGGTGAAAACACGAAACAGCCCCAGAACGACCCCGTGGGTGGCACCAACACCTCCCACGGGACCAACATAACTCGTAGGAACTAACCCCATAGCCGCGGGTCTCTCGGTTTGAGAATACGACGATAATTTGCATATTTCTAGACTCAAGCAAAACATGGCGTTAGAGGGTGAAAACTCGAAACAGCCCCAGAACGGCCCCGTGGGTGGCACTAATGCCTCCCACGGGACCAATGTAACTCGTAGAAACTGACCCCGCAGTCGCGGGTATCCCGGTTTGAGAATACGACGATAATTTGCATAATTCTAGACTTAGGTTTAAAAACATGGCGTTAGAGGGCAAAAACTCAAAACAGCCCCCGAACGTCCCCGTGGGTGGTACCAACACCTCCCACGGGACCAATGTAACTCGTAAGAACTGACTCCATAGCCGCGGGTGTCCCGGTTTGAGAATACGATGATAATTTTCATATTTCTAGACCTAGGCTTAAAAACATGGCGTTAGGAGTGAAAACTCGAAACAACCCCCGAACTTCCCCGTGGGTGGCACCAACACCTCCCACGGGACCAATGTAACTCGTAAGAACTTAGCACGCAGTCGCGGAATGCCTGGATTAAGAATATGACAATAATTTGCATATTTCTAGACTCAAGCAAAACATGGTGTTAGAGGGTGAAAACTCGAAACAGCCCCAGAACGGCCCCGTGGGTGGCACCAACGCCTCCCACGGGACCAATGTAACTCGTAGGAACTGACCCCGCAGCCGCGGGTCTCCCGGTTTGAGAATACGATGATAATTTGCATATTGCTAGAGTTAGGCTTAAAACAGGCGTTAGAGGGTGGAAACCCAAAACAGCCCCCGAACGGCCCCGTGGGTGGCACCGGCACCTCCCACGAGCCCAATGTAACTCGTAGGAACTGACCCCACAGCCACGGGACTCCTGGTATGGGAATACGATGATAATTTGCATATTTCTAGACTCAAGCAAAACATGGCATTAGAGGTAAAAACTCGAAACAGCCCCAGAACGGCCCCGTGGGTGGCACCAATGCCACCCACGGGACCAATATAACTCGTAGGAACTGACCCCGCAGCCGCGGATCTCCCGGTTTGAGAATACGATGATAATTTGCATATTTCTAGACTTAGGCTTAAAAACATGGCGTTAGAGGGCGAAAACCCAAAACAGCCCCCGAACGCCCCCGTGGGTGGCACCAACACCTCCCATGGGACCAATGTAACTCGTAGGAACTGAACCCGCAGCCGCAGGTCTCCCGATTTGAGAATATGATGATAATTTTCATATTTCTAGACTTAGGCTCAAGAACATGGCGTTAGAGGGTGAAAACTCGAAACAACCCCCGAACTGCCCCATGGGTGGAACCAACACCTCCCACAGGACCAATGTAACTCGTAGGAACTGACCGCCCAGCCGCGAGATTCCCGGTTTGAGAATACGATGATAATTTGCATATTTTTAGACTCAAGCAAAACATGGGGTTAGAGGGTGAAAACTCGAAACAGCCCCAGAACGGCCCCGCGGGTACACCAATGCCTCCCACGGGACCAATGTAACTCGTAGGAACTGACATCGCAGCCGCGGGTCTCTCGGTTTGAGAATACGACGATAATTTGTATATTTTTAGGCTTAGGCTTAAAAACATGGCGTTAGAGGGGAAAACCAAAAACATCCCTTGAACGGCCCCGTGGGTGGCACCAACACCTCCCACGAGACAAATGTAACTCGTAGGAACTTACCACGGAGTCGCGGGACTCCCGGATTGAGAATACGACGATAATTTGCATATTTCTAGGCTTAGGCTTAAAAACATGTCGTTAGAGTGTCAAAATCCAAAACAGACCCCGAACGGCGCCGTGGGTAGCACCAACACCTCCCATGGGACCAATGTAACTCGTAGGGACTGACCCTGCAGCCGCGGGTCACCCGATTTGAGAATACGATGGTAATTTAGGTATTTCTAGACTTAGGCTTAAAAACATGGCGTTAGAAGGTGAAAACTTGAAACACCCCCTGAACGGCCCCTTGGGTGGCACCAACACCTCCCACGGGACCAACGTAACTCGTAGGAACTGACCCCACAGCCACGGGTCTCCCGATTTGCGAATACGACGGTACTTTGCGTATTTCTAGACTTAAGGTTAAAAACATGGCGTTAGAAGGTGAAAACTCGAAACAACCCCAGAACGGCCCCGTGGGTGGCACCAACACCTCCCACGGGACCAACGTAGATTGTAGGAATAGAACCCACAGCCGCGGGTCTCCCGGATTGAGAATACGACGGTAATTTGCGAATTTCGAGACTTAGGGTTAAAAATATGGCGTTAGAATGTGAAAACTCAAACGAGCACCAGAACGGCCCCGTGGGTGGCAGAAACACCTCCCACAGGACCAACGTAACTCGTAGGAACTGACCCCATAGCCGCGGGTCTCTCGGTTTGAGAATACGACGATAATTTGCATATTTCTAGAGTTAGGCTTAAAACATGGCGTTAGAGGGTGAAAACCCAAAATAGCCCCCGAAAGGCCTCGTGTGTGGCACCAACACCTCCCACGGGACCAATGTAACTCGTAGGAACTGACCTCGTAGCCGCGGGTCTCCCGGTTTGATAATACAACGATAATTTGCATATTTCTAAACTTACGCTTAAAAATATGGTGTTAGAGGGTGAAAACTCAAAACAGCCCCAGAACGGCCCCATGGGTGGCCCCAACGCCTCCCACGGGAGCAATGTAACTCGTAGGAACTAACCCCACAGTCGCGGGTCTCCCGGTTTAAGAATACGATGATAATTTGCATATTTTTAAACTTAGGCTTAAAAAGATGGCGTTAGAGGGCGAAAACCCAAAACAGCCCCCGAACGGCCCCGTGGGTGGCACCAACACCTCCCACGGGACCAATGTAACTCGTAGGAACTGACTCTGCAGCCGCGGGTCTCTCGGTTTGAGAATACGATGATAATTTGTGTATTTCTAGACTTAGGCTTAAAAACATGGCGTTAGAGGGTGAAAACTCGAAACAACCCTCGAACTGCCCCGTGGGTGGCACCAACACCTCCCACGGGACCAATGTAACTCGTAGGAACTTACCACGCAGTCGCGGGACTCCTTGATTGAGAATACGACGATAATTTACATGTTTCTAGACTCAAGCAAAACATGGCGTTAGAGGGTGAAAACTCGAAACAACCCCAGAACGGCCCCGTGGGTGTCACCAACGCCTCCCATGGGACCAATGTAACTCGTAGGAATTGACCTCGCAGCCGCGGATCTCCCGGTTTGAGAATATGACGATAATTTGGATATTTCTAGAGTTAGGTTCAAAAAAATGGCGTTGGAGGTTGAAAACCCAAAACAGCCCCCGAACGCCCCCGTGGGTGGCACCAATGCCTCCCACGGGACCAATGTAACTCGTAGGAACTGACCCCGCAGCCGCGGGTCTCCAGGTTTGAGAATACGACGATAATTTGTATATTTCTAGAATTAGGTTTAAAAACATGGCGTTAGAGGGTGAAAACCCAAAAGCCCCCGAACGGCCCCGTGGGTGGCACCAACACCTCCCACGGGACCAATGTAACTCGTAGGAATAGACCTCGCAACCGCGGGTCTCCCGATTTGACAATACGACGATAATTTGAATATTTTTAAACTTACGCTTAAAAATATGGCGTTAGAGGGTTAAAACTCGAAACAACCCTCGAACGACCCCGTGGCTGGCACCATCACCTCCCACGAGACCAATGTAACTCGTAGGAACTTACCACGGAGTCGCGGGACTCCCGGATTGAGAATACGACGATAATTTGCATATTTCTAGGCTTACGCTTAAAAACATGGCGTTAGAGGGTCAAAATCCAAAACATCCCCCGAACGGCGCCGTGGGTGGCACCAACACCTCCCATGGGACCAATGTAACTCGTAGGAACTGACCCTGCAGCCGCGGGTCACCCGATTTGAGAATACGATGGTAATTTGTGTATTTCTAGACTTAGGCTTAAAAACATGACGTTAGAAGGTGAAAACTCGAAACACCCTCCCGAACGGCCCCGTGGGTGGCACCAACACCTCCCACGGGACCAACGTAACTCGTAGGAACTGACCCCACACCCGCGGGTCTTCCGGTTTGAGAATACGACGGTAATTTGCGTATTTCTAGACTTAGGGTTAAAAACATGGCGTTAGAAGGTGAAAACTTGAAACAGCCCCAGAACGGCCCCGTGGGTGGCACCAACACCTCCCACGGGACCAACGTAGATTGTAGGAACAGAACCCACATCCGCGGGTCTCCCTGATTGAGAATACGACGGTAATTTGCATATTTCTAGACTTAGGCTTAAAAACATGGCGTTAGAAGGTGAAAACTTACAACAGCCCCCGAACGGCCCCGTGGGTGGCACCAACACCTCCCACGGGACCAACGTAACTCGTAGGAATTGACCCCACACACGCGGGTCTCCAGGTTTGAGAATACGACGGTAATTTGCGTATTTCTAGACTTAGGGTTAAAAACATGGCGTTAGAAGGTGAAAACACGAAACAGCCCCAGAACGGCCCCGTGGGTGGCACCAACACCTCCCACGGGACCAACATAACTCGTAGGAACTGACCCCATAGCCGCGGGTCTCTCGGTTTGAGAATACGACGATAATTTGCATATTTCTAGACTCAAGCAAAACATGGCGTTAGAGGGTGAAAACTCGAAACAGCCCCAGAACGGCCCCGTGGGTGGCACTAATGCCTCCCACGGGACCAATGTAACTCGTAGAAACTGACCCCGCAGTCGCGGGTATCCCGGTTTGAGAATACGACGATAATTTGCATAATTCTAGACTTAGGTTTAAAAACATGGCGTTTGAGGGCAAAAACTCAAAACAGCCCCCGAACGTCCCCGTGGGTGGCACCAACACCTCCCACGGGACCAATGTAACTCGTAAGAACTGACCTTATAGCCGCGGGTGTCCCGGTTTGAGAATACGATGATAATTTTCATATTTCTAGACCTAGGCTTAAAAACATGGCGTTAGGAGTGAAAACTCGAAACAACCCCCGAACTTCCCCGTGGGTGGCACCAACACCTCCCACGGGACCAATGTAACTCGTAAGAACTTACCACGCAGTCGCGGAATGCCTGGATTAAGAATATGACGATAATTTGCATATTTCTAGACTCAAGCAAAACATGGTGTTAGAGGGTGAAAACTCGAAACAGCCCCAGAACGGCCCCGTGGGTGGCACCAACGCCTCCCACGGGACCAATGTAACTCGTAGGAACTGACCCCGCAGCCGCGGAACGCCTGGATTAAGAATATGACGATAATTTGCATATTTCTAGACTCAAGCAAAACATGGTGTTAGAGGGTGAAAACTCGAAACAGCCCCAGAACGGCCCCGTGGGTGGCACCAACGCCTCCCACGGGACCAATGTAACTCGTAGGAACTGACCCCGCAGCCGCGGGTCTCCCGGTTTGAGAATACGATGATAATTTGCATATTGCTAGAGTTAGGCTTAAAACAGGCGTTAGAGGGTGGAAACCCAAAACAGCCCCCGAACGGCCCCGTGGGTGGCACCAGCACCTCCCACGAGCCCAATGTAACTCGTAGGAACTGACCCCACAGCCACGGGACTCCTGGTATGGGAATACGATGATAATTTGCATATTTCTAGACTCAAGCAAAACATGGCATTAGAGGTAAAAACTCGAAACAGCCCCAGAACGGCCCCGTAGGTGGCACCAATGCCACCCACGGGACCAATGTAACTCGTAGGAACTGACCCCGCAGCCGCGGATCTCCCGGTTTGAGAATACGATGATAATTTGCATATTTCTAGACTTAGGCTTAAAAACATGGCGTTAGAGGGCGAAAACCCAAAACAGCCCCCGAACGCCCCCGTGGGTGGCACCAACACCTCCCATGGGACCAATGTAACTCGTAGGAACTGAACCCGCAGCCGCAGGTCTCCCGATTTGAGAATATGATGATAATTTGCATATTTCTAGACTTAGGCTTAAGAACATGGCATTAGAGGGTGAAAACTCGAAACAAACCCCGAACTGCCCCATGGGTGGAACCAACACCTCCCACAAGACCAATGTAACTCGTAGGAACTGACCGCGCAACCGCGAGATTCCCGGTTTGAGAATACGACGATAATTTGCATATTTTTAGACTCAAGCAAAACATGGGGTTAGAGGGTGAAAACTTGAAACAGCCCCAGAACGGCCCCGCGGGTACACCAATGCCTCCCACGGGACCAATGTAACTCGTAGGAACTGACATCGCAGCCGCGGGTCTCCCGGTTTGAGAATACGACGATAATCTGTATATTTTTAGGCTTAGGCTTAAAAACATGGCGTTAGAGTGGAAAACCAAAAACATCCCTTGAACGGCCCCGTGGGTGGCACCAACACCTCCCACGAGACAAATGTAACTCGTAGGAACTTACCACGGAGTCGCGGGACTCCCGGATTGAGAATACGACGATAATTTGCATATTTCTAGGCTTAGGCTTAAAAACATGTCGTTAGAGTGTCAAAATCCAAAACAGCCCCCGAACGGCGCTGTGGGTAGCACCAACACCTCCCATGGGACCAATGTAACTCGTAGGAACTGACCCTGCAGCCGCGGGTCACCCGATTTGAGAATGCGATGGTAATTTAGGTATTTCTAGACTTAGGCTTAAAAACATGGCGTTAGAAGGTGAAAACTTGAAACACCCCCTGAACGGCCCCTTGGGTGGCACCAACACCTCCCACGGGACCAACGTAACTCGTAGGAACTGACCCCACAGCCACGGGTCTCCCGATTTGCGAATACGACGATAATTTGCGTATTTCTAGACTTAAGGTTAAAAACATGGCGTTAGAAGGTTAAAACTCAAAACAGCCCCAGAACGGCCCCGTGGGTGGCACCAACACCTCCCACGGGACCAACGTAGATTGTAGGAATAGAACCCACAGCCGCGGGTCTCCCGGATTGAGAATACGACGGTAATTTGCGAATTTCGAGACTTAGGGTTAAAAATATGGCGTTAGAATGTGAAAACTCAAAAGAGCACCAGAACGGCCCCGTGGGTGGCAGCAACACCTCCCACAGGACCAACGTAACTCGTAGGAACTGACCCCATAGCCGCGGGTCTCTCGGTTTGAGAATACGACGATAATTTGCATATTTCTAGAGTTAGGCTTAAAAACATGGCGTTAGAGGGTGAAAACCCAAAACAGCCCCCGAACGGCCTCGTGTGTGGCACCAACACCTCCCACGGGACCAATGTCACTCGTAGGAACTGACCTCGTAGCCGCGGGTCTCCCGGTTTGATAATACAACGATAATTTGCATATTTCTAAACTTACGCTTAAAAATATGGTGTTAGAGGGTGAAAACTCGAAACAGCCCCAGAACGCCCCCATGGGTGGCCCCAACGCCTCCCACGGGAGCAATGTAACTCGTAGGAAATAACCCCACAGTCGCGGGTCTCCCGGTTTAAGAATACGATGATAATTTGCATATTTTTAAACTTAGGCTTAAAAGGATGGCGTTAGAGGGCGAAAACCCAAAATAGCCCCCGAACGGCCCCGTGGGTGGCACCAACACCTCCCACGGGACCAATGTAACTCGTAGGAACTGACTCTGCAGCCGCGGGTCTCTCGGTTTGAGAATACGATGATAATTTGTGTATTTCTAGACTTAGGCTTAAAAACATGGCGTTAGAGGGTGAAAACTCGAAACAACCCTCGAACTGCCCCGTGGGTGGCACCAACACCTCCCACGGGACCAATGTAACTCGTAGGAACTTACCACGCAGTCGCGGGACTCCTTAATTGAGAATACGACGATAATTTACATATTTCTAGACTCAAGCAAAACATGGCGTTAGAGGGTGAAAACTCGAAACAACCCCAGAACGGCCCCGTGGGTGTCACCAACGCCTCCCATGGGACCAATGTAACTCGTAGGAATTGACCTCGCAGCCGCGGATCTCCCGGTTTGAGAATATGATGATAATTTGGATATTTCTAGAGTTAGGTTCAAAAAAATGGCGTTGGAGGTTGAAAACCCAAAACAGCCCCCGAACGCCCCCGTGGGTGGCACCAGTGCCTCCCACGGGACCAATGTAACTCGTAGGAACTGACCCCGCAGCCGCGGGTCTCCAGGTTTGAGAATACGACGATAATTTGCATATTTCTAGAATTAGGTTTAAAAACATGGCGTTAGAGGGTGAAAACCCAAAAGCCCCCGAACGGCCCCGTGGGTGGCACCAACACCTCCCACAGGACCAATGTAACTCGTAGGAATTGACCTCGCAACCGCGGATCTCCCGGTTTGACAATACGACGATAATTTGAATATTTTTAAACTTACGCTTAAAAATATGGCGTTAGAGGGTTAAAACTCGAAACAACCCTCGAACGACCCCGTGGCTGGCACCATCACCTCCCACGAGACCAATGTAACTCGTAGGAACTTATCACGGAGTCGCGGGACTCCCAGATTGAGAATACGACGATAATTTGCATATTTCTAGGCTTACGCTTAAAAACATGGCGTTATAGGGTCAAAATCCAAAACAGCCCCCGAACGGCGCCGTTGGTGGCACCAACACCTCCCATGGGACCAATGTAACTCGTAGGAACTGACCCTGCAGCCGCTAGTCACCCGATTTGAGAATACGATGGTAATTTGTGTATTTCTAGACTTAGGCTTAAAAACATGGCGTTAGAAGGTGAAAACTCGAAACACACCCCCGAACGGCCCCGTGGGTGGCACCAACACCTCCCACGGGACCAACGTAACTCGTAGGAACTGACCCCACACCCATGGGTCTTCCGGTTTGAGAATACGACGGTAATTTGCATATTTCTAGACTTAGGGTTAAAAACATGGCGTTAGAAGGTGAAAACTTGAAACAGCCCCAGAACGGCCCCGTGGGTGGCACCAACACCTCCCACGGGACCAACGTAGATTGTAGGAACAGAACCCACATCCGCGGGTCTCCCTGATTGAGAATACGACGGTAATTTGCGTATTTCGAGACTTAGGGTTAAAAATATGGCGTTAGAATGTGAAAACTCAAAAGAGCCCCAGAACGGCCCCGTGGGTGGCAGCAACACCTCCCACGGGACCAACGTAACTCGTAGGAACTAACCCCATAGCCGCGGGTCTCTCGGTTTGAGAATACGACGATAATTTGCATATTTCTAGAGTTAGGCTTAAAAACATGGCGTTAGAGGGTGAAAACCCAAAACAACCCCCGAACGGCCCCGTGGGTGGCACCAACACCTCCCACGGGACCAATGTAACTCGTAGGAACTGACCTCGTAGCCGCGGGTCTCCCGGTTTGAGAATACAACAATAATTTGTATATTTCCAAACTTACGCTTTAAAATATGGCGTTAGAGGGTGAAAACTCGAAACAACCCCCGAACGGCCCCGTGGGTGGTACCATCACCTCCCACGAGACCAATGTAATTCGTAGGAACTGACCACGCAGTCACGGGACTCCCGGATTGAGAATAAGATGGTAATTTGCATATTTTTAGGCTTAGGCTTAAAAATATGGCGTTAGAGGGGAAAACCCAAAACATCCCTTGAACGGCCCCGTGGGTGGCACCAACACCTCCCACGGGACCAATGTAACTCGTAGGAACTGTCCCCGCAGCCGCGGGTCTCCCTATTTGAGAATACGATGATAATTTTCATATTTCTAGAATTAGGCTTAAAAACATGGCGTTAGAGGGTGAAAACTCGAAACAATCCCCGAACTGCCCCATGGGTGGCACCAACACCTCCCACGGGACCAATGTGACTCGTAGAAACTTACCACGCAGTCGCGGGACTCCCGAATTAAGAATACGACTATAATTTGCATATTTCTACGCTCAAGCTAAACATGGCGTTAGAGGGTGAAAACTCGAAACAGCCCCAGAACATCCCCGTGGGTGGCACCAACGCCTCCCACGGGACCAATGTAACTCGTAGGAGCTTACCACGCAGCCGCGGGTCTCCCGATTTGAGAATACGACGATAGTTTGCATATTTCTAGAGTTAGGCTTAAAAACATGGCGTTAGAGGGTGAAAACCCAAAACAATCCCCGAACGGCCCCGTGGGTGGCACCAGCACCTCGAACGGGACCAATGTAACTCGTAGGAACTGACCCCACAGCCGCGGAACTCCCGATTTGAGAATACGACGATAATTTGCATATTTCTGGACTTAGGCTTAAAAACATGGCGTTAGAGGGTGAAAAACCAAAACAGCCCCCGAACGTCCCCGTGGGTGGCACCATCACGTCCCACGAGATCAATATAACTCATAGGAACTTACCACGCAGCCGCGGGACTCTCGATTTGAGAATACAACGGTAATTTGCATATTTTTAGACTTAGGCTTCAAAATATGGCGTTAGAGCGTGAAAACCCAAAACAGCCGCCGAACGGCCCCGTGGGTGGCACCAACACCTCCCATGGGACCAATGTAACTAGTAGGAACTCACCCCGCAACCGCGGGTCTCCCGATTTGAGAATATGATGATAATTTTCATATTTCTAGACTTAGGCTTAAGAATATGGCGTTAGAGGGTGAAAACTCGAAACAACCCCCGAACTGCCCGTGGGTGGAACCAACACCTCCCACAGGACCAATATAACTCGTAGGAACTGACCGCACAGACGCGAGACTCCCGATTTGAGAATACGACGATAATTTGCATATTTCTAGACTCAAGCAAAACATGGCGTTTGAGGGTGTAAACTCGAAACAGCCCCATAACGGCCCCATGGGTGGCACCAATGCCTCTCACGGGAGCAATGTAACTCGTAGGAACTGACCCCGCAACCGCGGGTCTCCCGATTTGAGAATACGATGATAATTTGCATATTTCTAGACTTAGGCTTAAAAACATGGCGTTAGAGGGGAAAAACCCAAAACAGCCCCCGAACGGCCCCGTGGGTGGCACCAACACCTCCCACGGGACCAATGTTACTCGTAGGAACTCACCTCGTAGCCGCGGGTCTCCCGGTTTGCGAATACGATAATAATTTGCATATTTCTAGACTTAGGCTTAAAAACATGGCGTTAGATGATGAAAACTCGAAACAACCCCCGAATTGCCCCGTGGGTGGCACCAACACCTCCCACAAGACCAATGTAACTCGTAGGAACTTACCACGCAGTCGCGGGACTCCAGGATTAAGAATACGACGATAATTTTCATATTTCTAGACTCAAGCAAAACATGGCGTTAGAGGGTGAAATCTCGAAACAGCCCCAGAACGACCCCGTGGGTGGCACCAACGCCTCCCATGGGACCAATGTAACTCGTAGGAATTGACCCCGCAACCGCGGGTCTCCCAGTTTGAGAATACAACGATAATTTGCATATTTCAAGAGTTAGGCTTAAAAATAGGGCGTTAGAGGGTGAAAACCAAAAACAGCCCCTGAACGGCCCTGTGGGTGGCACCAACACCTCCCACGAGACCAATGTAACTCGTAGGAACTGACCCCACTGCCGCGGGACTCCCGGTTTGAGAATACGAAGATAATTTGGATATTTCTAGACTTAGGCTTAAAAACATGGCGTTAGAGGGGGAAAAATTGATGCAGCCCCCAAACGGCCCGTGGGTGGCATCATCACCTCCCATGAGACCAATGTAACTCGTACGAACTGACCACACAGCCGTGGGACTCCCAGTTTGAGAATACGAAGGTAATTTGTATATTTCTAGTATTAGGCTTAAAAATATGGCGTTGGTGGGTGAAAACCCAAAATAGCCCCCGAACGGCCCCGTGGATGGCACCAACACCTCCCATGGGACCAATGTAACTCGTAGGAACTGAACCCGCAGCCGCGGGTCTCCCGATTTGAGAATATGATGATAATTTGCATATTTCTAGACTTAGGCTTAAGAACATGGCGTTAGAGGGTGAAAACTCGAAACAACCCCCGAACTGCCCCATGGGTGGAACCAAAACCTCCCACATGATCAATGTAACTCGTAGGAACTGACCGCGCAGCCGCGAGACTCCCGGTTTGAGAATACAATGATAATTTGCATATTTTTAGACTCAAGCAAAACATGGGGTTAGAGGGTGAAAACTCAAAACAGCCCCAGAACGGCCCCGCGGGTGCACCAATGCCTCCCACGGGACCAATGTAACTCGTAGGAACTGACATCGCAGCCGCGGGTCTCCCGGTTTGAGAATACGACGATAATTTGTATATTTTTAGGCTTAGGCTTAAAAACATGGCGTTAGAGGGGAAAACCCAAAACATCCCTTGAACTGCCCCGTGGGTGGCACCAACACCTCCCACGGGACCAATGTAACTCGTAGGAACTGTCCCCGCAGCTGCGGGTCTCCCTATTTGAGAATACGATGATAATTTTCATATTTCTAGAATTAGGCTTAAAAACATGGCGTTAGAGGGTGAAAACTCGAAACAACCTCCGAACTGCCCCATGGGTGGCACCTACACCTCCCACGGGACCAATGTAACTCGTAGGAACTTGCCACGCAGTCACGGGACTCCCGGATTAAGAATACGAAGATAATTTGCATATTTCTAGACTCAAGCAAAACATGGCGTTAGAGGGTGAAAACTCGAAACAGACCCAGAACGGCCCCGTGGGTGGCACCAACGCCTCCCACGGGACCAATGTAACTCATAGGAACTGGCCCCTCAGCCGCAGGTCTCACGGTTTGAGAATACGACGATAATTTGCATATTTCTAGAGTTAGGCTTAAAAATAGGGCGTTAGAGGGTGAAAACCCAAAACAACCCCCGGACGGCCCCGTGGGTGGCACCAACACCTCCCACGAGACCAATGTAACTCGTAGGAACTGACCCCACAGCCGCGGGACTCCCGGTTTGATAATACGACGATAATTTGCATATTTCTAGACTTAGGCTTAAAAACATGGCGTTAGAGGGTGAAAACTCAAAGCAGCCCCCGAACGGCCCGTGGGTGGCACCATCACCTCCCACGAGACAAATGTAACTCGTAGGAATTGACCACGCAGCCATGGGACTCCCGGTTTGAGAATACGATGGTAATTTGCTTATTTCTAGACTTAGGCTTAAAAATATGGCGTTAGTGAGTGAAAACCTAAAATAGCCCCCAAACGGCCCCGTAGATGGCAACAACACCTCCCACGGGACCAATGTAACTCGCAAGAACTGATCCCGCAGCCGTGGGTCTCCCGGTTTGAGAATACGAGGATAATTTGCGTATTTCTAGACTTAGGCTTAAAAACATGGCGTTAGAAGGTGAAAACTAGAAACAGCCCCCGAACGGCCCCGTGGGTGGCACCAACACCTCCCACGGGACCAACGTAACTCGTAGGAACTGACCCCACTGCCGCGGGTCTCCCGGTTTGAGAATGCGATGGTAATTTGCATATTTCTAGACATAGGGTTAAAAACATGTCGTTAGAAGGTGAAAACTCGAAACAGCCCAGAACGGCCCCGTGGGTGGCACCAACACCTCCCACGGGACGAACATAACTCGTAGGAACTGACCCCATAGCCGCGGGTCTCTCGGTTTGAGAATATGACGATATTTGCATATTTCTAGACTCAAGCAAAACATGGCGTTAGAGGGTGAAAACTCGAAACAGCCCCAGAACGGCCCCGTGGGTGGCACCAATGCCTCCCACGAGACCAATGTAACTCGTAGGAACTGACCCCGCAGCCGCGGGTCTCTCGGTTTGAGAATACGACGATAATTTTCATATTTCTAGACTTAGGCTTAAAACATGGCGTTAGAGGGCAAAAACCCAAAACAGCCCCCGAACGGCGCCGTGGGTGGCACCAACACCTCCCACGGGACCAATGTAACTCGTAAGAACTGACCCTGCAGCCGCGGGTCTGCTGGTTCGAGAATACGATGATAATTTACATATTTCTAGACCTAGGCTTAAAAACATGGCGTTAGAGGGTGAAAACTCGAAACAACCCCCGAACTGCCCCGTGGGTGGCACCAACACCTCCCACGGTTAAAAACATGGCGTTTGAGGGTGAAAACTCTAAACAACCCCCGAACTGCCCCGTGGGTGGCACCAACACCTCCCACGGGACCAATGTAACTCATAGGAACTTACCACGCAGTCGCGGGACGCCCAGATTAAGAATACGACGATAATTTGCATATTTCTAGACTCAAGCAAAACATGGCGTTAGAGGGTGAAAACTCGAAACAGCCCCAGAACGGCCCCGTGGGTGGCACCAACGCCTCCCACGGGACCAATGTAACTCGTAGGAACTGATCGCGCAGACGCGGGTCTCCCGTTTTGAGAATACGACGATAATTTGCATATTGCTAGAGTTAGGCTTAAAACAGGCCGTTAGAGGGTGGAAACCCAAAACAGCCCTCGAACGGCCCCGTGGGTGGCACCAACACCTCCCACGAGCCCAATGTAACTCGTAGGAACTGACCCCACATCCGCGGGACTCCCGGTTTGAGAATAAGACGATAATTTTCATATTTCTAGACTTAGGCTTAAAAACATGGCGTTAGAGGGTGAAAACTCGAAGCAGCCCCCGAACGGCCCGTGGGTGGCACCATCACCTCCCACGAGACCAATTTAACTCGTAGGAACTGACCACACATCCGTGGGACTCCCGATTTGAGAATACGACGATAATTTTCATTTTTCTAGACTTAGGCTTAAAAATATGGCGTTAGTGGGTGAAAACCCAGAACAGCCCTCGAACGGCCCTGTAGATGGCAACAACACCTCCCACGGGACCAATGTAACTCGTAGGAACTGATCCCGCAGCCGCGGGTCTCCCGGTTTGAGAATAATATGGTAATTTGCTTATTTCTAGACTTAGGCTTACAAACATGGCGTTAAAAGGTGAAAACTCAAAACAGCCCCCGAAAGGCCCCGTGGGTGGCATCAACACCTCCCACGGGATCAACGAAAGTCGTAGGAACTGACCCCATAGCCGCGGGTCTCCCGTTTGAGAATACGAGAGAAATTTGCGTATTTCTAGACTTAAGGTTAAAAATTTGGTGTTAGAAGGTAAAAACTCAAAACATCCCCAGAACGGTCCCGTGGGTGGCACCAACACCTCCCACGGGACCAACGTAACTCGTAGGAACTGACCCCATTGCCACGGGTCTCTCGGTTTCAAAATACGATGATAATTTTCATATTTCTAGACTCTAGCAAAACATGGCATTAGAGGGTGAAAACTCGAAACAGCCCCAGAACGGCCCCGTGGGTGGCACCAATGCCTCCCACGGGACCAATGTAACTCGTAGAAACTGACCCCGCAGCCGCGGATCTCCCGGTTTGAGAATGCGACGATAATTTGCATATTTCTAGACTTAGGCTTTAAAACATGGCGTTAGAGGGCGAAATCCCAAAATAGCCCCCGAACGCCCCCGTGAGTGGCACCAACACCTCCCATGGGACCAATGTAACTCGTAGGAACTGAACCCGCAGTCGCGGGTCTCCCGATTTGAGAATATGATGATAATTTGCATATTTCTAGACTTAGGCTTAAGAACATGGCGTTAGAGGGTGAAAACTCGAAACAACCCCTGAACTGCCCCGTGGGTGGAACCAACACCTCCCACAGGACCAATGTAATCGTAGGAACTGACCGCGCAGCCGTGAGACTCCCGGTTTGAGAATACGACGATAATTTGCAGATTTTTAGACTCAAACAAAACATGGCATTAGAGGGTGAAAACTCAAAACAGCCCTAGAACGGCCCCGTGGGTGCACCAATTCCTGCCACGGGACCAATGTAACTCGTAGGAACTGACATCGCAGCCGTGGGTCTCCCGGTTTGAGAATACGAAGATAATTTGCATATTTCTAGACTTAGGCTTAAAAACATGGCGTTAGAGGGCAAAAACCCAAAACAGCCACCGAATGGCCCCGTGGGTGGCACCAACACCTCCCACGGGACCAATGTAACTCGTAGGAACTGACCCCGCAGTCGCAGTTCTCCCGGTTTGAAAATACGATGATAATTTGCATATTTCTAGACTTAGTCTTAAAAACATGGCATTAGAGGGTGAAAACTAGAAATAACCCGCGAACTGCCCCATGGGTGGCACCAACACCTCCCACGGGACCAATGTAACTCGTAGGAACTTACCACGCAGTCGTGGGACTCCCGAATTAAGAATACGAAGATAATTTGCATATTTCTAGACTCAAGCAAAACATGGCGTTAGAGGATGAAAACTCGAAACAGCCCCAGAACGGCCCCGTGGGTGGCACCAACTCCTCCCACGGGACTAATGTAACTCGTAGGAACTGACCCCGCAGCTGCAGGTCTCCCGGTTTGAGAATACGACGATAATTTGCATATTTCTAGAGTTAGGCTTAAAAACAGGGCGTTAGAGGGTGAAAACCTAAAATAACCCCCGAACGGCCCCGTGGGTGGCACCAACACCTCCCACGAGACCAATGTAACTCGTAGGAACTGACCCCACAGCCGCGGGACTCCCGATTTGAGAATACGACGATAATTTGCATATTTTTAGACTTAGGCTTAAAAACATGGCGTTGGAGGGTGAAAACTCGAAGCAACCTCCGAACGGCCCGTGGGTGGCACCAAGCACTATTTTGCTGCTGTCAGGCCCTTCCTGTATGTTTTTTCTGGATAGTTTTTCACTGGGCAAAAATTTATGATATTTATGGGAAACTTAAAAAAGTTTGGTTGTCACGAGAAGTCGTTCATTCTCATATTTTAAGCCGATACATCATTTTAACAAACACAAAGCTCGAGATTTCAAAGGATTCTTGCCACCTGTTGGCAAACCAAATAGGTTAAGGGAAACCTCTGCATGAGAATCAATGGCATAATGTTCATACGAGACAAATGTAACTCGTAGGAACTGACCACGCAGCCGCGGGTCTCCCGATTTGAGAATACGATGATAATTTGCATATTTCTACACTTAGGCTTAAGAACATGGCGTTAGATGGTGAAAACTCGAAACAACCCCCGAACTGCCCCGTGGGTGGAACCAACACCTCTCACAGGACCAATGTAACTCGTAGGAACTGACCGCGTAGCCGCGAGACTCCCGGTTTGAGAATACGACGATAATTTGCATATTTCTAGACTCAAGTAAAACATGGTGTTAGAGGGTGAAAACTCGAAACAGCCCCAGAACGGCCCCGTGGGTGGCACCAACACCTCCCACGGGACCAATGTAACTCGTAGGAACTAACCCCGCAGTCGCGGGTCTCCTGGTTTAAGAATACGATGATAATTTGCATATTTTTAAACTTAGGCTTAAAAAGATGGCGTTAGAGGGCGAAAACCCAAAACAGCCCCCGAACGGCCCCGTGGGTGGCACCAAAACCTCCCACGGGACCAATGTAACTCATAGGAACTGACCCGGTAGCCGCGGGTCTCCCGGTTTGAGAATACGATGATAATTTGCATATTTCTAGACTTAGGCTTAAAAACATGGCGTTAGAGGGTGAAAACTCGAAACAACCCCCGAACTGCCCCGTGGGTGGCACCAACACCTCCCACGGGACCAATGTAACTCGTAGGAACTTACCACGCAGTCGCGGGACTCCTTGATTGAGAATATGATGATAATTTACATATTTCTAGACTCAAGCAAAACATGGCGTTAGAGGGTGAAAACTCGAAACAACCCCAAAACGGCCCCGTGGGTGTCACCAACGCCTCCCACGGGACCAATGTAACTCGTAGGAATTGACCTCACAGCCGCGGATCTCCCGCTTTGAGAATACGACGATAATTTTCATATTTCTAGAGTTTGGTTCAATAAAATGGCGTTAGAGGTTGAAAACCCAAAACAGCCCTCGAACTGCCCCGTGGGTGGCACTAATGCCTCCCACGGGACCAATGTAACTCGTAGGAACTGACCCCGCAGCCGCGGGTCTCCAGGTTTGAGAATACGACGATAATTTGCATATTTCTAGTATTAGGTTTAAAAACATGGCGTTAGAGGGTGAAAACCCAAAATAGCCCCCGAACGGCCCCGTGGGTGGCACCAACACCTCCCACGGGACCAATGTAACTCGTAGGAATTGACTTCGCAGCCGTGGGTCTCCTGGTTTGACAATACGACGATAATTTGAATAGTTTTAAACTTACGCTTAAAAATATGGCGTTAGAGGGTTAAAACTCGAAACAACCCTCGAACGACCCCGTGGCTGGCACCATCACCTCCCACGAGACCAAGGTAACTCGTAGGAACTTACCATGGAGTCTCGGGACTCCCGGATTGAGAATACGATGATAATTTGCATATTTCTAGGCTTAGGCTTAAAACCATGGCGTTAGAGGGTCAAAATCCAAAACAGCCCCCGAACGGTGTCGTGGGTGGTACCAACACCTCCCATGGGACCAATGTAACTCGTAGGAACTGACCCTGCAGCCGCGGGTCACCCGATTTGAGAATACGATGGTAATTTACGTATTTCTAGACTTAGGCCTAAAAACATGGCGTTAGAAGGTGAAAACTCGAAACACCCCCCGAACGGCCCCGTGGGTGGCACCAACACCTCCCACGGGACCAACGTAACTCGTAGGAACTGACCCCACAGCCGCGGGTCTCTCGGTTTGAGAATACGATGATAATTTGCATATTTCTAGACTCAAGCAAAACATGGCGTTAGAGGGTGAAAACTCGAAACAGCCCCAGAACGGCCCCGTGGGTGGCACCAATGCCTCCCACGGGACCAATGTAACTCGTAGAAACTGACCCCGCATCCGCAGATCTCCCGGTTTGAGAATACGACGATAATTTGCATATTTCTGGACTTAGGCTTAAAAACATAGCGTTAGAGGGCGAAAACCCAAAACAGCCCCCAAACGGCCCCGTGGGTGGCACTAACACCTCCCATGGGACCAATGTAACTCGTAGGAACTGAGCCCGCAGCCGCGGGTCTCCCGATTTGAGAATACGATGATAATTTGAATATTTCTACACTTAGGCTTAAGAACATGGCGTTAGAGGGTGAGAACTCGAAACAACCCCCGAACTGCCCCGTGGGTGGAACCAACACCTCTCACAAGACCAATGTAACTCGTAGGAACTGACCGCGCAGCCGTGAGACTCCTAGTTTGAGAATACGACGATAATTTGCATATTTCTAGACTCAAGTAAAACATGGTGTTAGAGGGTGAAAACTCGAAACAGCCCCAGAACGGCCCCGTGGGTGGCACCAACGCCTCCCACGGGAGCAATGTAACTCGTAGAAACTAGCCCCGCAGTCGCGGGTCTCCCGGTTTAAGAATACGATGATAATTTGCATATTTTTAAACTTAGGCTTAAAAAGATGGCGTTAAAGGGAGAAAACCCAAAACGGCCCCCGAACGGCCCCGTGGGTGGCACCAACACCTCCCACGGGACCAATGTAACTCGTAGGAACTGACCCGGCAGCCGCGGGTCTCCCGGTTTGAGAATACGATGATAATTTGCATATTTCTAGACTTAGGCTTAAAAACATGGCGTTAGAGGGTGAAAACTCGAAACAACCCCCGAAATACCCCGTGGGTGGCACCAACACCTCCCACGGGACCAATGTAACTCGTAGGAACTTACCACGCAGTCGCGGGACTCCTTGATTGAGAATACGACGATAATTTACATATTTCTAGACTCAAGCAAAACATGGCGTTAGAGGGTGAAAACTCGAAACAACCCCAGAACGGCCCCGTGGGTGTCACCAACGCCTCCCACGGGACCAATGTAACTCGTAGGAATTGACCTCGCAGCCGCGGATCTCCCGGTTTGAGAATACGACGATAATTTGGATATTTCTAGAGTTAGGTTCAAAAAAATGGCGTTAGAGGTTGAAAACCCAAAACAGCCCCCGAACGGCCCCGTGGGTGGCACCAATGCCTCCCACGGGACCAATGTAACTCGTAGGAACTGACCCCGCAGCCGCGGGTCTCCAGGTTTGAGAATACGACGATAATTTGCATATTTCTAGAATTAGGTTTAAAAACATGGCGTTAGAGGGTGAAAACCCAAAAAAGCCCCCGAACGGCCCCGTGGGTGGCACCAACACCTCCCACGGGACCAATGTAACTCGTAGGAATTAACCTCGCAGCCGCGGGTCTCCCGGTTTGACAATACGACGATAATTTGAATATTTTTAAACTTACGCTTAAAAATATGGCGTTAGAGGGTTAAAACTCGAAACAACCCTCAAACGGCCCCATGGCTGGCACCATCACCTCCCACGAGACAAATGTAACTCGTAGGAACTTACCACGGAGTCGCGGGACTCCCGGATTGAGAATACGACGATAATTTGCATATTTCTAGGCTTAGGCTTAAAAACATGTCGTTAGAGGGTCAAAATCCAAAACAGCCCCCGAACGGCGCTGTGGGTAGCACCAACACCTCCCATGGGACCAATGTAACTCGTAGGAACTGACCCTGCAGCCGCGGGTCACCCGATAAGAGAATACGATGGTAATTTACGTATTTCTAGACTTGAGCTTAAAAACATGGCGTTAGAAGGTGAAAACTTGAAACACCCCCTGAAAGGCCCCTTGGGTGGCACCAACACCTCCCACGGGACCAACGTAACTCGTAGGAACTGACCCCACAGCCGCGGGTCTCCCGATTTGCGAATACGACGGTAATTTGCGTATTTCTAGACTTAGGGTTAAAAACATGGCGTTAGAAGGTGAAAACTCGAAACAGCCCCAGAACGGCCCCGTGAGTGGCACCAACACCTCCCACGGGACCAACGTAGATTGTAGGAACAGAACCCACATCCGCGGGTCTCCCGGATTGAGAATACGACAGTAATTTGCGAATTTCGAGACTTAGGGTTAAAAATATGGCGTTAGAATGTGAAAACTCAAAAGAGCACCAGAACGGCCCCGTGGGTGGCAGCAACACCTCCCACGGGACCAACGTAACTCGTAGGAACTGACCCCATAGCCTCGGGTCTCTCGGTTTGAGAATACGATGATAATTTGCATATTTCTAGAGTTAGGCTTAAAAACATGGCGTTAGAGGGTGAAAACCCAAAACAGCCCCCGAACGGCCTCGTGGGTGGCACCAACACCTCCCACGGGACCAATGTAACTCGTAGGAACTGACCTCGTAGCCGCGGGTCTCCCGGTTTGATAATACAATGATAATTTGCATATTTCTAAACTTACGCTTAAAAATATGGTGTTAGAGGGTGAAAACTCGAAACAGCCCCAGAACGGCCCCGTGGGTGGCACCAACGCCTCCCACGGGAGCAATGTAACTCGTAGGAACTAACCCCGCAGTCGCGGGTCTCCCGGTTTAAGAATACGATGATAATTTGCATATTTTTAAACTTAGGCTTAAAAAGATGGCGTTAGAGGGCGAAAACCCAAAACAGCCCTCGAACGGCTCCGTGGGTGGCACCAACACCTCCCACGGGACCAATGTAACTCGTAGGAACTGACTCTGGAGCCGCGGGTCTCTCGGTTTGAGAATACGATGATAATTTTCGTATTTCTAGACTTAGGCTTAAAAACATGGCGTTAGAGGGTGAAAACTCAAAACAACCCCCGAACTGCCCCGTGGGTGGCACCAACACCTCCCACGGGACCAATGTTACTCGTAGGAACTTACCACGCAGTCGCGGGACTCCTTGATTGAGAATACGACGATAATTAACATATTTCTAGACTCAAGCAAAACATGGCGTTAGAGGGTGAAAACTCGAAACAACCCCAGAACGGCCCCGTGGGTGTCACCAACGCCTCCCAGGGGACCAATGTTACTCGTAGGAATTGACCTCGCAGCCGCGGATCTCCCGGTTTGAGAATACGACGATAATTTGGATATTTCTAGAGTTAGGTTCAAAATAATGGCTTTAGAGGTTGAAAACCCAAAACAGCCCCCGAACGGCCCCGTGGGTGGCACCAATGCCTCCCACAGTACCAATGTAACTCGTAGGAACTGACCCCGCAGCCGCGGGTCTCCGGGTTTGAGAATACGATGATAATTTGCATATTTCTAGAATTAGGTTTAAAAACATGGCGTTAGAGGGTGAAAACCCAAAACAGCCCCCGAACGGCCCCGTCGGTGGCACAAACACCTCCCACGGGACCAATGTAACTCGTAGGAATTGACCTCGCAGCCGCGGGTCTCCCGGTTTGACAATACGATGATAATTTGAATATTTTTAAACTTACGCTTAAAAATATGGCGTTAGAGGGTTAAAACTCGAAACAACCCTCGAACGACCCCGTGGCTGGCATCATCACCTCCCACGAGACCAATGTAACTCGTAGGAACTTACCACGGAGTCGCGGGACTCCCGGATTGAGAATACGACGATAATTTGCATATTTCTAGGCTTACGCTTAAAAACATGGCGTTAGAGGGTCAAAATCCAAAACAGCCCCCGAACGGCGCCGTGGGTGGCACCAACACCTGCCATGGGACCAATGTAAATCGTAGGAACTGACCCTGCCGTCGCGGGTCACCCGATTTGAGAATACGATGGTAATTTGTGTATTTCTAGACTTAGGCTTAAAAACATGGCGTTAGAAGGTGAAAACTCGAAACACCCCCCGAACGGCCCCGTGGGTGGCACCAACACCTCCCACGGCACCAATGTAACTCGTAGGAACTGACCCCACACCCGCGGGTCTTCTAGTTTGAGAATACGACGGTAATTTGCGTATTTCTAGACTTAGGGTTAAAAACATGACGTTAGAAGGTGAAAACTCGAAACAGCCCCAGAACGGCCCCGTGGGTGGCACCAACACCTCCCACGGGACCAACGTAGATTGTAGGAACAGAACCCACAGCCGCGGGTCTCCCTGATTGAGAATACGACGGTAATTTGCGTATTTCGAGATTTAGGGTTAAAAATATGGCGTTAGAATGTGAAAACTCAAAAGAGCCCCAGAACGGCCCCGTGGGTGGCAGCAACACCTCCCACGGGAACAACGTAACTCGTACGAACTGACCCCATATCCGCGGGTCTCTCGGTTTGAGAATACGATGATTATTTGCATATTTCTAGAGTTAGGCTTAAAAACATGGCGTTAGAGGGTGAAAACCCAAAACAGCCCCCGAACGGCGCTGTGGGTGGCACCAACACCTCCCACGGGACCAATGTAACTCGTAGGAACTGATCTCGTAGTCGCGGGTCTCCCGGTTTGAGAATACAACGATAATTTGTATATTTCTAAACTTACGCTTAAAAATATGGCGTTAGAGGGTGAAAACTCGAAACAACCCCCGAACGGCCCCGTGGGTGGCACCATCACCTCCCACGAGACCAATGTAACTCGTAGGAACTGACCACGCAGTCACGGGACTCCCGGATTGAGAATAAGATGGTAATTTGCATATTTTTATGCTTAGGCGTAAAAACATGGCATTAGAGGGGAAAACCCAAAACAGCCCTTGAACGGCCCCGTGGGTGGCACCAACACCTCCCACGGGACCAATGTAACT
Organism: Sambucus nigra; assembly: GCA_949130495.1. Classification (NCBI taxonomy): domain Eukaryota; kingdom Viridiplantae; phylum Streptophyta; class Magnoliopsida; order Dipsacales; family Adoxaceae; genus Sambucus; species Sambucus nigra. The sequence goes on from OX422223.1 coordinate 124,108,300, forward strand.
CGTAGGAACTGTCCCCGCAGCCGCGGGTCTCCCTATTTGAGAATACGATGATAATTTTCATGTTTCTAGAATTAGGCTTAAAAACATGGCGTTAGAGGGTGAAAACTCGAAACAACCCCCGAACTGCCCCGTGGGTGGCACCAACACCTCCCACGGGACCAATGTGACTCGTAGAAACTTACCACGCAGTCGCGGGACTCCCGGATTAAGAATACGACTATAATTTGCATATTTCTAGACTCAAGCTAAACATGGCGTTAGAGGGTGAAAACTCGAAACAGCCCCAGAACATCCCCGTGGGTGGCACCAACGCCTCCCACGGGACCAATGTAACTCGTAGGAGCTGACCACGCTGCCGCGGGTCTCCCGATTTGAGAATACGATGATAATTTGCATATTTCTAGAGTTAGGCTTAAAAACATGGCGTTATAGGGTGAAAACCCAAAACAATCACCGAACGGCCCCGTGGGTGGCACCAGCACATCGCACGGGACCAATGTAACTCGTAGGAACTGACCCCACAGCCGCGGAACTCCCGGTTTGAGAATACGACGATAATTTGCATATTTCTGGACTTAGGCTTAAAAACATGGCGTTAGAGGGTGAAAAACCAACACAGCCCCCGAACGTCCCCGTGGGTGGCACCATCACGTTGCACGAGATCAATGTAACTCGTAGGAACTTACCACCCAGCCGCGGGACTCTCGATTTGAGAATACGACGGTAATTTGCATATTTTTAGACTTAGGCTTCAAAATATGGCGTTAGAGGGTGAAAACCCAAAATAGCCGCCGAACGGCCCCGTGGGTGGCACCAACACCTCCCATGGGACCAATGTAACTAGTAGGAACTGACCCCGCAACCGCGGGTCTCCCGATTTGAGAATATGATGATAATTTTCATATTTCTAGACTTAGGCTTAAGAACATGGCGTTAGAGGGTGAAAACTCGAAACAACCCCCGAACTGCCCGTGGGTGGAACCAACACCTCCCACAGAACCAATATAACTCGTACGAACTGACCGCGCAGCCGCGAGACTCCCGATTTGAGAATACGACGATAATTTTCATATTTCTAGACTCAAGAAGAACATGGCGTTTGAGGGTGTAAACTCGAAACAGCCCCAGAACGGCCCCATGGGTGGCACCAATGCCTCCCACGGGAGCAATGTAACTCGTAGGAACTGACCCCGCAACCGCGGGTCTCTCGGTTTGAGAATACGATGATAATTTGCATATTTCTAGACTTAGGCTTAAAAACATGGCGTTAGAGGGCAAAAACCCAAAACAGCCCCCGAACGGCCCCGTGGGTGGCACCAACACCTCCCATGGGACCAATATTACTCGTAGGAACTCAACTCGCAGCCGCGGGTCTCCCGGTTTGCGAATACGATGATAATTTGCATATTTCTAGACTTAGGCTTAAAAACATGGCGTTAGATGATGAAAACACGAAACAACCCCCGAACTGCCCCGTGGGTGTGACCAACACCTCCCACGAGACCAATGTAACTCGTAGGAACTTACCACGCAGTCGCGGGAATCCAGGATTAAGAATACGACGATAATTTTCATATTTCTAGACTCAAGCAAAACATGGCGTTAGAGGGTGAAATCTCGAAACAGGCCCAGAACGACCCCGTGGGTGGCACCAACGCCTCCCACGGGACCAATGTAACTCGTAGGAACTGACCCCGCAACCGCGGGTCTCCCAGTTTGAGAATACGATGATAATTTGCATATTTCAAGAGTTAGGCTTAAAAACAGGGCGTTAGAGGGTGAAAACCAAAAACAGCCCCCGAACGGCCATGTGGGTGGCACCAACACCTCCCACGAGACCAATGTAACTCAAAGGAACTGATCCCACTGCCGCGGGACTCCCGGTTTGAGAATACGAAGATAATTTGGATATTTCTAGACTTAGGCTTAAAAACATGGCGTTAGAGGGGGGAAAATTGAAGCAGCCCCCAAACGGCCCGTGGGTGGCATCATCACCTCCCACGAGACCAATGTAACTCGTACGAACTGACAACGCAGCCGTGGGACTCCCAGTTTGAGAATACGAAGGTAATTTGTATATTTCTAGACTTAGGCTTAAAAATATGGCATTGGTGGGTGAAAACTCAAAATAGCCCCCGAACGGCCCCGTGGATGGCAACAACACCTCCCACGGGACCAATGTAACTCGTAGGAACTGATCCCGCAGCCGCGGGTCTCCCGGTTTGAGAATACGATGGTAATTTGCTTATTTCTAGACTTAAGCTTAAAAACATGGCGTTATAGGGTGAAAACTCGAAACAGCCCCCGACCGGCCCCGTGGGTGGCACCAACACCTCCCACGGGATCAACGTAACTCGTAGGAACTGACCCCACAGCCGCGGGTCTCCCGGTTTGAGAATACGACGGTAATTTGCATATTTCTAGACTTAAGGTTAAAAACGTGGCGTTAGAAGGTAAAAACACGAAACAGCCTCAGAACGCCCCCGTGGGTGGCACCAATACCTCCCATGGGACCAACGTAACTCGTAGGAATTGAACCCATAGCCGCGGGTCTCTCGGTTTCAGAATACGACTATAATTTGCATATTTCTAGACTCAAGCAAAACATGGCGTTCGAGGGTGAAAACTCGAAACAGCCCCAGAACGGCCCCCTGGGTGGCACCAATGCCTCCCACGGGACCATTGTAACTCGTAGGAACTGACCCCGCAGTCGCGGATCTTTCGGTCTGAGAATACGACGATAACTTGCATATTTCTAGACTTAGGCTTAAAAATATGGCGTTAGTGGGTGAAAACCCAAAACAGCCCCCGAACGGCCCCGTGGATGGAAACAACACCTCCCACGGAACCAATGTAACTCGTAGAAACTGATTCGGATGTCGCGGGTCTCCCGGTTTGAGAATACGATGGGAATTTGCGTATTTCTAGACTTAGGCTTAAAAACATGGCGTTAGAAGGTGAAAACTCGAAACAGCCCCCGAACGGCCCTGTGGGTGGCACCAACACCTCCCACGGAACCAACGTAACTCGTAGGAACTGACCCCACGGCCGCGGGTCTCCCGGTTTGGGAAAACGATGGTAATTTGCGTATTTATAGACTTAGGGTTAAAAACATGGCGTTAGAAGGTGAAAACTCGAAACATTCCCAGAACGGCCCCGTGGGTGGCAGCAACACCTCCCACGGGACCCACGTAACTCGTAGGAACTGACCCCATAGCCGCGGGTCTCTCGGTTTGAGAATACGACGATAATTTGCATATTTCTAGACTCAAGCAAAACATGGCGTTTGAGGGTGAAATCTCGAAACAGCCCCAGAACGGCCCCGTGGGTGGCACCAATGCCTCCCACGGGACCCATGTAACTCGTAGGAACTGACCCCGTAGCCGCGGATCTCCTGGTTTGAGAATACGACGATAATTTGCATATTTCTAGACTTAGGCTTAAAAATATGGCGTTAGAGGGCGAAAGCCCAAAACAGCCCCCGAACTGCCCTGTGGGTGGCACCAACACCTCCCGTGGGACCAATGTAACTCGTAGGAACTAACCCCACAGCCGCGGGTCTCCCGATTTGAGAATATGATGATAATTTGCATATTTCTAGACTTAGGCTTAAGAACATGGCGTTATAGGGTGAAAACTCGAAACAACCCCCGAACTGCCCCGTGGGTGGAACCAACACCTCCCACGGGACCAATGTAACTCGTAGGAACTGACCGCGCAGCCACGAGACTCCCGGTTTGAGAATACGACGATAATTTGCATATTTCTAGACTCAATTAAAACATGGCGTTAGAGGATGAAAACTCGAAACAGCCCCAAAACGGCCCCGTGGGTGGCACCAACGCCTCCCACGGGACCAATGTAACTCGTAGGAACTAACCCCGTAGCCGCGGGTCTCCCGTTTTGAGAATACGATGATAATTTGCATAGTTTTAAACTTAGGCTTAAACAGATGGCGTTAAAGGGCGAAAACCCAAAACAGCCCCCGAACAAAATTGGGAAATTGCACTTAATGTACCGTTGGACCAGTTGGACACAACGAGATATTGGTCACAAAACCTGATCAATACTTCAAACTATGCAGAATATTTTTGTCGGGAATCAGCATTAAAATTCATGGTAACTGATGGCAGACGATTATTTGTTACCGATTTACCGATAAATTATACTATCTCGCTTGAACAACGAGCGACAGTAAGGGAGTTTCTAAATAATTTCAAAAACAAAAATAATTTGGATGTTTCCTTTGAACAATTAAGCCATACGGGGGAATACAAACAAGCCCAATTACATGGACCTCCAAATCACAGTCCTAACGATAGTATGTCTTTCGACTCTGTCGCTGAGGCCAATATTGCCAATGCATTCGATGCATGACAATTGGAACAAGGAAATAAACCTACATGGACGACTGCAATTCATCCAGCACACGAAGTGGGATATGCACATGGACAGTAAACAGCTGACGCATGTAATGACGATTTGGACGTATAAAACAAAATATCCAAATCAGTTACTATTTGCTTTTTAATTATTAAAAATTACTGTGTACTTTTTACTGTGCACCTACTATACACTTTATGATTTTTCCTTTTCCAGCAGCCCACGTTTTAAATGATATAACCTTTATGAAGGTTATAAAAGGAGTATTCCTCCTCCCTTGTAAATCATCAGTTGTAATATTATTTGGGTTGTATTGCCGAATCAAATGGTCGAGGTTCAAATATTTCTATAATATTTCTATCCACATTTTGTGTATTTGTATGTGGTAGAGTTGTCAATTCATGAATTGTTTTCCAATGTATTGACATATTTCGTGAGGTATCTTTCATTCCTATTCCTTTGGTTTGGATTTTTATAATGACAGATTCCACAATGTTTGGATCATCAATAGATATGAAGAAATTTGGTTTTATGTTAAACCAAATAACTCCATTTACCAAATTGGATTGGACTCCTCCAATTATGGTATTCATAGGATTACTGAATCTTTTGTCTAAGACCAGTATAGCTACGGGTGTATCCATACCTTGTCTAAACAGGGTAGTAATACAGATTTGAATAAACCCGATATGTATATATTTAATATTTGGGTGTTTCTTCTTTCATCTTTTGATCTTTTTTAAATCAAAAAGTTTAATATCAGTTGTTTCATCATCTGTTGAGCCAGCAGTAGTATTACCATTAAATTGTTCAAATATTCTTGTTGAGAATAATTTGAATTTTGATAATTTATAGACATCTTCATTTTTTATAAGTTGCCTTTGATTATCAATTTCTTGTAGTTGTTCGTTGGTAAAAGTGATTTCTTCTCCAACTATTTCACGAAGGGCTATTGTTTGTAGCTCATATTCGCTACTACCTCGTACTTCTGCAGTATTATACATAAATACGAGTTCTTCCTCGGATGTTTCCGAATCCGATTCAATCTCATATAAAATTTCATAATTAGAAATATCAGAATCAGATAAATATTCTCCATAAAATATTTCTAATTCTTGCTCTTCAAGAAATTTTATCATTTTATTTGCACTTTTTCCTTTTTTAGGACAATCAGGTGCATAATGGCCTTCTTCGTTGCAAATGTAACAACGGCACTTCTTTTTTAGAGGTGGTTTTTTAGAAGGTTTCTTTTTTCTAATATATTTTTTATTCTTTGAAAAAGAGGTTTTCTTTTTCCAAGGTTTCCATTTAAATTTTCTCTTTCGAGAATATTTAGAATATTTGGAATTTCTACGAGGTGGATTACATCCTATTTTCCAGTTTTCTTTTAAAATCTTATCACAACATTTATAACCAGATTTAGAATTTGTGATTTGATTTTTAACTTGTTTCTTGGCTTTTATTTCAATGCAGTGGTCAGATATTTTTCTTAATACCCAATTAATGCGAAAACCAAGATTGTCATCTTTCTCGTCCTTCTCGATAGTTTTTAACCAGCCAGGACAAGATTTTAAGGCTATTTCATCCCATGGGTTTGGGAGTTTATGAAAGAATTGATCCATCCAGTGTTTGGTCTCTGAATGTTTTAGTTTGGAATAATATTTTTTATATAGTTCAACAAATTCTTCAAATTGACAAATGTTACATAGTTCTAGTTTAGATAAGATGTAACACGCATCCTCTTAGAGTCTGGGTTCTCCAGTATATCCAATTAGATTTTCTTTAATTATTTCAACAAATCCTTTTAATATTTCATCAAAAGATTTGAAGGTTTGTAGGAGTTCAGTTTTTTGCTGAATTCCTTTTTCTGAGCTTTCCCATTGTTGCAACCACTGTAAAACATCACCTTCGAGTGTTGCAGCAAGGTAGTCTAAAATTTTTTCTTTAGACCATGTACTCTTATAATTAGTAATGAGTATAGACATGGATTGTGCCCACTCATTAATAGTTTGTTCTTGATCTTAAACTATAAAAATGAAGATTTTCCTTTGGAAAAAATTGATACTTTTCTGGAATTTTCTGAATTACTGGAAAATGATTTTTCTAATAAGATCTTCAATACTATCAGGAGAATTTGTCTATTTGAAAAAGCAAAGATAATTCACCCACGTCCTCTATTCCAAATCGAAATTTTACCAAAAATCGAGGACCATGAGCAAAAGATAAAAAGTCTTTTACTCCAACATTTTTACTCTAGCTTAAATTATAGTGATGACATGCCAAAATTGCAAGAAAAGATGTATTAATTAACCAAACTAAAGGAAAAAAGTTCTTTAGCAAATTCGATTGTAAATCTGGATTTTGGCAGTTAAAACTAACTGAAGAATCTAAGCAATTGACAGCCTTTAGTACCCCTAGAGGACATTATCAATGGAATGTTATGCCTTTTGGACTAAACACAGCTCCTCAGGTATATCAAAGATGGATGGACAAAATCTTTAAAGACCTTAAAGATTTTTGTATTGTCTATATAGATGACATTCTTATTTTTTCCAAAACCATAGAAGAACATAGATATCACCTGAAAATTATCTGTGAAAAATTCCAAAGACATGGAATCATTTTATCACCGAAGAAAATTGATGTTGAAAAAACAGAAATTAATTTTCTTGGCATATCAATGATTGGTATATCAATGATTGGCACCAACACCTCCCACGGGACCAATGTAACTCGTAAGAACTGGCCCCGAAGCCGCGGGTCTCCGGGTTTGAGAATACAATGATAATTTGCATATTTCTAGACTTAGCCTTAAAAACATGGCGTTAGAGGGTAAAAACTCGGAACAACCCCCGAACTGCCCCGTGGGTGGCACCAACACCTCCCACGAGACCAATGTAACTCGTAGGAACTTACCACACAGTCGCGGGACTCCCGGATTGAGAATACGACGATAATTTACATATTTCTAGACTCAAGCAAAACATGGCGTTAGAGGGTGAAAACTCGAAACAACCCCAGAACGGCCCCGTGGGTGGCACCAACGCCTCCCACGGGACCAATGTAACTCGTACGAACTGACCCCGCAGCCGCGGATCTCCCGGTTTGAGAATACGACGATAATTTGCATATATCTAGAGTTAGGTTTAATAACATGGAGTTAGAGGGTGAAAACCCAAAACAGCCCCCGAACGGCCCCGTGGGTGGCACCAACGCCTCCCATGGGACCAATGTAACTCGTAGGAACTGACCCCGCAGCCGCGGGTCTCCCGGTTTGAGAATACGACGATAATTTGCATATTTTTAAACTTACGCTTAAAAATATGGCGTTAGAGGGTTAAAACTCGAAACAACCCTCAAACGGCCCCGTGGGTGGCACCATCACTTCCCACGAGACCAATGTAACTCATAGGAACTAACCACGCAGTCGCGGGACTGCCGGATTGAGAATACGACGATAATTTTCATATTTCTATACTTAGGCTTAAAAACATAGCGTTAGAGGGTGAAAATCCAAAACAGCCCCCGAACGGCGCCGTGGGTGGCACCAACACCTCCCACGGGACCAATGTAACTCATAGGAACTGACCCCGCAGCAGCGGGTCACCCGGTTTGAGAATACGACGGTAATTTGCGTATTTCTAGACTTAGGCTTAAAAACATGGCGTTAGAGGGTGAAAACTCGGAACAACCCCCGAACTGCCCCGTGGGTGGCACTAACACCTCCCACGGGACCAATGTAACTCGTAGGAACTTACCACGCAGTCGCGGGACTCCCGGATTCAGAATACGACTATAATTTACATATTTCTAGACTCAAGCAAAACATGGCGCTAGAGGGTGAAAACTTGAAACAACCCCAGAACGGCCCCGTGGGTGGCACCAACGCCTCCCACGGGACCAATGTAACTCGTAGGAACTGACCCCGCAGCCGCGGATCTCCCGATTTGAGAATACGACGATAATTTGCATATATCTAGAGTTAGGTTTAATAACATGGCGTTAGAGGGTGAAAACCCAAAACAGCCCCCGAACGGCCCCGTGGGTGGCACCAACGCCTCCCACGGGACCAATGTAACTCATAGGAACTGACCCCGCAGCCGCGGGTCTCCCGGTTTGAGAATACGACGATAATTTGCATATTTCTAGAGTTAGGTTTAAAAACTTGGCGTTAGAGGGTGAAAACCCAAAACAGCCCCCGAACGGCCCCGTGGGTGGCACCAACACCTCCCACGGGACCAATGTAACTCGTAGGAACTGACCCCGCAGCTGCGGGCCTCCTGATTTGAGAATACGACGATAATTTTCATATTTTTAAACTTACGCTTAAAAATATGGCGTTAGAGGGTTAAAACGTGAAACAACCCTCGAACGGCCCCGTGGGTGGCACCATCACCTCCCACGAGACCAATGTAACTCGTAGGAACTAACCATGCCGTCGCAGGACTCCTGGATTGAGAATACGACGATAATTTGCATATTTATATACTTAGGTTTAAAAACATGGCGTTAGAGGGTGAAAATAAAAAATAGCCCCTGAACGGCGCCGTGGGTGGCACCAACACCTCCCACGGGACCAATGTAACTCGTAGAAACTGACCTGCAGCAGCGGGTCACCCGGTTTGAGAATACGACGGTAATTTGCGTATTTCTAGACTTAGGCTTAAAAATAAGGCGTTAGAAGGTGAAAACTCAAAACAGCCCCTGAACGGCCCCGTGGGTGGCACCAACACCTCCCACGGGACCAACGTAACTCGTAGGAACTGACCCCACAGCCGCGGGTCTCCCGGTTTGAGAATACGACGGTAATTTGTGTATTTCTAGACTTAGGATTAAAAACATGGCGTTAGAAGGTGAAAACTCGAAATAGCCCCAGAAAGGCCCCGTGGGTGGCACCAACACCTCCCACGGTACCAACGTAACTCGTAGGAACAGACCCCACACCCGCGGGTCTCCCGGTTTGAGAATACGATGGTAATTTGCGTATTTCAAGACTTAGGGTTAAAAACATGGCCTTAGAAGGTGAAAACTCGAAACAGCCCCAGAACGGCCCCGTGGGTGGCACCAACACCTCCCACGGGACCAACGTAACTTGTAGGAACTGACCGCATAGCCTCGGGTCTCTCGGTTTGAGAATACGATGATAATTTGCATATTTCTAGAGTTAGGCTTAAAAACATGGCGTTATAGGGTGAAACCCCAAAATAGTCCCCGAACGGCCCCGTGGGTGGCACCAACACCTCCCACGGGACCAATGTAACTCGTAGGAACTGACCCCGCAGCCGCGGGTCTCCCGCTTTGAGAATACGATGATAATTTGCATATTTCTAAACTTACGGTTAAACATATGGCGTTTGAGGGTAAAAACTTGAAACAACCCCCGAACGGCCCCGTAGGTGGCACCATCACCTCCCACAAGACCAATGTAACTCGTAGGAACTGACCACGCAGTCGCAGGACTCCCGGATTGAGAATACGGCGGTAATTTTCATATTTTTAGGCTTAGGCTTAAAAACATTGCGTTAGAGGGCAAAAACCCAAAACAGCCCTCGAACGGCCCCGTGGGTGGCACCAACACCTCCCACGGGACCAATGTAACTCGTAGCAACTTACCACGCAGTCCCGGGACTCCCGGATTGAGAATACGACGATAATTTGCATATTTCTTGACTCAAGTAAAACATGGCGTTTGAGGGTGAAAACTCGAAACAGCCCCAGAACGGTCCCGTGGGTGGTACCAACGCCTCCCACGGGACCAATGTAACTCGTAGGAGCTGACCCCACAGCCGCGGGTCTCCTGATTTGAGAATACGATGATAATTTGTGTATTTTTACAGTTAGGCTTAAAAACATGGCGTTAGAGGGTGAAAACCCAAAACAGCCCCCGAACGGCCCCGTGGGTGGCACAACACCTCCCACGGGACCAATGTAACTCGTAGGAACTGACCTCGCAGCCGCGGGTCTCCCGATTTGAGAATACGACGATAATTTGCATATTTCTAAACTTACATTTAAAAATATGGCGTTGGAGGGTGAAAACTCGAAACAACCCCCGAACGACCCTGTGAGTGGCACCATCACCTCCCACGAGACCAATGTAACTCATAGGAACTGACCACGCAGTCACGGGACTCCCGGATTGAGAATACGACGGTAATTTGCATATTTTTTAGGCTTAAAAACATGGCGTTAGAGGGTGAAAATCCAAAACAGCCCCCGAACGGCGCCGTGGGTGACGCCGACACTTCCCACGGGACCAATGTAACTCGTAGGAACCGACCCCACAGCCTCGGGACTCCCGGTTTGAGAATACGATGATAATTTGCATATTTCTAGACTTAGGCTTAAAACCAGGGCGTTAGAGGGTGAAAACTCGAAACAACTCCCGAACGGCCCCGTGGGTGGCACCATCACCTTCCACGAGAACAATGTAACTCGTAGGAACTGACCACGCAGCCCTGGGACTACCGGTTTGAGAATACAACGATAATTTGCATATTTCTAGACTTAGGCTTAAAAATATGTCGTTAGTGGGTGAAAACCCAAAACAGTCCCCGAACGTCCCCGTGGGTGGCAACAACACCTCCCACGGGACCAATGTAACTCGTAGGAACTGATCCCGCAGCCGCGGGTCTCCCGGTTTGTGAATACGCCGATAATTTGTATGTTTCTGGACTTAGGCTTAAAAACATGGCGTTAGAGGTTGAAAACCAAAAACAACCCCCGAACGGCCCCATGGGTGGCACCATCACCTCCCACGAGACCAATGTAACTCGTAGGAACTTACCACGCAGCCGCGGGGCTCTCGGTTTGAGAATACGACGGTAATTTGCATATTTCTAGACTCAGGCTTCAAAATATGGAGTTAGAGGGTGAAAACCCAAAACAGCCCCCGAACGGCCCCGTGGGTGGCGCCAACACCTCCCACGGCACCAATGATACTCGTAGGAACTAACCGCGCAGCCACGAGACTCCCGATTTGAGAATACGATGATAATTTGCGTATTTCTAGATTTAAGCAAAACATGGCGGTAGAGGGTGAAAAACCAAAAAAAAACTCAAACGACCCCGTGGGTGGTACCAACACCTCCCACGGGACCAATGTAACTCCTAGGAACTAACCCCGTAGCCACGGGTCTCCCAATTTGAGAATACGATGATAATTTGCATATTTCTAGACTTAGCTTAAAAACATGGCGTTAGAGGACGAAAACCCAAAACAGCCCCCGAACGGCCCCGTGGGTGGCACCAACACCTCCCACGGGACAAATGTAACTCGTAGGAACTGACCCTGCAGCCGCGGGTCTCCCGATTTGAGAATACGATGATAATTTGCATATTTTTATACTTAGGCTTAAAAACATGGCATTTGAGGGTGAAAACTCGAAACAAACCCCGAACTGCCCCGTGGGTGGAACCAACACATCCCACGGGACCAATGTAACTCGTAGGAACTTACCGCTCAACCGCAAGACTCCTGATTTGAGAATACGACAATAATTTGCATATTTCTAGACTCAAGCAAAACATGGCATTAGAGGGTGAAAACTCAAAACAGCCCCAGAACGGCCCCGTGGGTGGCACCAACGCCTCCCACGGGACCAATGTAACTCGTTGGAACTGACCCCGCAGCCGCAGGTCTCCTTATTTGAGAATACGTCGATAATTTATATATTTCTAGACTTAGGCTTAAAAACATGGCGTTAGAGGGCGAAAACCCAAAACAACACTCGAACGACCCCGTGGGTGGCACCAATACCTCCCATAGGACCAATATAATTCGTAGGAACTGACCCCGCAGCCGTGGGTCTCTCGGTTTGTGAATATGATGATAATTTGCATATTTCTAAACTTAGGCTTAAAAACATGGCGTTAGAGGGTGAAAACTCGAAACAACCCCCAAACTGCCCCGTGGGTGGCACCAACGCCTCCCACGGGACCAATGTAACTCGTAGGAACTGACCCCTCAGCCGCGGCTCTCCCGATTTGAGAATACGATGATAATTTGCATATTTTCAAACTTACGCTTAAAAATATGGCGTTAGAGGGTTAAAACTCGAAACAACCCTCGAACGGCACCGTGGGTGGCACCATCACATCCCACGAGACCAATGTAACTCGTAGGAACTGACCACGCAGTCGCGGGACTCCCGGATTGAGAATACGACGGTAATTTGCATATTTCTATACTTAGGCTTAGAAACTTGGCGTTAGAGGGTGAAAATCCAAAACAACCCCCGAACGGCGCCATGGGTGGCACCAACACCTCCCACGGGACCTATGTAACTCGTAGGAACTGACCCCGCAGCAGCGGAACTCCCAGATTGAGAAAACGATGGTAATTTGCATATTTCTAGGCTTAGGCTTAAAAACATGGCGTTAGAGGGTGAAAATCAAAAACAGCCCCCAAACGACGCCTTGGGTGGTGCCGACACCTCCCACGGGTCCAATGTAACTCATAGGAAGTGACCCCACAGCCGCGGGACTCCCGGTTTGAGAATACAAAGATAATTTGCATATTTCTAGACTTAGGCTTAAAAACATGGCGTTAGAGGGTGGAAACTCGAAACTACACCTCAATGGCACCGTGGGTGGAATCATCACCTCCCACGAGACTAATGTAACTCGTAGGAACTGACCACGTAGCCGTGGGAGTCCCGATTTGAGAATACGACGGTAATTTGCATATTTCTAGACTTAGGCTTAAAAATATGGCGTTAGTGGATGAAAACCCAAAACAGCTCCCGAACGGCTCCGTGGGTGGCAACAACATCTCCCACGGGACCAATGTAACTCGTAGGAACTGATCCTGCAGTCGCGAGTCTCCCGGTTTGAGAATACGACGATAATTTGCATATATCTGGACTTAGGCTTAAAAACATGGCGTTAGAGGGTGAAAAACCAAAACAGCCCCCGAACGTCCCCGTGGGTGGCACCATCACCTCCCACGAGACCAATGTAACTCGTAGGAACTTATCATGCAGTCGCGGGACTCTCGGTTTGAGAATACGACGGTAATTTGCATATTTCTAGACTTAGGCTTGAAAATATGGCGTTAGAGAGTGAAAACCCAAAATAGCCCCCGAACGGCCCCGTGGGTGGCGCCAACACCTCCCACGGGACTAATGTTACTCGTAGGAACGGACTGCGCAGTAGCGAGACTCCCGGTTTGAGAATACGACGATAATTTGCATATTTCTAGATTTAAGCAAAACATGGCGTTGGAGGTTGAAAAATCGAAACAACCCCCGAACGGCCTCTTGGGTGGCACCAACACCTCCCACGAGACCAATGTAACTCGTAGGAACTGACCCCGCAGCCGCGGGTCTCCCGGTTTGAGAGTACGACGATAATTTGCATATTTCTAGACTTAGGGTTAAAAACATGGCGTTAGAGGGCGAAAACCCAAAATAGCCCCCGAACAGCCCCGTGGGTGGCACCAACACCTCCCACGGGACCAATGTAACTCGTAGGAACTGACCCCGCAGCCACGGGTCTCCCGGTTTGAGAATACGATGATAATTTGTATATTTCTAGACTTAGGCTTAAAAACTTGGCGTTAGAGGGTGAAAACTCGAAACAACCCCCGAACTGCCCCGTGGCTGGAACCAACACATCCCACGGGACCAATGTAACTCGTAGGAACTTACCGCGCAACCGCGAGACTCCCAGTTTGAGAATACGACGATAATTTGCATATTTCTAGTTTCAAGCAAAACACGGCGTTAGAGGGTGAAAACTCGAAACAACCCCAGAACAGTCCCGTGGGTGGCACTAACGCCTCCCACGGGACCAATGTAACTCGTAGGAACCGACTCTGCAGCCGCAGGTCTCTCGGTTTGAGAATACGACGATAATTTGTATATTTCTAGACTTAGGCTTAAAAACTTGGCGTTAGAGGGTGAAAACTCGAAACAACCCCCGAACGGCCCCGTGGCTGGAACCAACACATCCCACGGGACCAATGTAACTCGTAGGAACTTACCGCGCAACCGCGAGACTCCCAGTTTGAGAATACGACGATAATTTGCATATTTCTAGTTTCAAGCAAAACACGGCGTTAGAGGGTGAAAACTCGAAACAACCCCTGAACAGTCCCGTGGGTGGCACTAACGCCTCCCACGGGACCAATGTAACTCGTAGGAACTGACTCTGCAGCCGCAGGTTTCTCGGTTTGAGAATACGACGATAATTTGTATATTTCTAGACTTAGGCTTAAAAACATGGCGTTAGAGGGCGAAAACCCAAAACAACACCCGAACGGCCCCGTGGCTGGAACTAACACATCCCACGGGACCAATGTAACTCGTAGGAACTTACCGCGTAACCGCGAGACTCCCAGTTTGAGAATACGACGATAATTTGCATATTTCTAGTTAAAAAGCAAAACACGGCGTTAGAGGTGAAAACTCGAAACAGCCCTAGAACAGTCCCGTGGGTGGCACTAACGCCTCCCACGGGACCAATGTAACTCGTAGGAACTGACTCTGCAGCCGCAGGTCTCTCGGTTTGAGAATACGACGATAATTTGTATATTTCTAGACTTAGGCTTAAAAACTTGGCGTTAGAGGGCGAAAACCCAAAACAACACCCGAACGGCCCCGTGGGTGGCACCAACACCTCCCACGGGACCAATGTAACTCGTAGGAACTGACCTCGCAGCCGCGGGTCTCCCGGTTTGAGAGTACGACGATAATTTGCATATTTCTAGTCTTGTTCGAATGATACTTCTAACGAAGTTCCAGTGGCCATAAGGGAAATATCGTTGGCAAACACGTTTGAACGTCATTCTCGTTCGAACGACAATTTCGAATGAACTACCAAAAAGCTTAATATTCTATTTTTAGCCCAGAAACTTTATTTTAAAGTTTTAAAGAAACTTTCGGAAAATAAACGTCAGTTTAAAATAAAATTACACCCAATACAAATTGTTCTAAGGTTCTATATATATATATATATATGTAATGCATTCATACCTTAGGAATAATTGGAACTATGTTGATGACGAGAAACGAGACACACTTAAACCGACAATGATGAAGCTTTATAAATATGGCCGCTACGTCTTCAACTTTCGCATGAGATAGGCTTGAAGGATACTCATTCAATACTATCCTATGACACAACTGTTTTTGTCTGGAATTGAGCCAACACTACATTAATACTCAATTGAAAATTTGTGTGCTTACAAAAGGTGACAAGAACCTATTATGAACTCGATTTTTACCCACTCTGGGATCCTATAAGTTTCCCTAAATGTCTCAAAAGAACCCTCGTCTACAACATACACCATTTTGACAGATAAGAAATAAAAGACAAGAAAAAGGGGTTCTTATAGCGAAACAGAAAATAACAATAACTCTCACAAATGGTGGAGTAAAAGCTTGATAAGGAGGAGAAGAGTATGAAATTCAAGGTGAAGAGAATAAGGGGGAAACAACGTTTTATAGGACTCTAGTTAGTCCCCTGAGATACACAAATTGAAATCATTAAGTATAGCACCGCTTCACATTTCGATGGCATCTCAGTTCCTCATAAATCAAAATGACCAATGTACCCCTAGACGATTCGCTATTTTTGCTACTATTTACAAAATTGCCATTGGCCAAAAGATGACAGTCAGAAACTTACAAGTCCCAGAGGTCGGCAACCGACCAGATGCTTCTAGATAGCCGAGCAAATCCTTAAAGATAATACTCTATCCTTTCAGTCACTAACTCGCTCCAATCAAGAATGAAGTATTAGGGACTTTGTTGTAACCTAAAATAACACGACCATGTGGAATAATAAAAAGGTAACACATTTCACCATACTCAGTGGGTCCAGATACAACAAGTAGACATGGTCGACATCATTATCTCGTTCGTCGGCACGCTAACTGACCACCCACAAGAATATGAACAGTCAGTAATGTAAACAGACACACGTGAAACTCTTAACGGTCACAACGCACATGTACGTGGATAATATTCAGCTGCTAATTGTAATGTAAATGTGTAAATAACTAATGTATAAAGATATTGCACCTCTTTATCACTACTTCTCTCAGCTAAAAACAACTAAAAATAACAGTTACCCAAAATCCTAAAGAGCTACTGAGAGGCATGTACTAAACCCTAATACCTAGTGATATTGTACTCATGGATGTAGGTACCCCATTGGGCTGAACCATGTAAAAATCTTGTGTCCCTTTCTTTGTCTCTCGTCCCTTTCTATTTTATATCTTTTTTACTTTATACATGGTTGATAATAATTGGTTTTGTTAAGTTAAGACACATCCTAATCAGCAAACCAACATTAGGCACCAACAAAAGTAATCAAGCAACAATCTGAACCCAACATGAAAATCTCAAATGGCACGTCTTTTATGACATATTTGTGAGTGAAATAGTTTCAAATTTACCCTCGTTTTTATCAAATCTTATTTGTTTAATATTTATGACATATTTGGGAGTGAATAGTTTCAAATTTACCCTCTTTTTTATCAAATCTAATTTTGTTTAATGTTCTCAAATGTTGTCTCATCTTACAATTTTGATTAATGCTTGGGATGGTATCACCGCTCTGAGGTGATATCACAATCATAGGGACGATAATTAAATAAGCGCCGAGAGAAAGAAAATGAAACCCTCAGCAGATTTTCTAAACTACCTTTATTATATAGAACCAAGTGTCCAAATCAAAATATCATTAGAGCTATATGTGATAGTGTTCTGTTTCGTTGCAAGCAGGCAGCAACGTATCCTTACCCCAAATTTATATGGATAATTTGAAGAACCATATACTAACAATGATCAGTCGACCTTTTTACCCTTAAGATACGATTTAAAGTTATGTTGAAATTTTATTATGAGAGATATGTTATGCTTTCTAAAAATTTAAGCCACTCAGCTAACTTTTCAGGGTGTTATATATCGATGTCTTATGAAACCAAAATCAAATATCTAAATCTAAACATTAAAACAGCATGGAGAATGAAAGAAGTACCAAAGTGGTCACTTTAGAGGACACACAGGTTCGGTGGACCGATTTTATTGTTCAAGTCAAGATGGACCAGGCGTGTAGAGCAAGTAATACCCATTAGTAAACATTACAATTCGGAAAAAGCTTGTTTCTTTATGTTGTTTCAACTGTATTTCATTCTCGATCTCTTTCCTTACACGTATGAAAGAAACAAAACCATGAATCTTCACAGTCATCAGCTTTCCCCTTTTCTGAACAGTTGCTCTCTTTATTCTTTTAATATAGCCAACCTATTTGTCATGACCATTATGGATTGGATTAATGGTCTGGATTGCAAAAGATTATTTGCATAAAAGTAAAGTGAAATCCGATCAAACATGTATCGAACAAGAAGTAAGAAAAAGGAATAGAAGCTAAACACCAAACATGACAAAAGTACATCCACCAAAAAGTATCCTCTCCCAATTAACCAATCGGTTTACTTTTTCCAATTAACACCAACCAGTTGCCCAATTTACAGGGCATTCCTTCTCTCCCAATTAACCAATCGGTTTACTTTTTCCATTTCCTTTTCCCTTTTCTTATATTAATCCAAATATGTTACAAATAATCCTTTTGTCTTTTCTTATCTCTCCAAAGAGATTATAGAGTAAATGTTACATTCATTCTATAACATGGTTTTATTAAAAAAAAATTAAAAAAAAACTCACCTCTAAATTATATTACAAAATAATATCAAGGATGAGTTTGAAAAATCTGGCACTCTTTCTACGACTAACTCAACAACCACGATAGGAGAGTCACATTTTCCAGACAAATCACTGATTGTGGATTGTTGTAGACTGAATAGTTTTTTTTTTCCCAAAATTTAAATAAGCCTACGAGGAATATGACTTTTCTAATAAACAAAAAAGATATTTTTACCTTCTTTCCTTATTAGGTGCATTAAATACTTGTACGGGATGGTAAAGAATTACAATAAATGTATAAAATATATACTACAGTCATTCAAAAGTTACAAACTCACGGTAGCCCGTATGAGATTGAGAGGTTAATGTTGGGCAACATAACATATATCATAGCAAGAAGATAGATTTATCCTGAAATCATTAAAATGCCGCTAAAGATACTATAAATGCCGGAAAAAACTTTTCCCAAGATTTTTTCCGACATTTTAATTACTGTCCTAATTGCGAGTGTGGTGAAAGAGAAATGACATTTCAAAGTTTTAGCGGCATTTTTATATACATAACTTAAAAAAAATATATTTAGCAGCATTTTGCTAGTGCTGGAAAATTATTTTTGCAACATTACAAAAATACCGGGAATAATCTTCACAACATTAACTGAATGTTGCGTATACTTTCACTACACCAATTTTTTTTTTTTTGTAACTAATTAAAAATATGATTTATAAGTGTTTGGGGCACTTATAAATTTTATAACGCTTTTGGTCACTTAAATAATTTGTAAATATTCATAACCGATACAAAATTGTTAATATAACACACAATGAAAATTGAACAACACGTGATTGTCCCGTGTATACCACTTTCCTATCCCCACACTGTTAAAAAAATATTTCACCCTGCGCTCCTCTATTTCATTTTTCGTGCTATGCCTCCGCGCTCCTCAAAGACTAAACCTTTGTCGACACACATCCCAAACTCTAATATGGTTGTCGTCGCTCATCACCATTGTCGACACCTATCCTACCAGCTCTCTCTCTTCTCTCACAATCGGTTGAAGCCTTTTCTCGTCCTTTCTGTCATCCAATCGGTAAGTCACTTTTTATTCTCAATCATAACAAAGTAGTGAGGCTTTTGTGCAGATCTGTAGTGATTTAGAAACGTATTTTTAAATTTACTTTAGCTGACCGTTCGTGTTTATGAATCAACAATCGAGAAAAGTTTTTTGTTGTGGATGCTTCAATTATATAGTGAAGAATGTGACACGGATTCTCTCTCTCTCTCTCAATATATATATATATATATATATATATATATATAGACTCTCTCACATAACTCCTAGCAACATACCTATGAACATATAATTTTTTAAAATAGTAAAACAAATAATTTTGAAATAATATTTTTTATATGATTCATGATATTTCAGTGTTCCTGTAAAAACATTCAGCTCAAAATAATATATTTCGAGCTGAATGTTTTTACAGGAACACTGAAATATCATGAGTCATATAAAAAATATCAACTCAAAATTATGTCTTTTAATATATAAAAAAAGTAGGTATGTTCATATGTATGTTTAATGAGATATGTTGGTATATATATATATATATATATATATATATATATATATATATATATATATATATATAGAGAGAGAGAGAGAGAGAGAGAGAGAGAGAGAGAGAGAGAGAGAGAGAGAGTATTGCACTTGTACAGATCAATCCACATTTTAAGAGTGCGAACCGGACATGTGTAACCTGACAGTGAGCCCAGAAAAGAGAGAGAGTGTGCTTATAATTTTGCCGACAATTTCTAAGTTCACCGTTGGGTGACACATGTTCGATACGCACTCTTAAAATATGAACTGATCTGTACAAGATCAGTTATATATATATATATATATATACCCAACGGTGAACTTAGAAATTGTTGGCAAAATTATAAGCACATTCTCTCTCTTTTCTGGTCTCACTCTCAGGTGACACATGTCCGGTTCGCACTCTTAAAATATGAACTGATCTGCACAAGATCAGTTATATATATATGTGTGTGTGTGTGTGTGGCCCTCTCATGTAATGGCCCTTTATGGTGCAGACCCCGGTACATACCATTTATTTAAAATAGAAAAAAATTGAAGTTTTTGATGAAACTTCATGGATATGATCTCCATGGTGGGAATATCATATCCAATTTTTTCATCAAAAAAATTCAATAAAAAAATCGCTAAGATGAAGTGATATATAAAAAAATAGTATAAATATGTATTTTTTACCGTTGAAATATTGACGATCATCTCACACACTTTTTGATTGAATTTTTTATGAAAGTTCATGAATATGATCTCGATAGTGAGAAGATTATATCCATGAAGTTTCATAAAAAAAATCCAATCAATAAAGCCGTTGGCACCGACCCAACATTTAACGGTTGAAAATGTATATTTATACCATTTTTTTACATATCACCTCATCTCAACGGTTTTTTTCATTAAATTTTTTGACCAAAAAAATTTGAGATGATCTTCTCACCATGGAGATCATATCCATGGAGTTTCATCAAAAAATTCATTTTTTTCTCTTTTAAAAAAATAGTATGTACCAGAGTTTGCACCATAAGGAGTACTTACACGAGACTTTCTGATATATATATATATATATATATATATATATATATATATATATATATATATATATATATATACACACACACACACACACACCTAGAGAGAGAGAGAGAGGATCTCATGAGGACCTCTATTTGCATACCGCTGGCGCGGACCAATTTTGATAAAGTAGTCAAAATAATATTTTTGAGCTAATTTTTTTATATATTTTTTAAACATTTCAGTAGAGCCATATAAAATAAATCTGTTCAAAATTAATTGTTTTACTATTTTAAAAAAATCGGTCAAACTTTATCAATTTTTAACAATTTAAAAATAACTTAAAAACTGACAAAGTTTGACCAATTTTTTTAAAATAGCAAAAAAAATCATTTTAAGCTGATTATTTTTCTATGGTCCTATTGAAATGTTTAAAAATCATAAAAAAATTAACCCAAAAATATTTTTTTTACTATTTCAAAAAATGGTCCTCATTGAGGGTCCTCAAACTGGGACCTCAATTGATCATTTCCATATATATACTAGTATATGCTCGTGCCTGAAGGCACGACGAAAATTTTTTAATGTACGTAATCGTAAAATGGCAAAAATTTCCAAAATACGTAATTAGCATATTAGCATCATTCCTGTTGCCACATGAGTGTTCAATGATACAAACCGTATTAGGGTGAAGAAGTAACTTAATAAGTTAATTAAGGCGTTTGATCTTCTTAGTGGAATCTATGAAGTTTTGGCTCCTCTCAGTATGGTTTAGCTTTAATAATTTCCCATGTTTATAAGAAGCTTCTCCAAAGTGGTCCTCATTTATATAATCCTTCGTATTCAAATTAAGACCAAATATAACTTCATTCACATCATCCTCAAGGTGAAGGGAAAAGAGGCTGCTGAAGATCACTTTCATCATTCAAACAGCCAATTCCTTAATAACGGTTGACCTTGAAACCAAATTAACAACAAAAAGGCCATGTTTAGATAGTGAACTTTTAACAGTCAAAAGAAAAGACTCTTCCACGAAATCTACAGCAGGGAAGGTCATTCCAGAGCTAGTGTGAAGAACCACATCAGTTCCTTCTCCTTTTACTTGGGCGCATTGCAACTACGAACATTACTAATATCAAGTTAAGTTAAAAAGAACAGTGTTAGTGTCCCGTAGTGACTTTCAGGCATATAGGGATTTGGTCATATAGATTTGCAAAAAAAACAACATGATTTATAAATATAAACAATAGATTCACAAATAAATAAGGCTTCACAATTAAAAATGAATAATGCTATAGCACACCCACATGTTATTATAAAACTTTACTGATATTACTTACCAACATTTCTTTTCATAACAAACTTACTCACAAACAAATCCCCAAGACATTAAACTAAACCAAAATGTTACTATTGTGTTGTTGCAGCAGCCGCTGCACCTCCATGTGCCTATTGCAAGGCCATCATTTTAGAAACTACATTAATACGAAAACAACAATAATGGAAAAAGTACATGCATTTTAAAGTTCAATGTAGCCTGCCTAATACAACCCGATCCTACCTTTGTTTATCTCAACCCCCTAAAATTAGTCATTGTCGAGTTTTCTTCATTATAGATAGAAGCTCAAAAGTTCAAAATACATTATTAAGTAAGTAGGTACGATGGTCGATAGGGCAAAAATAAAAGTTATTTGGGGCTTGTCACCCATAATTCAAGCATAACTGACATTGGTCCTTGCAATATTAGTTTGTAAACCTTTGGCCCCAAAAGTGTCTGAATTACCAAAAAAATGTCTAAAATAAATATTTTTGACATTTGGGGGGTCAAGAGTGTATAAAGAAAAAATTTACGCCACGTATAATGGCCAAACCTCAAATAACACGATTATTAAAAATTAAATAGACCATATGCAAAGAAAATGTATTTTTCCATTACAAATAGATGTTAATATTATGAATTTAGTTCATCCCTTAAAAGAATTAAGTATAATGACACTCAGCAGGGAATGCACATTGGAATCCGATCCCACAAATATCACACAAATATCGCTATGGTGGGTTGTTGATAATTCCCATATCCAGGATAGCCTCCGTAATACACATTTGGATCTAGAGGAGGTGGATCATATCCGTAGGTCTCATATCCTTCCGCATATCCATAATATCCACCAGCACCATTCCACTGGGTCAGATCTACCTGGGCCTGTTTGATAAATGATAAAATATTTGTTCTCAGCCATAGTAGCTACTGAGTCCTTAATGAACATGATAGAGTTAGAGTATCAGAAACCACCAAGTAGAGTTAAGAGTTTAAGAAACAACCAAATAAAAACTAAATACTTTAGACTTTAGAAATTTAAAACCAAAAGCGATCACTACTGAAAGCCATAACACCCAAACCTAAAACTGAATAAAACCTAATATATTAAAAATAAACTAATGTAATAGATCACTGTCTAAATGAATATAAGTTTGCACACATGTACATGATGGAACCCGATAGTGTTGATCTATCGTATAATAACAGTTTTCTTAGATTCAGAATTCCTGCCATCTTAAATACAATGGTTTTAATATATATGCACAAATTATATGGCAAGGGTATGTCTTTAAAATAAAATCATAGTACACGTGGGTTAAAGGTTCTAAATGTAAAAAAGAAAACCAAAATA
This sequence comes from Sambucus nigra, assembly GCA_949130495.1. Lineage (NCBI taxonomy): Eukaryota > Viridiplantae > Streptophyta > Magnoliopsida > Dipsacales > Adoxaceae > Sambucus > Sambucus nigra. The sequence goes on from OX422223.1 coordinate 124,131,612, forward strand.
AAAATCGAGGAGTAAATTAAACATAACTTAATACTGACTAACAATGGAAGCCTATTTATCTTCATTAACTCTCTAATACCACCAAATAAAACTAAACAAATGAAAATATAAGTAATTAAAGCATATAAAGATGGTGTAGAACTCATAACTTCAATCCACGACCATAAATTTGTTCTACTTCAATCATTAGTTAAGTAAGAATCTAAATAATGCTCATTCCAACGTCTAAATAGCGTCAATACAATCTAAAGTAAAAAAATAACTTATTTTTACTTGCACTGTTTAAAACAGAGTAGCACAACCAAATTATAACCAAATTGTAGACAGAGAAGGATAACGATACCTAAACTTCCAACATATATCTCAAAACTAAATAACCTAAAACAGAAAAAAAAAATTAAAATTCGAAAAATGTGAGAATACAGTACAGTTTTTGCAATGAAAATTTTGATTAAAAATAAAAAAAAAAATTTTAGAGAGTTTATAAACAAACCAAATATACATGGACACGCACACGCACACATAAATAAACGAACGCATAGAATACAATCACACGTTATTTGTTTTAGCGGTGATAGTAAAGTAATACATTAACTGGTGCAAAACCCCTCAACCAAACCTAATCGATGGTCAAAACCAATTCTTGGTGTTTTCTGTACATAAAACCTAAACCAATTAACAACATACCATCAATCTAAAATATTCATTTAAACAAATTGTTGTCAATAGGAACAAAGAGCATAAAAACGTTTCGACTCTCATCACCGTATCTTCAAACACAATATAAGATACCTTAGAATAATGATGATGAAGAATGGATAGTAGTTTGGAGAGCTGCAAGGACAGGATTCCCACGGGCTCATGCCATCATAGTCCAGCTTTGAAATTGGGTTGGATGCACCATCTTACACGACATTATGTTTCTTGTTTTCTAACTCGCTCTCTATCCATATTTACAACTTGAAAAAACTGTGTCGTGGCTGCTGTTTTCGCTCTGTATCCAAAACAATTGTGTGCTCTCTATCCAAAACAATTGTGTGCTCCAAAACAGTGTAATGGCTATTTTTTGTTCAGGTGCAGAGTCCCAATATCATGTTGATTGAACCAAATTGTTGAAACTTGACGGGAGCACCTGGACAATGAACAATAAACAAAATGAAACTCTAAATCTATACAACATTTCAAATCCAGCAGTTTTTAATTCTCCCAAACGGATATATTTTTTCGAGCACATACAGTACATATCGTGTATGCCTTGTCTCTTTAAGAGCATATTCAAAGCCTTCAAAGCCTTCTATTTAAAATAGGCCAATTTAAAAACACAGAACTAAAGATGTCACAATAAAATACCTTGTCTCTTGAAGAGCATATCTATGGGATTAAATCTCCCTCGATCACTCCCATCGAGTGTGACATAAATGACATCTAGTGTATTCTTGTTCCAATGGACCTATTGAATCGTATCTTCAATTATACACCGACCTATGCGCATAAAATAAGACCAAGTCAGCAGCAAAATTAGAGGCATTAGTGTCTAGAGGTTATTCACAATATGTACGTGTTATATCATTCACAACATGAACATGTTCTATCATTAGAAATACTACTTTACTATAAGCACATACATCACATACATTTATAAGGTAACAAATAATTAGATTTACCAAATATTAATTTGAACAAAAATATAGAGTTCTAATCACAGTGAGAATGTATACCTGAGAGAATGTATATCTCATTAGATCTACAACAAACTCATATTCGTGTGAATCCTTCGATTTAGATATGCAAAATCAAAAAACAATCAAATCCCGAGTTGAAAACATTCATAACACCATCAGTGAAATTTACAGATCTACCATAAAAAAATCACAAATCTAACACATTCAGAACACCATTGTTGGAACTTACAAAAAACTGAAGTTGAAAAAAATTCTCAGATCTAACACATTCAAAAACCCAACAAATGTGTGTGTGTAAAAACAATTGCATAAAATATAGTTGGAACATATCCGTTTTTCTAGGGCAACATAAAAACAATTGCATCTGAGATGCGAGTGTGTGAAAAAGAGGGAACTATCAGATCTGAAAAAATTGAACCATCGGATGAAACCCTAACCCCTTAAAACTATTTCCTTTAAAAACACACAATTAGAGAGGGAGGTAGCGGTAGTGATTACCTGAGGCAGTGGTGGAGACGAAGTAAGGCGGCGGTGGAGATGATGGTTACTGGAGGGAGGCAACTCCAGTAGGCAGAGGGCGACATCGTTAAGAATGAATGTGTGAAGCTTGAGCGTGGGGTTGAGTGTAGAAAATGGCCGAGTATATGCATACGCGGAGTATAGAAAATGAGACACAAAAGGTCTCAATTGTTCAATGATTTTACATTTCGACAAAGCTGAGATATGCAAAACCTCCGAATATTATCATTGGGTTGACACTGATTATTCCACCATAGCAACATCAAAACCTGCACATATTTTCCAAGTAATAAACTCTTGTATCATACCACAACGAACTCTTGTATAATAATAATAGTAATCGCAAGATCGTAATCATAATCGCAATCATATCATACCAAATTAGTACTTCCTTAAGCAAACCCAATATTTAAAAATAGTAGAAGAGAGACATACATAAACCATCCAAAGAATTTGAACCCTAAAAATTAAAACCCAAATGAGAGGGAGTAACTGATCATGAGCCTAACAAATTTAAAATCAAAATCCCCCAAAAATCGAACTCCTTAAAAAATAACAAAAACAATATTTTCAAACTATATAAGAAAAAGCATTTCTATAAATTTAGCCTTCCAAACCATATAAGAAAAGGCAAAATGTGTACAACAACAAATTCCAAAGAGTCAAAACCCAATCCCTAATCTGAAAACCAAAAACCAAAATATAAACCCAAAACGTCCAAAACCCACAACCATAAATGCATTAAAACTTAGGTTTATATGAACTGAAGAGACTTGACCTAAAATCCATATTTTTAACAATATTTTTTTTATAAAAATAGCAAATGAAACCAATCCATGGTATTATCTTATGCAAATATATGAGAGAGCCGACATTAACAAAATAAAAAAAATAAAAAATAAAAACATGAAGAGTTGTGTGTTCGTGTAGAAGAGGGTACCGACCATTGGTGGTTGAACGACAATCATCAGGCATAAGCAGAGATCGTCAGTCAAATAGCTTATAAATATGAACACGATCAAGATTAAGCAATATGTGGGTAACTTTCAAATGATTTGATAAGAAAATACAGATGACTTGATATCTTGAACCCCACAATGGAACAGAGTTGCAAAGGAAGAAAATTCCCAATATCACATTCCCAAACCATCATAACACCTCTAAAATGTGACAAAACAAAGTTTAGATTTCATAATTAATGGCACTCATTTTATTAATACAAAGTGCCAAGATAATGGAACCTAGGCTCTCCTTTTTATACGATTTACCACAAATGAGCGCGTCAAAGACAAATGAACCAAGATATATACTACATTTCGCTCAACCTTTTCTCTGAAGCATGACCTATAACTTCAAATCTTATGTTATGCCAGTGAACATAGAATATTTCATATCACTTAATTGCAACATTAAATTCAGGAGATATCAACATAATTTCCTCATTTGTGCTGCTTCAGTAGCCTGTACTTCAGCTAATGCGTCTTCAATTACAATACACTGGGAAAAATAGAAAAGACAACTGATAAATATTTCATTCAATTCACTGGTGTATAAGAATTTTAAGCATCCAAGATATTAAAACGCAACTACAAACTAAGCATCTAAGAGATTAAAACTTGACTCGTGATAATTATATAAAATTCACATTGTGGAGATATAATATTTTGATAGCAAGGAAGGACAACATAAATATTTTAATGAATTGCACAGGAACCCAATAGAGTTTATCTCACTCCTGGTTCTGCCTCAATGGCCATGCTTTTAATGAAGTTGTAAGACTACTTAAACTATTTATACCCCCAAGAAAATTCAATGCCTTGAATGACAACATATAATTCTGTATGAAAAGCGGAATTAAACTTATTTTTACCACAAAAATGTACCTCTCACAAAGCCACTACATTTTCTGAAAACACCATCTTAGATAATCCATAAGTATTTAGTTTAGTCCAAGAGCTGAGAGGAGTATACCACCCGACTTCAACAATTTTTGGCAATTTTCATAATGTTTAAGTCTTGAAATAATAGAGAATAATCAGATATGAAACTTCATCATGCATATGACCTTTCACTAATTTTCCCATGTAACTTACCACTATGTTAAGATATTTTCGCCAATAATTGAGAGTAGGAAGTCTATTCTCAAATATTACATGATTTACAGCCCTCTATATAATATCAAAAGCTCCCAATACAGAAACATACCAGATGCCTCTAATTTAAGGATCGCCCTTGTGTAATATAACTTGTTGCTACAGAGAAGATATAAAAAGAAATATCAAAGAATTTGTGAAATGTATATAAAATATGCCTCCAAATAGATTTTGAATATATACATTCAACAAATAAATGAACACCATTAGATTGAAAAATGTGTGAAGTAGCCAATCTACCATGTAATATTTTCCGCCAAGTGATGGAAATTGTAGGAGGAAGGTTCATGTGCCAAAGGTTAGCAAAAGCCAATTGATTTTCCTACATAGTTCAGCAGAACTCATATGTATTTTTGAAGCTAAGCTTACCATTACAGGATAAAGACCAAATGAAAATCTCATTAAGATCCTCTATTGGAAGAGGATGTTAATGATTTTGGCATAGGTAGAAGGAAAAAAATTAATGAAAGATTGAGGAAAGATAGCGAATTCCAGATCATCATCTTCAATATGAACTCCTAATTGTTGTGATATCGGAGTTCCCAACCAATTAGAAGTCCAAAACTTTACTGAATTATCATTAACAATTTAATGGACCTGTGTATAAACCATAGAAAGAGAGAAAAAGAAAAATCACCAAATCGGCAACAAAATACACAGTTCACAAATCGACAAACCTCAAAAGATTAAAACAGTAAAGAGTCACATTACTGAGAAAACTCATCAACATTTGTAGATTGAAAATGAAATAAACGAAGAGGTACCATAGGATCGTGTGATTCTGGGTCGATCACGACTAAAATTTCTAACAACTGCAACATATAAATCAAGAAACAACATCATAATAACACATTTTTTTAATGTCAAAACCCTAACCCCCAAATCAAAATCAAAGTTACCAAAAGTCTTGAGATTATTGGGGGATCTAATATTCCTAAAAGTCTTAACAAAAAACACAAATGAAAGAGTTTACCAGAGAGATCTAAGATTCAACAACAAAAGAGGGTCCAAATCACAAAAAAAACAAATGGGTGTGTGTTTGATTAAAGGAATCCGAGATGTATTCCTGATAAAAAATTATACCATATTACAATCAGGTCACCTGCAAAAGACAAAATAAATAAATAAAATAGCATAAACATAAGTAGATCTAAAATAAAATGAAAAAAAATTATAAAAAAATCTATAAACAAAACATGTGAGTGTGTTTATGTGCATGTGAGTGTGTAAGAGAGTAACCTATAGGAGTCTGTGAGTTAGACGCGGAGGAAGACGGATGAGAGAGGGAGATAGAGCATCGCATGTGTGTTCTTGTGTGTGTGAGTGTAAGACGATAGTATAGAGGGACAATCAGAAGGAGGAAGAGTTGGTGGTGGAGGGAGGTGGTGGCGAAGGGTTGCGGAGTTGGTGGTGGAGGGAGGCGGTGGCAAAGGGCGACGACAGGTAGGGTTTGTGTGGGGAGTGTCTGTGTGGAAATGGTAGAGAGCCGAAATGTGTAAATGTGGCACATTGGGAGATCCTTAGATCGCATCAGGAGAACAAATGACACCCGTTGGATCATTTTACTATTCAAACACCCCTCTGCCATATATATATATATATATATATATATATATATATATATATGTGCGTGTGTGTGTGTGTGTGTGTTTTGTTTCTTTCTGGCATTTGGTGTTATGCAAGAGGGGTTCTGATTATGTCTTACGTATTTATGGTCAATTTATAGGTCTTTGAAGAAGAATGTGATTTAGGTTGTCTACAAACACACGGACGTAGCCAGGAAGTTTTTAAGAATTTAACTTTAAATTTAAAAACCAATAAATAATAAACAAGTAACACTACATTAGAAAGAATCAAAACAGTAACCATTTGGCAATAATCTTTAAAAAATTAACCAATTAATAATAAATAATTAACACTACACAAAAAATATGGATGTCGACACAGATTTTCTTTTCAAATAATTCTCCATAGGTTAACTATTAACGCATAAATATATAATATATCCATCAATCTCTAACAAAACAAACATAGTAACATTTTAGGTTGTGATTTTCAATTGCATAAAAAATAATAAAATAATAATCTAAAATTACCCTAAAAAGAAGTTCCAATTTTTTTTTCCAATATTAACCTTAAAATTAAAGGTAGATAAAATAGTGAGGAAGAGAGAAACACATACTCATCAAAATGGTAGGAGAGGGATCTATGATGAAAGAGAAAGGAATATCGATTGATACAAAAATTGAAACCCTAGAAAATGAAGCTATAAAAACAGAGTTAATAAGATGAATAATATTTATACAAAGAAAGAAAAGTAAGTTTCTTACCCAAGTAGAACAACAAAAAGGAGGTTGTGCACTTGTATTATGTTATAATTTTTAGGAATGAGAGGGAGTGTTTGTGTGGAGATGAAGATAGGAGAAAAAAAGTTCTTGAATTGAATGGAAAAGGAAGCAAAATGGGTACCAAATGAGTTGTGTGGAGAAAAATAAGCTTTTAAGTTTAACGTGTCATTATTTATATATTTTTAACCTAAATTTTAAAAGTTTCGATTTCTACCCCTAATTCATCATTATATATAATTTTTTTATATAAAAACTATGGGAGCTTAATCCCCCATATGCCCCTACCTCCCTCCACACTTGTACACACAAACACACACTCTTTTTTTGTATATTATTATTTATTAAGTGGTTCTTGAATTGCAGACTCATAGAATTTATGGTACTTTTGGTTAATAGTGTGAAGTGGGAGTTAATTTAGATTATCACTTCGAATTATGTAGTTTAATAATTTTTTTTATTTTACTTAATGTATGTGAGATGGGTACTAAAATTTGATATGATCAAGAGTTCAATGTTGCATCTCTCTCTATATATATATATATATATGTGTGTGTGTGTGTGTGTGTGTGTGTGTGTGTCCGCATCGATGGCACGGCTATAAATTTGCCTCGTGATAAAACCCACCCCATATTAAAAAAAAATGTAAGCCCCCCTCCCTTATAAAAAAACCATTTAAAAAAAAAGTGGTGCCCGCGACCCCTCTCTTATAAAAAAACATGTGCCGATGGCACGGCTATAAATTTGCCCCCGTGATAAAACCCAACCCATATTTAAAAAAACGTAAGAACCCCCCCCCCCCCCCCAATGCACACTTTATAAAAAAACAAAAATCCTTTTTATAAAAGAAACTTAAAAAAAAAGTGGTACCCATGACCCCCCCCCCCCCCCCCCCCCGCACCCCTCGCCCCCCCACCCCTTTTTCTAAAAAAATAAAAACCCTTTCCTTTTTTTTATAAAAAACACTTTTAGCATGACATTTCATATATGGGCATGAAATGAGAAAATGTCAGCCAAAAATATCATACATACCCTTACTTTATTTTACATAGCCAAAAATAACATGCATACCCTTACTTTATATATATATATATATATATATATATATATATATATATATATATATATATATATATATATATATATATATATATATATGACTTTTGTATAGAGTTCTTGAGTTGCTGATTAATAAGATTTTTGGATTTTTGGTCAATTACATAAACTCAGTGTTAATTTGGCTTATCATAACAAATTTTGCAGTTGATATTTTTTCTTTGGAGTTTAATTTGATTAATTGTTTGGGTTTATGGTGGTGGTATACAAGTATTTGATAATTGAATATACTGTGTGCTCTTCAAAGTTTTTCCATGAGAGGATTGTTGTTGAGGTAAATTAATATATTTTTTTTGTTTCAAGTTTCTGTATTAAATTTTGGGGATACAAAAGTTTTATTCTTTGTCAGATTACATTAGTGTTTGATTGGTTTATTATAATCATTTAATAGTAAAGACATTTCTGTATTCATTTCACATAAATATGGTCTTTAATAGTTTGTTCAATTATAAAATTATCGTTTCATCATTAGGGAATTATATTCTATTATTGTTGAGAAAGAACACACACACACACACACACACACACACACACACACACACAAAGAGAGAGACTCTTAAACATACCATGTATACATACCACAAGCGCTAACCCTTGTTTTTAAAATGTTGAAAAAATATTTTTGAGTTGAGTATTTTTGTGTCGTATTTAAATATTTCAAGGGACCCATATAAAAAAATATTCTAAAATAACCTTTTTTGCTATTTTAAAAAACTCGGTGAAACTTTTTCATATTTTATCACATAATATCTATGGGTAACCAACCCTAAAATTGCCTCAAAGAAGTCTCACAACTTTTCAATTAATAATTCTACTTGAAGAATTAACTATCTAGTTAATTGTTAACATTCCCAACTAAATATAAACTCACTTGGATGACCTCTCGCATAATTATCTAAATTTGTAAAAATCACCAGAATGTTTTTTCGGTGCCAATCTGGCCCAACCCTTACATGACATTTATCCCTGGTTAGTCTACGACACTTCCTAACCCTCAAATTTGATTTTCAGAAACCTAAACTCATCCCCGAACCCAAGATTCCATGCTCGTTTCTTAAACGTTCCGAAAAATAAAAACGAGGCAAGTTGGCATGGATGCAAGACCGAACCGATTCACTGGCTTGACAGTACCGATTTGGTTTTCCAGCAAACTAGTTCGAATTTTTAGCGTACTAGAATGAACTCTTGACGGGACTTTTTCTTTTCCCCGCATCCATAGTGGCTCAAACCTACATCCAAAACCCATATATGAAATCTAATCTACCCCCAACCATAAAACAACAATTCTCTACATGAAAAATCAACCCGAAAACACAACTAATTCATTTAACAACAATCCATATCAAGAATCATGCGCTAGTAAACCCTAGTTTCAAGATTTATTCTTTTCTCTTTTAAATCATTCAAGAACTTATCTTTCTTTATCAATTTATACTAGATTCATCATTCCTGCAACATTAGTCATAAGGTTAAATTCCCAATTAATACGACACTCAATTTTCGGGTTTGTCACCAATTAATTAATCCTTACACCTAATAATTTCATATTTTCTCTTCAATATTCAGAAGGTTCATAAACATCAATTTATCTACTTAACCCAGAAATGTCTATGAGAAATACATAATTGAATTAAGAAACACATTGAAAATTAATTTAGCAAGAGAATTTCTACCTTAGTTTGATGTTTGGTAATCTATTTCCCTTGGATCTTTCATCTTCCTCCCTTCTATAGCCTTAGAAAATTCTCTAATGGGTGTGGGGATGCAATGGTTGAATTGTGGTGGTTAAAAAATTGATTTTTTAATTTTTAATCACCCTCTTATAACACTAATCTCGATTTACCCATAAATCCTCTTTTTGGGCCCCCCAAAAAGTCTAAAACCATACCTGAATTGGGCCAATAACTCCCCTAGTGATATACTTATACCCCGGGCTTAATTTTAGATGTCTAAAACACCTAAATGAGTTCCCAAATCATTTCGGAATGTGCCCAAACTATATTTACCTAATTTACACACTTTTTTTAACACCACATACCAATAATTTAATTCACATGCAATTTATTTTTTATAAGTAAGCATAACATGCTTAAATGAATCAAATAAATATGCAATTACAACTAAGTAATTTATTTCTGATATTATTTAATTAAATTCTACCGAATTAATTTAAATTCTACCAATTTAATTTATTATGAAAATATGAGGTATTACATTCTTTCCCCCTAAAAATAGAATTCCGTTCTCGAAATTCGCTGAAGCACAACATCAAAACTTAATCCGAACTGTTATCATAAGTTTATACTCAATTAGTTTATACTCGTATCTCACGAGATAAAAGAAAAAGGGCCATCTACGCCTACTATAGTGTGATCGGGATGCCTATACGCCACATATCACATATACACATGCATAAAAATTATATATGGATGACACCTATACATCCAAAATGACCATACATACCATGCATATCTATAAGGTTAAATATACGTAAGTATCTTGCTCACCGTGACTCAGTTGTTCTTGAAATTGTCCCATTTATTCTACCAGTGGTGTAAACATTACTAAGTGCTCTCATCAACGCCCTCCTTGGACTCGCTAGCCTTAACTCATATAATGTAAAGTCGCTCGATGCGTTATATCTCCACATATGCATAATGTATTAACAAAACATCCTAGGACCCAACGTTCGTCAACTCCTCACACTTGCTAAATTTCATAAGTGGGATGTCTCGCAAACGAAATATAAACAAGGAACCCTCACGATACATAACTACATAGCTTAGTCGGTTATTGAGATCCATTAGTACAAGATTAAACATGAAATAATACGCTAACCATATAGATTTGCACTTGTGCCAATTTCAACAATAGGAGCATCCTTCCTATAGTTACACTAAACCCCCATTAAATTAATCGTTCCAATAATGCCAAGAACATCATGTTCCTTTTCACACATGCGATTGAATACACTTTATCCATCCTTCAATCTAGTAGAGCGCTTAATCTCTTCTAAGCATCTAAATATCTTCCCATCCCAATAAAGTTTACTATCGCCCATTTTTTTAATGACACGTCACTATTTAACACTATTTGTGATAATACACATCTTCATGTAACCGAGGTTATCTCTAGTCAGATATCTCTCAAAGTAACCCAAAACGTTTTCAATACAAATGCTTCTCATTATGCATATCCCTATCTACGAAAATAAAGTCTATCTCCGAATAACCATCACATTTATTCATACTTTAATATATGCCATCATTAGCATCTAGTCTCTATTCGTACCCGAGTTAAAAATTTATTGTATCCTTAATTCAATAAATATGTCAATAACAATTATTGAAACCTCCACGTTATTGTGCCTACTTTAGATAAGGTAACACTTCCCAATTCATGCAAAACCCGTGGCTATAATCCCAATGCCGGTATAAACTCGCACTATATAGGGTTTATAAAACTTCACCGAACCATCATTAGTCCTATGCTACTGTTTTCGAAATTCATATTTTGAAATATGTTTATCCATTATTAGTATTCATACAAATTTTTAATTGAGTCATCGCCCTTCATATTTCGAAATCACACGATGACTCCTCCCAGGTCCAAAACCTCACACATTATTCTCATCGGAATTACTCACGGTTCAACAACACAAATGAATCTTGTCTAATCTCAGAACAGCATCAATTTGGCGTTCTTTAATCGGAACTTTTCTCCCCCAAATCTTTCCTCAAAATCTTCACAATTGCATACGTCACTCTCATAAGTGCATCAAATTTCCTAAAGCCATCATACTAACCCAAGTTTACATCGCCATCCGTTTTACCATAACTAGACCCAAAACACGATAATTTCCATAATATTTCTCATAGCTATGGTGAACACCATTGTCTACACCTAAATATTAACTCTAAATAGTCCCATAAAAATCAACACAGCCCTGCAAGTGGCATACCGATCCATCCTTAGGATAACACCATACTCCGACATATCTAATGCAAATAGGTCTGCCACAACCTAAGTCTCCCTCGGTTGATCTTTATACCTATCCACATGAAACATATAGGTGCCCCTCTACTTACAGGTGAATCAACGTAAAGCACCATATCAAATACTAAATCTACCATCCTCGATGCACTAACGAAGTAATATCCCAAATTGAGTACTATGCACTAGTATCGAACTAAATATGCTCTACAAGCTCAAGAATAGGGAACTTACCCTCCACTGCATATGCTAGTGCTGGTGCAAGCATATGTGATAGTGGGATTGAGTTCCTTCTGTTTCGTTGCAAGCAGCAACGTATACTTACCCCAAATTTATAAGGATAATTTGAAGAACGATATACTAACAATGATCAGTCGACCTTTTTACCCTTAAGATACGATTTAAAGTTATGTTGAAATTTTATTATGAGAGATATGTTATGCTTTCTAAAAATTTAAGCCACTCAGCTAACTTTTCAGGGTGTTATATATCGATGTCTTATGAAACCAAAATCGTATCTTAAGGGTAAAAAGGTCGACTGAATCAAATATCTAAATCGAAACATTAAAACAGCATGGAGAATGATAGAAGTACCAAAGTGGTCACTTTAGAGGGGACACAGGTTCGGTGGACCCATTTTAGTGTTCAAGTCAAGATGGACCAGGCGTGTAGAGCAAGTAATACCCATTAGTAAACATTACAATTTGGAAAAAGCTTGTTTCTTTATGTTGTTTCAACTGTATTTCATTCTCGATCACTTTCCTTACACGTATGAAAGAAACAAAACCATGAATCTTCACAGTCATCAGCTTTTCCCTTTTTTGAATAGTTGCTCTCTTTATTCTTTTAGTATTGTCAGCCTATTTGTCATGACCATTATGGATTGGATGAATGGTCTGAATTGCAAAAGATTATTTGCATAAAAGTAAAGTGAAATCCGATCAAACATGTATCGAACAAGAAGTAAGAAAAAGGAATAGAAGCTAAACACCAAACATGACAAAAGGAACCACATATAAGAAAGAAACAGAACAAAAATTAGGATATATAAAGGAGAATATTTAAAGAAATCTTGTTTTGGAAACTAGGAAAAGGAACGTAACAATAATGTCTTATATTTGACTTGAAAATTCTCTGGGGCATATACGGTCACTTGTGTTTATTCATTATAAAAGAGTATTCTCTCATTTACAAAAGCCCAATTTACAAGGCATTCCTTCTCTCCCAATTAACCAATTTGTTTACTTTCTCCATTTCCTTTTCCCTTTTCATATATTAATCCAAAATATGTTAGAAATAGTCCTTTTGTCTTTTCTGTATTCTCTTTTCTTATCTCTCCAAAGAGATTATAGAGTAAAGGTTACAATCATTCTATAACATGGTTTTATTTAAAAAAAAACTCACCCCTAAATTATATTACAGAATAATATCAAGGATGGGTTTGAAAAATCTGGCACACATTTTCCAGACAAATCACTGATTGTGGATTGTTGTAGAATGAGTTTTTTTTTTCCAAAAAATTTAAATGAGCCTACGAGGAATATGACTTTTCTAATAAACAAAAAAGATATTTTTACCTTCTCTCCTTATTAGGTGCATTAAATACTTGTACGGGATGGTAAAGAATTACAATAAATGTATAAAATATATACTACAGTCATTCAAAAGTTACAAACTCACGGTAGCCCGTATGAGATTGAGAGGTTAATGTTGGGCAACATAACATATATCATAAAAAGAAGATAGATTTATCCCGGAATCATTAAAATGCTGCTAAAGATACTATAAATGCCGGGAAAACTTTTCCCAAGATTTTTTCCGACATTTCAATCACTGTCCTAATTGCGAGTGTGGTAAAAGAGAAATGACATTTCAAAGTTTTAGCGGCATTTTTATATACATAAGCTTAAAAAGATATATTTAGCGGTATTTTGATAGTGCTGGAAAATTATTTTTGCAACATTACAAAAATACCAGGAATAATCTTCGTGACATTAATTCAATGTTGCGTATACTTTCACTACACCAATTTTTTTATTTAGTAACTAATTAAAAAAATGATTTGTAAGTGTTTGGGTCACTTATAAATTTTATAACACTTTTAGTCACATAAAAAATTTGTAAATGTTCATAACCGATACAAAATTGTTAATATAACACACAATGAAAATTGTAGAACGCGTTATTGTTCCGTGTATACCACTTCCCTATCCCCACAATGTTGAAAATATAATTCACCTCGCGCTCCACTATTTCATTTTTCATGTTTTGCCTCTGCGCTCCTCAATGACTAAACTCTTGTCGACGCACATCACAAACTCTATTTTGGTCGTCGTCGCTCATCACCATTGTCGACACCTATCCCACCATCTCTCTCTCTCTCTCTCTCTCTCTCTCTCTCTCTCTCTCTCTCTCTCTCTCTCTCTCTCTATCTATCTATCTATCTATCTTCTCACACAATCGGTTGCCTTTTCTCATCCTTTTTGTCATGCAATCGGCAAGTCACTTTTTATTTTCAATCATAACAAAGTAGTGACGCTTTTGTGCAGATCTGTGGTGATTGAGAAATGCTTTTTAAAATTTACTTTAGTTGATCGTCCAATTTTATGAATCCACAATTGAGAAAAGTTTTTGTTGTGGATGCTTCAATTATATAGAGAAGAATGTTACACATGTCATCTCTCTCTCTCTCTCTCTCTCTCTCTCTCTTGTAACACCCCGTATTTTTGGTACTTTTAAAATGTAATTAATTCAGAAATTCTAAATTACTAGTGTGTTGTAATTTAATGAATTAATTATGATAGAATAATATATAAATATTAATCTGGGATTGAATGGTTAATATTTAGGGAAAATTATTTACTGAGTGAATAGTAATAATGTAATTTCGTCGTTTCGAGTATTAATGACGAGGTATGTACTTATCACATCCGGAAGTCGGTATAGACTATATTGGGTGGGGGATAAGTATTTTTATAAATTAATTCGGATGCAAATTCTGAGTGTACAGTTGAGTCCGGATGGGTCGAGATAGTCGGAAAAGTGTACCCGGGGGTAGTAAATGGGTCACAGGACGTTTTTAGACATAGTCGGGCGCACTCGGGGGCATTTTGGTCACTTGGGCTTGGCCCATTAGTCGAAAAAGGGGAATGGATTAATCAACTTAATAAAAAGAAATAAGGGCTGGCTGAACTTAATGAGAGAAAGGAATTAAAGGGTTAGGAAACCCTAGCAGCAGCCAAAGCCAATTGGGGATCTCAAAAGAGCCAACAAGGTCATCTTCAACCTTGGAATCCATCGCATATTCAGACACTACGAAACCTAAGGCAAGTGAATAACTTGCAATAGCATTAAATCTGTCTTTCAATTCGTATTTATGTGATGTAATGAATTAAAATTCGTTTTGGGGTTTCATGGCATAAATATGGGGTTTTGATAATACAAAAGAAAACATAAATCTGATTGCCGGAATTTATAAGGATTTATGTAAAAATCTGATAATGGAATATTTATGTGTATCTGTTAGAAGGATATCCGGATAAATTAGAACGAGTTTGATGAAGACAGTTGGAATGAAAATGGGTTTAAAGATAAAGACAGATTTTTCCCCAAAATTATGGATTAGTAGTTTATGGACGAATTGATGATTGCTGTGGACTTTCTGGGGAGTCCTAATAAGGTTTCTAATATGTACTGGTGTTATAAAGGCTTAAAATTCATGTTAGAAGAGATTAGGGTTTAAGAAATCACGTCCATGGCTGCCCTGTCTTCGCGAAGAAGACGAAGACCTGTTCGATCGATCGATCGACGGTCTGGGTCGATCGATCGACGGTCGTCAGAATCTGGCAGTTTCGCCAGTTGGTTATATAAGAGGGAAAATTTATATAAAAATCTTATGTAATTAATTATTGAGAAATTAAATACATGAGTTTAAATCTAACTAATTATAGATAAATTAATTAGGGTTTGAGGCTAATAAATTAGAGTTGGGAATTGTGACTCGGGTAAATTTATTTTGGGCTACGGGAGTAAGTCCAAATTTATGGTGGGGGCGACACAAAAAAAAATAAAATAACTAAATTAATTAAAGTGCAATTTAATTAATATTTAGAGTTGGACCATAAACTCTTAATAAATTTAATAGGCTTATGTTACAGATTTTAGCGAACGGTATAGCCGGGACTTTTATATTTATATATACGGAGGCGATAGTATATATATATGGTGTGCACAATTAATATCAGTGATTAGATATTTGATACTATAGTGCTATAGGGGGAGGTTGCGCGTAGTGGATGAATCCCCTAGCATGAGGAGTAGGGTGAGTATATTCCCGAGGTCATAGCGTCCGTTATATGGGTGAGGGACATCTCACTTTCAGGGAAGGAATATGACCGCCTCCAATTATTTATTTTATCAAGTTGGTGTGAAAATTCTGACTTGGGATAACTAGGCTATGTGATAGTACCTAGTGGGATAGCACTTTATAGAATTTACGTTCCGGGAGTATTTTGCTCGGGAGGATGCAAGTTGTTATATATATTACAGTATGATTGCGAATGCTGAAATATGATTATAAGTATATAATTGGATAATTAATTATATACGGGCTATTAATGAAAAATATGAGTTATTTCACATGTATAACAAGTGTAGAAGTTATATGAAGTTAAAAAGGGAAATGATTTAGTTAAGTTGATGTTACTAATAACTTAAAAATCATAATCACTACATACTCAGTTAGAGTAGGGTGGGTATAAAGGAACTTTGTTAATTATCTAGTCATGAGATGAGTAACTAGGTAATTTAATTAAGGCGTTCGTAGGGTATAATAGAGGAAGGGTAAGGAAGTCCTCAAGAGAGTGCGATATTAACTAAAGATATGAAGAGCATGCATATTTATTTATTACTGCAAGTTAATCATTTGTTAAATGTTTTTCAAATGTTTTGGGTACTAACTCTTGCTATAAAAACTTTTAAAAACCTTTTAGGTGTCCAACCACAGGGACGCCAGCCTTGACTATCTTCCAGGGATCCGTTGCTGCAGCATATGTGGATGTTGCGGGGTTTTGATAGACGCCTCATTCTTCATTCTTAAATGTAGAAGTTCATGATTAGTATTCGAGCATGTTGCTCACTTTCCATTTATTTGTATTAGACTTGTTGGGAGTTTATTCTTGTCTTTATGGGATTTATTATTTGGACCGTTGGTTTATTCGGTCAATTATTTTTACTTGTGGATGATTAATTCAGTTATTTGTGATTGTTATATAGTTTTATATTCCGCATGGGTGTTTGTTTAAATAATGAAAGATAAAAATTGGCACCAGTCTATTTTTCTCACTTAGGTGGTTAGTAATTAAATAAGACGACAGTGATACTAAGAATGTACCAAATGAGAAACCTGTTTTAACTTGATTTAGGACTGATCACCCGGGATTAATTAGGCAGGGTGTCACATCTCTCTCTCTCTCTCTCTATTTATCTATCTATTTATCTATCTATGTACACTAGTATATGCCCGTGCCTGAAGGCACAACGAAAATTTTCAAAATATCTAATCGCAAAACGGCGATAAATTTCAATTTACGTAATTACAAAACGAAAAAATTTCGTTCTCCATCAAAACAAAGTGTAATTTAAAAAAATTGATCATAATTTCCAAAGTTGTGCGACTCCAAGTCGCATGCATACAACAATAATTGCATCGTCGCACAACCAATAAATATTAGACAAGAATTGACAACTACTGAAAACTAATGCCTTGTATCTCGCAAAGATATAATTGATAGGGATAACACAAAGAAATGGAAAAACAAATAATATTAAAGGTCATAATACTTCTCTGCAAAAAATTTATGTCGATTTTTATTACAGCACAAATGTGAAAAAAATTATAAAATTTTGAGAGAGTTTCCTTGCCATATCGAATAAACATCATAATTTAAGTAAGAAGGTGATAAACCATACAAATTCCTTCGCTCAGTTGTGTGGTCCAATTATCATATTGATTGTACCAAATTGCTAAAACTTGACGGGAACACCTGGACAATGAACAAAAAACAATCTGATTAATAATAGGTACAATTTTAGTATAATTCATTTTTTTCAACAATTTGAGATGTTTTTCACTTGGCATTTTATTTGTGTTCTTTCGAAATCCAATACAAAACTTGTAAAATGTATAGTCTCTCTCAATATCTGTAACCTTGTGGTACCAGCAAGGAAATGAATGACAAAAACACTAAAAACTGCACTTGGAGAAGCATCACATAATTGCAACATATATTCAAGCATATAACCATAAAAAGCAAAAAGACTCATGTCCTGATAAGTCTGATAAGGGAAATAGAAAACTGAATCTCAAGTTTTTTTAGTCGTGGCATCTTCTTCATTCATCTTCTTCTCCCACCTTCTCTTCTACAAGCTGCAAATATCTGAGGCATTTTTTGTATCAACTCAACTGTATTGGCTCACTTTTTTGCTGAAATTCTATCAAACTTGTGGCCTTTCCTTTTGGTCATCATCTCTTTCCTTTCTGGATCGTATGACCAATCTTCACCAGCAAGGAGGACTTCTTTGCGAATAAGGGCACAACAGCGAGCACTTATGTATCTTTGTGTATAATCGAGAGTGACGGAAGGTATATATTTAAACTGAAACTAAAACTAGAATAAAACATATAGTAAATGAAAGAATTAGACATTAGACATCAAAGATTATATTTTCAATTGGAAACAAATAAAATTTGAATATAACAATGTAGCTTATTTGAGTTGTTTAAGCTATATTGTATGCTAGCTTCCATCTTTTGGTTTCTTACGCAGTTATAGTACCTTAGAAGAAAAAATACATTAAATATTTGTAATGGCTTAGTCAATCATCATTGAAATGAATTTTCGACAAATAAATATTTGATAAATCATCAAGCACAACATTATTTTTTGACAAATCATGCAGATAACATGATTTTTCAATCATCATTCACAGACTAAATATAACACTATATATAGACATGCAAATGAACAAAAAGACTGAAAACTTAGTCCCATATGCAAAACTAACACACTAAACATCAGCTGAGACTGGACACTGGAAGGGATATATTTGTTTTTTCAAAATTTAAACAAACAAAGATAAGTTTCAAAATGATTTGCTGACAAGTAGCGTGAGAGAAGACGAAACATGGGAAATCTGAGTCAAACCAATCATATTCATCGTTGGTTGGTCTTCAAGTCGACACTAAAAATAACTACATCCTTAACAAAAGAAATGAAGATCGTAAATTAAAAAAAAATGATTTTAGAGACTTATAAAGAACAATTCCATATCAATGCAACCCCAAGTGAAACTTGTAATTTCATAAAACTAAAGTAAGCAAATAACAATACCACCGAAACTTCACTTGTCACATGAAAGTGCTGCTAAAATTACCTGAACAAAGAAATAGGAATCTCATTTTTAGCTACAAAAATTAAAACCCACAGAGGAAGTCAAAAATGGAAATGACTTACCCTTTGTGCTTGTTTTCTTTGTTGTCGAATATAATCACTAAGAACATGGTCCAACATTGGGGGCACAAATTTTTTCCAGCTTGTGGTTAATCTTCAGCCTTGTCCATAAGCGTTTCAATGAGCTTAAGAGTTTCCCTCTTCACTGAGATGTTAATAAAAGGTAGAGTAAATAAATGATAAATATGGTGTATATGGGACTAAAATAATATCTGGACAATTTTTCTTACCGCAAAAGTTTTACATAAGATGTTTTAGAAGCATATGGCATGGACATCAATTGTGACTGATATAAGCTCATTATACAGTCTGTTGGACATATTAAAAGTTCAGGGAATCATATATCAATGTTGAGAAACAACTGTGAGAGTTCACTATGAAATTCTGTTGAAATTGAATTCTTTATGTACACATTAAGCATGTCCAAAAGGATGAGAGAAATTTGTGATTAAAACAAATCTCCCTCGTGTTTTTCTATCTAAGAAATAATATTCAGATGAACAACATAAAATCATTATAATACAACATATAGAAAGAACAAAAAAAGACCTATAAGAATATTCATAGATCGAAAAAAAATAAAGACGTAATAAAAAAATCATAAACACGTGGCTATCCAGACCACCGTCACACCAAAATCGACAGCCTGCAAAAGTAGTGATGATGTACGACCATCACGGACGCTTGGAGGAGCTCTAGTCAGGTCCTATCAAAATAATACTAAATCAGTGGTCAGTCATGAATAAATTGGTCATTTAAGAATAAACAGGTCAGTCACGAATAAGATTTTAAATCAATAATTTTTGCTCTTTGTAAGTCGCCAGTCACGAATAATATTGGAGTATAGCAATATTAAATGAGTGGAGCATTAAGTATTATCGGAATCAAAATTTTGTTTAATCAAACATGGGATTAAATAATAAACTGTGTGAGTTTCTTATAATCGTTTGAATCCATTATAAACAATGGATTATTTATTTAAAGCATGGATCTAAGACTTGAGTTTATAAAAAGATCATTGATTGATCTAACCAATAAACCATGGACCGAGACATGAGTTTAAATAATAAACTGTTTAATCTAAATAATAAATTGTGGTCTTTTATTTTTTTTTGTTACATAAAACAGGGTATTTGAGACTTAGACAAACAAAACCATGGATATAAGACTTGAGTTTTAAAAAGATTAGAATGAAAGGCATGGATCTAGGATTAGAGAGAATAACCTAGCGACTGTTCTTCTTATTCAACAATGGAGAGTTTTCTCTCCTCTCTCTCTCTCTCTCTCTCTCTCTCTCTCTAGGATATGTGGTTGTGCTAGTTGGAAAATGAGATGAGGTATCCTAACCCGACTTTGAAGGGAACCACACACTCCCGAATCATCCACCACACGGAGACTATACACTCCCAAATCAAAGACCCTTGACACTATTTTAATCATCGAAAGACCCCAATGAGTTTGAAATTTGAAACTCAGAGAAAGAAAGAGGTAGCAATAAGAGAACTTCCAACTAAGTTTGCCACTTCCCGATTCTCTGAGCCAGCTGAATCAATAGGGTCAGCGAATACATAAACTTCATCAAAATGTACACATATAAGGTATGAGGTAAAATAATGTAACAACCCACTTAAAATAATAACGGGTGGCCAGCCTTATACTACATTAAATCAGGAATCTCAGATGGCTCAGTCTCAACACTAACAAACTATACAATAACATATAAGGCTAACTACACGAAATCATATAAGTGAGATGCCAAAATTAAATAAAACATGTCACAGACAGCAAACCAACAATATAGATATCTAGCAAAAGTAACGTATACACAAGTACCATGATAAAAGAAATGCTAAAATAAAATGAAATGAGTTCATACAAGGGAAAATATACCCGAATAAGCTGTCGGGTCACAGACAGTACAACATCCATAAGGAAGAAATATAAATAGCTATAAATAACTCTTGGGTGTAAACCCGATGTATAACATGAATCCTATCTAGAATTACACAGGGATAGGAAGCGACTACAATCTAAATTCCGCAATAGTCCACATCTGCTACGGCTCCCAAGACTCTGGATAGAAAAGCATCCGGCATCCATGCGGTAGGACACATGTAGTAATATATACATACACACATATAACAAAAGAGAAATACAAACGGGTCAGAGCCCGAGGTGTAAAAATATTTAGCAAGTGTGTTAACCCTGCATAATAAATATAAATGCACTATTTCATAATTAAAGTGGAGTCGCACTCTCGTGAAACCCCCAACTCACTTCTCATCTAATAGGGCACACATATTCGCGTCCTAGAATCTTAATTAAGTTACCCCTCCTATAAGGACAACCTAACTTATCATAGGCACGTCCTATACCCACAAGACCTGCCATCCTAACATAACCCAAGAGTCCTTCCCATTCTAATCACACTTAAATATATATACACAAATATGTCATACTAGACTTTATTGATCCCAATTTATAACTTAATCAGTTATCCATCTTATTACTTCGCATCTTAACATTAAACTTCAAATTAAGAGTTTATTCTCTAAATAACATGCACAATTTAATAAGTACAAAACATCTATCTACTCTCAACATGGCACTGCATTTCGTGCATGTGGCGTCTCGCAAAGCGAAATCCAAACAAGGAACCCCCCGGTTACACTACTCCTTGACAATATCGATCGTAGAGATCCATTATGTCATACACACAAATACTACAATAATCTAGATTACTATCTAAGAACAACCTAAAATTCTCCATTAAATCCTTGGATCGATATCACCGAAATTGTCTCTAAGTGCGATACATCAACCCCCAATAATCTAGTACACCATAATCACGCAAGATATACACCATAGAAATTACATATCCTTTTCACCTATAGGATATATATATATATATATATATATATATATATATATATATATATATATATATATATATATATATATATATATATATATATATATATATATATACAGTTATTCATTCTTATAGCCACGTGTACATAACACAAATAATGTACAATTGCCATACACATAATATAACCGGCTATAGAATGTCAATATACTGCACCATGCTATCATCTTCCAGGGCATCAGATCTGTCACATACCATCTTGGGGACCAGCGCTCGAACTCAATATCACCGACATCGCGGTCAAAACCAAATCACAACGCATGGGAAGCGGCCATAGTTCCTACCGGCAAGTGAGAACGGCTCATACCCAAGAATTCTCACCCTCAAAATAAAATCACACAATAATAAAAAGGACGACTATGACCTAGGGAATATCCACGCCCTGCTCCTCAATCCAAGGTGCTCACCCTCATTGCGCAACTTCCCATGATAGCATGTGTCGGGTATGCTTCACACCATAAGTATATATATCATTCACACACACAATATATATACAAGCAATCGCGTCATATGTATAAATCATCACACAAGAAATATACATTTGCACCATATACATATAACCATTTATGTATACATAAATCTCTCTATATATATATACCTAATCAAATTCCCAATCATTATTCATCGAGTAACATAAGCGGACGATATATATATACTCTCGTAATACTCACCCTTGTTACGATGCATATATATATACTCAAAGCATGCTCCCTTATATAGTGCCTCACTGGACACATATTTATTCATTTCCCTTATGATATGAATGGTCTCCCGATATAAAACACATTAAGGTCACTAGCCCCAAGTTTACCATATATAGCAATCACTATCCATTTCATCTATATCCGAATACACTTCGATATATCTAATAATAATCTCGACTATAGGTATTCACATGACTAATAGTCTGCAAGCCTCAAGCTTAATCCTGAATTCATTTCATAATTCTTTTAAGCATCGGAATCTCAATTGTTGCTCCCACAACCAATAACGGGTAAGCCTCAAGCTTAATATTACCTTTATTTTATAATCTCACCATATATTGGGACACCCCATAGTTAATCACTCGCCGATATGTATAAATTAGTCCGACGATAAGTATACTCACAACTATTTATCGGCAATAAATTAAATTTACCCTCACTTTAGATTACGGTTCAATGTCTCATGATGAACCTTACACATTTACATAATCACCATATTCATTGAGTTAATCATCACTAAGGATAAGAGACTTCTCTCTCTTTGGTCCCTTAATCATATCCTAAGTAGAATCCCATTGCTATGAGTAATTGACACAATAGTCGGCATCTAAATTTCACATTATGCCATCACATCTTCCTCACAATATCCTCAACCTCACCTCATGTATTAACTCACATCTAATCTCCAAATAGGACTCCCATCACTAATGAGGTTTCCCACTACCTTGATACAATAATTTCAATACTTTTATATCGTCCCAAGCTACTACGATAGGCCCCCGCGATCATAGCATGTAGGAAACCCTAAAAAATACTCCAAAGATATCTCTCGCATCATATATGTGAGTTCCAAACCATGAAACCCAGCCAAAAGGGATTTAAGACTCATTCTAGAGAAAAACTGCCCTGTTTTCGAATTGATTCGCCCCCTCCGAATCGATTCGGTACTAGCTATGAATCGATTCGGCCCATCCAAATCGATTCGGCCCAACTAGACCTGTAAGTCTGCTACATACCGAATCAATTCTCTAGGGGTGAATCGATTCGGACCTAAAGACTTGATGCTACTGTAACATAGCGAATCGATTCGGCTTGTGCAGCAAGCTACGAAATAGGGTAATTTCTCCAAAACCCAAAATTTCCAAAACCCATGTTATACTACTTTCACCCAATTATCCTCAACCCAAATATGTTCCCAACATCAAATCTCATACTATATCTAGTTTCATCAAGTTACACCCTTAAACCCAAGTATAAACATCAATTTCAAGACTTAACTACCCAAAATTTAGGTTTTGATATAAATATAGAAAATCCAATTTTCTTATCCACAAATTATGAAATGAAATACACAAATGAATTATTTAGCAAGATTAAACACTTTCCTCAAAGTTGTAGAGGTTGAATCATCCTCAAGATTGGGTTTGGGGCCAGAAACCTCCAAGCTTTTCCTCTCTCTCTTCTTTTCTTTCTTCTGTCCTTCTTTCTTTATCTTTCTCTCTTTATCTTTGTAACACCCCGCCCGCCCAGGGAGAGCGAACGGAGCGCTAATGCGATAAAATAAATCCAAATCCACAAGTGACAAGGTATAGAGCATCTAAGTCCCACAACAACAAAAGAGAAACTACAAATCTCAATTTCTTCAATTACAACAAGTCTCTCGAATTAAAATTGCAACTATCTAACTCGAATAAAATACAAATCTCCAAAGTTCTATACATCAAAATAATAAAAATCTTTCCCAAACAATTCTCGCTAAAATCAATCTCCATAGCGCCCCAAAATCCGCGCTAACCTGCCACTAAAAGAAAATATGGGGAAGTACACAATACGACAAGAAAGATGCTCAACAAATATATGTTAGCAATGAATAAAACGTAACAACACGAGTACGAATATTCAAATCAAAATGCAAATCTCAATAGCATTTTATTAATATAATTTCTTAACAACAGTTTAACCGGGTCACCAGGCCTCACCACATTCATATATGCTTTATCAAGCCATAATCTAGGAAACAGGAATTTTGGCGGGTGCCCAACCTCCGTGCCATATTAAAATCTCATGACAACGTGCTCATCAACAATATAATGATACCACATGAATCAAAAATAATTTCAACAATTATTTTTGAGATTTCAATGAATTTATCAATTCAAATATGAGTTCAATTAAATAAGAATTCAAAGAGAATGACACTCGCGAGATTTAAGGAGCATATTGTGTAAAACCCCATACCTCAAATCATGATGAGAAACCAACGATCACATCCTCAAGATCAACAAAAAAGATCTACAAAAGCATATCCAAGAACCTCCAACAAAATATCCCAACACCTCTAATCTAAGGTTGGAACTCACAAATCTCAAGGGCCAATGTGTATATAAAAAGAAGAGGAATATAAAATATATTTGCTGCCAAAATTTGTGCCAAAAGTAGGTTAAAAGGATTGCCCATGACTTCCTTTTATAATGCAAAGAAATGAAAAGTTGGAAGCCAAAAGACTCCTTTAAATAAGGCAAATAAATAAAGAGTTGGAAATTAAAACAACTCTTGAAAATTACTAATGTTCGCCGACTTAGAATTCCAAGAGTTAAAAATATTAAAAATCATTTTAAAATTCGTTTTAACTCCGTTTTCGAAACCATTTGAAATTCTCGCCTATAAAAATAATAACCAACATATTTGAGGAATAAAAATAATTTTATCAAAAACTTTATTTTCCTCCATTTTTCAAAAATTAATTAAAATATCCCAAAATTACGCGGGTTGTTACACTTCCCCACTAACAATGGAATTTCGCCCTCTTCGCCGAATGCCTAACTCTCAAAATCAGGCCACTATACTAACTCCAAAAATAAATCACGTCTCCCAAAAATAAATTCCTCACATCTAATTCTGAAACCTATCATGAATATCACCTAAAATTTTCTATCTCCAAAAATTGCTAACCACGCAATGAACCCAAAACCCAAGCCCCGAGGGTTGCCGTATACCTAAGCTCTGATACCATTTGTAACACCCCACCCGCCCAGGGAGAGCAAACGGAGCGCTAATGCGATAAAATAAATCCAAATCCACAAGTGACAAGGTATAGAGCATCTATGTCCCACAACAAAAGAGAAACTACAAATCTCAATTTCTTCAATTACAACAAGTCTCTCGAATTAAAATTGCAACTATCTAACTCGAATAAAATACAAATCTCCAAAGCTCTATACATCAAAATAATAAAAATCTTTCCCAAACAATCCTCGCTAAAATAAATCTCCATTGCACCCCAAAATCCGCGCTAACCTGCCACTAAAAGAAAATATGGGGAAGTACACAATACGACAAGAAAGATGCTCAACAAATATATGTTAGCGATGAATAAAACGTAACAACACGAGTACGAATATTCAAATCAAAATGCAAATCTCAATAGAATTTTATCAATATAATTTCTCAACAACACTTTAACCGGGTCACCAGGCCTTACCACATCCGTATATGCTTTATCAAGCAATAATCCGGGAAACAGGAATTTTGGTGGGTGCCCAACCTCCGTGCCATATTAAAATCTCATGACAACGTGCTCATCAATAATATAATGATACCACATGAATCAAAATAATTTCAACAATTATTTTTGAGATTTCAATGAATTTATCAATTCAAATATGAGTTCAATTAAACAAGAATTCAAAGAGAATGACACTCGCGAGATTTAAGGAGCATATTGTGTAAAACCCCATACCTCAAATCATGATGAGAAACCAACGATCACATCCTCAAGATCAACACAAAAAATCTACAAAAGCATATCCAAGAACCTCCAACAAAATAGCTCAACACCTCTAATATAAGGTTGGAACTCACAAATCTCAAGGGCCAATGTGTATATAAAAAGAAGAGGAATATAAAATATATTTGCTCCCAAAATTTGTGTCAAAAGTAGGTTAAAAGGCTTGCCCATGACTTCCTTTTATAATGCAAAGAAATGAAAAGTTGGAAGCCAAAAGACTCCTTTAAATAAGGCAAAGAAATGAAGAGTTGGAAGTTAAAACAACTCTTGAAAATTACTTAATGTTCGCCGACTTAGAATTCCAAGAGTTAAAAATATTAAAAATCATTTTAAAATCCGTTTTAACTCCGTTTTCGAAACCGTTTGAAATTCTCGCCTTTAAAAATAATAACCAACATATTTGAGCAATAAAAATAATTTTATCAAAAACTTTATTTTCCTCCATTTTCCAAAAATCATTTAAAATAGCCCAAAATTACGCCGATTGTTACACTCTTAAATGAGAATGGCTTGATTCGTAAGCCTCTTAAACCTTTAAAACATAAATCCCAGCTTTAAATATTAATACACACTTTAAATGACTCGTTTACTCCAATTCGAGTAAAACAAACTTAAAATATTCCGGAACCGAAATAATACCCAAGGATAGTCATTTCGACAATCTCGACCCATCCGGAATCAATGGCGCACTCAGAATTACCATCCGGAATACTGTGAAACATCCTCAATTTCTGGACTTCAATTTCCAAATTTTAAAATTCTCCAATTTAATTAAAATTTAGTTCTTCCAAAATTTAATTTCTCAGTCCCCAAATTTGGGAGTGTTACACTCTTCCCCATTTACAAGAATTTCGTCCGCGAAATTTAAGTTATGCCTAGGACTTCGAATCACATATAGTCCTTACATATAACCTTAACATTACTATACATGCCTCTTCCACTTCTCACAACGAACCATCTAACCAAATAAACTAGCTACCCAGGGCGCCCATACACCCTGTACCCGAGCTCAACTCGTAAAAATATAACCCGGCTCCACTAGCGTCAAAATCGTAATATAACTCTCAACAAACCTAATCTATAACAACATATTAAGTATATAAAAGTTTAAAATTCCTAATGGTTGAACTCTTCTCAATTCCTGACACTAGCTACCTTCATGCGAGGGAGGTCTCGCAAGAGAAATCCAAATAAGGAACCCTCCTAATACAATACTGTATAGCTATGTCGGGGATTGAGATCAGTTAAACCAGGGTTAAGTTTTATAAAAGATTTTTGAATTATAGGTATTGCCCGAAGGCCTATATAATAAATAATATAAAATAATTCCATGTCTTTCGACACATCAAACAACACATTATGTTCAAGACACAAGATCACAACAAATACAATACTCTTACAAACAACGAAATCTCAAAACAAGCACAATCCCTGAGATAATTTACTTGCTCAAAATGAATCTGCTAAACTCTGAACCTCTCAGTTATACCAATCCTTTACATCACATTAAAGCATTACCGCAAGGTAAGCCTTTCCCTCACTGGAATACCACAATTACCCTTCCTAAACTATTCATAAAATAATAGCCCTATCGTTACTACTCAATAATATTAATGATCCGCACTTTCGAAAATCAAAGGCAGAACTCTCTACTAGCTCATCACGAGATGGTTTATTATTCTAAAAGATGTCGTACAAAGACCACACTTGATCACTCCTTCCCAAGGCCTAATTCTTCTTGAAGAAATATCCTCCCCGTAAATCCTTCCTACCCATCCTGAAGGATAAGGCGTTATTGCGACCCCCAACAATCCCTTCAGTCCTACTCAATGGACCCAAATCTCTAAATTTATCACTCCCTCTTCTCAGAAGGAAATACTCCCGATATTGGGACAACTCCACACACCTCACATCGGTAAAAGTAACCAATACCAGGTTTCCTAACAAATGTTGACGAAGTTATCAATCTAAGCCTCCCAAGGCTTCATTATCCTCTCCTCATCAGCACTTACCTTATCAATCACGGAATTCTCCTTCTTATCTCTGCCTGAATCACGAAAAGAAATACCTCAAATCAAAGCGTACCCAAAATATGTTATGGGTATTACATCTCTCATATTTCCCCTTCCTAACCGACTTATTTGTGGCGACGTCTGAGACGAAAGAGACTGTGTCAAAACATCCTTCAAGTGAATACACCTCGCAGAAGAAGATAAATGTAGTGAACACAATAATCCTGATAGTAGGGCTCTATTATCAAAAACATCAACGGAAGAAAGCAGAAAACCCGCACAGATCCTAAAGACACTAGAACCTGATGCTCTGATACCATCTATAACAATTTGCTTAAAATAATAACGGGTGGCCAACCCTATACTACATTAAATCAGGAATCTCAGATGGCTCAGTCTCAGCACCAACAAACTATACAATAACATATAAGGCTAACTACCCGAAATCATATAAGCGAGATGCCAAAATTAAATAAAAATGTCACAGACAGCAAACCAACAATATAGATATCTAGAAAAAGTAACGTATACACAAGTACCATGATAAAAGAAACGCTACAATAAAATGAAATGAGTTCATACAAGGAAAAATATACCCGAATAAGCTCTCGGGTCACAGACATTACAACATCCATAAGGAAGAAATATAAACAACTATAAATAACTCTTGGGTGTAAACCCAATGTACAACATGAATCCTATCTAGATTTACATAGGGATAGGAAGCGACTACAATCTAAATCCCGCAACAGTCTGCATCTGCTACGGCTCCAAAGACTCTGGATAGACTAGCATCCGGCATCCATGTTGTAGGACACCTGTAGTAATATATACATATATACATATAGCAAAAGAGAAATACAAACGGGTCAGAGCTCGAGGTGTAAAAATGTTTAGCAAGTGTGTTAACCATGTATAATAAATATAAATACACTATTTCTGTGACAACCCGTATATAATTATGATAAATTATATTTAAATCATACTTATCATATGTCATATGAATAATGTTTTATTAGTATATCTAATGTTAAGTGATTATGGTAGTATAATTCTACTTTCATAAATCATGAAATGTCGAATTGTTTACGAACACAAGATTTGGTTATTTTCGATAGAAATGTTCCTGTTTAAGACTAGTTTTGACCCTTTTAACATTTCAATTGACTTGAGGTGAAAACTACATAGTTGTAGATATGTGAGTTCTGTTGAAATTGTCTCCTTAAAACGATTGGATATATTTTTATATTCCGCATTTTAACCTTGAAGTTGTTTCAATATGTATTGCCTAAATAATAAATAAATTAATATTGTGGTTTGTAAACTATTTAGTTAATTATATCCTAATGGGGTTAGGGTGTGACAACTTGGTATCAAAGCTTTAGGTTTTTATATTCTGGGGTTAGAGAGTCTAGATATGGCAGTGGCAGAAATAGCGTTTTGTGGGTCATTTATATTAATTTGTGAGAAATACTAACCATTGAGTTAGAAATAAATGTTGTATTCTTGTTTCTATAATTGTGGTTTATGACAGATAGTAAGCTATGGAAGGAGCAAATGTTCATGAGAGGGTGGATGAGGAGTCTTCAAATACAGTAAACCAACAAAATCAAAATAATGTAGAGGGGGCTCCTGAACAACTTACAGATATGCAGAAGATGGCTCGTGCCATGACTTTAATGGCAGAACAACAAAACATGTTTATGATGCAAATAGCAGAGCAACAAGCCAAGTACTTGGAGGAGCAGACTTTGGCAAGAAGAGAAAGGGAAATACAACGAGAGGAGAAGAATACTTTGTATGAGAAGTTCATCAAATTGAACCCTCCAGCATTCTCAGGTTCTGTAGATCCTTTAGAAGTTGAGACTTGGGTTAGAGACACAGAAACTATCTTTGGGGTGATGAATGTACCTGGCGCGCAGAAGGTGATTTTGGCTACTTTCATGTTAAAGGGAGAAGCTAAATATTGGTGGGAGTCTTCCAAACATTTATTGCTTACTCCGGAGGGAGGTGAGGTAATTACTTGGGATTCCTTTATTAAAGTCTTATATGAAAAGTATTTTCCTCGCATGTACCGGAAGCAAAAGGAGAGAGAATTTTTATCATTGACTCAGGGGAATATGTCGGTCAGGGAGTATGAAACTAAATTCACATCTTTGTCTCGATTTTCATTACATTTCTTACGTGATGAGGAGGATAAATGCACCAGATTTCAGGATGGGTTGAATTTGGTTATCAAGTCTAGACTCACTGCACTTGAGATGGTAGATTATTCTTCCTTAGTTAACAAAGCTATGATGGTTGAAGGAGATGTTAACGATGCAATAAAGAATAGGGAACAAAAGGGAAAGAGGAGTAGATTTGATTCATCTCAGCAAAAGGAAGGCAATGTAGAATACTCGAAACAAGGGAGTCAAAGATTTCAGCACGGTAGAGGGACTGGAAATTATGTTCAGAATAGGACACCAAGTAGTTTTAGTGGTGCAGGATCAATGGTCCAACAGAATAGACAGCAGGAGAATGACAATAGGCAGTCCAAGCCTGTTACATGCTATTTTTGCAAAGCTGAGGGCCATATTAGTCCAGATTGTCCAAAGTTAAAGGGGGTAGAGTGTTATCACTGCCATCAAATTGGTCATACCAAAAAGAACTGTCCTATGCTAGTGGGAGGGATTCAATCAGCTGCTACTAGTCGAGGCTCGTCACCTGGAGGCATAGGGAGAGGAGGGGGTAGAGGACAGGCAAGTGGATCCAGGGCTCTGGGAAGGATATTTGCTATGACTTTACAGGATGCTCAGGCTACTCCAGAGGTGGTGACAGGTACATTTTCTGTCATGAACAAACATGCTTACGTGCTTATTGATCCAGGTTCTACTCATTCATTTGTAGCACTGTCATTTACCATGCATTTGGGTAGACCATATTCTTATCTAGATTGTGGTTTATATATTTCTACACCTATGGGGGATGTGTTGTTAGTGGAGCTTGTGTATAAAAATTGTGTATTGTATATGGGGGAGAGGGAGTGGACCATTGATTTAATTCCCCTAGATATTCGAGATTTTGATATTATCTTGGGTATGGACTGGCTATCTTCCTACCATGCATCAATTGACTGTTTTTGTAAGGAGGTTACATTTAATATGCCGGGGGAGGAAGAATTCAAATTTACTGGGGAAAGAAATGTGGTTCCGAACTGTCTTATTTCAGCCCTTCGGGCGAGGAAATTGTTAAATAAGGGTTGTCAAGGCTTTTTAGCATATATTGTGGATACAAACAGGGGATTGCAAAAATTAGAAGATATCCCAGTCGTTAAGGATTTTGCAGATGTGTTCCCAGATGAATTACCAGGATTGCCACCTAGCAGAGCGGTAGAGTTTACTATTGATTTAGTGCCTGGTACAGCTCCAGTTTCTATTTCTCCATATAGAATGGCACCTGTGGAACTAAAGGAGTTAAAGGTTCAACTGCAAGATTTGCTAGATAGAGGTTTTATTCGACCCAGTGTATCACCATGGGGCGCTCCAGTATTATTTGTGAAGAAGAAAGATGGCACCATGCGACTCTGCATTGATTATCGACAGTTGAACAAGGTGACTATTCGAAATAAATATCCATTGCCTCGTATTGATGATTTATTTGATCAATTACAGGGTGCTAAAGTGTTTTCAAAAATTGATTTGAGATCGGGTTATCATCAATTAAGGGTGAGAGATTGTGACATTTCTAAGACAGCTTTTCGTTCTCGCTATGGTCATTATGAATTTTTGGTAATGCCATTTGGGTTAACGAATGCTCCTGCAGTGTTTATGGATTTAATGAATCGAGTATTTCATCCTTTCATAGATTCGTTTGTGATTGTCTTTATCGATGATGTTTTGATATACTCACCTAGCCAAGAGGAACATGAGAAGCATCTAAGAGTTGTATTGCAAGTTTTGCGAGATAGTCAATTATTTGCGAAATTTAGCAAATGTGAGTTTTGGTTAAATCAGGTAGTATTTCTGGGGCATGTTGTTTTGGGAGATGGAATTTATGTTGACCCTAAGAAGGTAGAGGCAATTGTGCAATGGGAAAGACCGACGAATGTAATGGAGATAAGGAGTTTCCTAGGATTGGCTGGATATTATAGAAGATTCATAAAGGGGTTTTCATCTATAGCCTTGCCGTTGACTAAATTGACCCGAAAGGAAGTGAAATTTATGTGGAGTGATGAATGCGAGCAAAGCTTTGAAATGTTGAAAAATAGGCTAGTATCAGCTCCAGTTCTCACTGTTCCATCCAGTGGAGAAGGTTTTGTGATTTATACTGACGCTTCACATCAGGGCCTGGGTTGTGTTTTCATGCAACATGGAAAGGTAATTTCGTATGCATCTAGACAGTTGAAGCATGAACGTAATTATCCTACACATGATTTAGAACTTGCGGCTATTGTTTTTGCCTTGAAATAATGGAGACATCATTTGTATGGAGAGACGTGTGAAATTTTCACTGACCATCAAAGTTTGAAGTATTTATTTACTCAGAGAGACTTGAATTTGAGACAAAGACGTTGGATGGAGTTAATTAAAGATTATGATTGTACCATTCACCATCATCCCGGGAGGGCCAATGTTGTTGCAGATACTCTGAGTCGAAATTCATTGGGGAGGTTATCTTGTATTCAATGTGCACGGGTTGGCAATATTATGGAATTAAGATTGCTGGGAGTCGAGTTGAACTTATCTAAAATGGGGGCGTTATTTGCACACGTTACAGTGAGACCCTTACTGGCAGAACGCATACGAAATTTGCAAGTCAGTGATCCATTCCTTGAAAAGAAGAAACGGGAAATCCTGGATGGTAAAGAAAGTGACTTTGAAATTAAGAAAGATGAATCATTGTGTTATAAAAATAGAATTTGTGTACCGAATTATCCGTCCTTAAAGAAGGATATATTAGAAGAGGCACATAGTTCTATTTACTCTATGCATCCGGGAGGTACCAAAATGTATAAAGATTTGAAAGAGTATTACTGGTGGAACAATATGAAACGTGAGATTGTCGAATTTGTAGCTAAATGTTTAGTATGTCAACAAGTGAAAGCGGAGCATCAGAAGCCGGCAGGATTATTGCAGTCATTGCCTATTCTGGAATGGAAGTGGGAGCATATAACGATGGATTTTGTTGTAGGATTTCCACGATCACCAAAGGGGCATGATTCTATTTGGGTGATTGTAGATCGATTGACAAAGTCATCTCACTTTCTTCCAGTTAAGACGACCTACACTGTTGACAAATATGCACGCATGTACGTTGATGAGATTATCCGTTTGCATGGAGCACCAGTGTCAATAGTATCAGATAGAGATCCAACTTTCACTTTTAAGTTTTGGCCTCGTTTACAGAATGCCATGGGCACAAGTTTGAAGTTCAGCACTGCATTTCATCCACAAACCGATGGGCAATCTGAGAGGACGATTCAAATATTAGAAGATATGTTACGAGCTTGTGTATTTGACTTCAAGGGCAGTTGGGATGATCATTTTCCATTGATGGAATTCTCGTATAATAATAGTTATCAGTCCACCATTGGTATGGCTCCGTATGAAGCTTTATATGGGAGGAAATGTAGAACGCCTTTGTGTTGGGATGAAGTAGGTGAAAGGAAACTTTTGGGTCCTGAATTGATAGATATGACAACTGAAAAGATCAAAATGATTCGGGAACGGATAAAGATAGCACAAAGCAAGCAGAAATTTTATCCAGATAAGAGGAAGTATCCATTGGAATTTCAGAAGGGGGATTTTGTATTCCTACGTATTTCACCGTGGAAAGGCGTTATGAGGTTTGGAAAGAAGGGGAAATTAAGTCCAAGATACATTGGACCATATGAAGTGTTGGAAAGAATTGGAACCCTGGCATATAAATTAGCATTACCTCCAGAGTTATCTCGTTTGCATGACGTGTTCCATGTATCGATGCTTCGTAAGTATTTGGCAGATCCGTCTCATCAACTGAAAACCCAACCTATGGAACTGAAAGAAGACTTATCGTATATCGAGGAACCGGTGGAAATTCTTGATCGTAAGGAGCAAGTATTGAGGAATAAAGTTATTACCTTAGTTAAAGTTATGTGGATGAGCCATGGAATTAAAGAAGCAACTTGGGAAACGGAGGATAGCATGAAGAAACAGTATCCCCATTTGTTTGGTAAGTGACATTCGTATTAAATTTCGGGGACGAAATTTTCTAAGGGGGGGAGGTTGTGACAACCCATATATAATTATGATAAATTATATTTAAATCATACTTATCATATGTCATATGAATAATGTTTTATTAGTATATCTAATGTTAAGTGATTATGGTAGTATAATTCTACTTTCAAAAATCTTGAAATGTCGAATTGTTTACGAACACAAGATTTGGTTATTTTCGATAGAAATGTTCCAGTTTAAGACTAGTTTTGACCCTTTTAACATTTCAATTGACTTGAGATGAAAACTACATAGTTGTAGATATGTGAGTTAGGGTTGTAACAAAACAAACGGTGCATCAAACAGATGTTCGAGTAAGAAGTTAGGTCGAAATTACGAGAAGGGGCGAATCTGTCAATTCCCTTAAGTGGCAAATTGTCTTTTATTAAACCAAATGTTTTAATTTGATTGGATGGATTGGGAGGCATCCTTGGACGACTTAAAACTCTCCCTTAAGCTTATTTCTTCAGCAAATAAGTCCCTAGGTTCAGTTTGAGGTGTTATTAGCTTGAGGAAAGAGAGGTAGAAGTTAAGGAAGAAAGGGTTACAAGGAAAATCTAGGAAAACAATTCCAAGAAAATCCTTAAGGTGTTTCCAAGGTAATATTATGTGTTAATATTATTTTAAACTTCTATTATACTTATTTCAAAGTATATAAATCGTGAATTATTGATCCAAATTCCATCCTCCTTTGTGATAATATGTATTGGTTCATATGTGAGATAAGTGGTGTTATATGTCATATTGTTTTGTATTGAAACCCTTTGTATTCAAACTTGAATATCTCTTTACGTGATTACTGGAATTCAGAAATTCCAATTGGATATGAAAATAGACTTATATATTCATATCATATCCTAAAATCAGAATTTAACTCCTTATGGTTAGGTATTAGTGATGGTTGCAAGTTGGTATATAGTTGCTGTTTGAATATTTCATTTCGGTATGCCCTGAGTTTGGTCAAGCTTTTGAGATAGAAAATGAAGTCCAAATATTTTGAAACTTTAATTCTGTACTATTAATTATGTCTACTGAAAGTGTGTTGAAAATCATGAAAAGTTATGCTGTAGAAAAATTATGAAAATTCTTGAAAGTCGAAGGAACAATAGAGGAGTTTGTAGGGAAGATTTCTTGTGTTGTAAAGAAATGGCCATAACTTGCCCTAGGAAGCTTGAAAAATTACACCGTCACTTGTAACGGAAATTATATTCAGATATGTTTTCAGATTGATAAGCTTGGACACCTGTATGTGTACTATTTATGAATATGGGATGGTTAAGTATGGAGGACAATAATTTGAGGCCATATTGGATACTCCATGAAAGAATGTTTTTATTTGCTTTTTCCCAAGTGTATTTTGAGTACATGTTTCATGTGTATATATATTCAGAAGTATACTTTTATGTTTACTTGAGTTTAGTTATAAATTCTTTATGAGGTAGTTTCTAGGGTTGAATGTTCATGACCTTATCGACATACATACCATCGTTTCGTCTTTACATATATTTCATGGAATATGACTTGAGTAGAATCATATTGTGGTTGTGTACTCATTTAAAGTTACATACTTATATTAAAATAATACTTATGATTGAGATTTAGTACTGATTTAGTTGGATGAACAGGTGTAAGGTCAAATCAACCAAGTTCAGCTCCACCTGAGGGAAACGTGAATACATAGTTGACAACACAAGGTGAGTGTACTTACTGAGTTGATTTTGGATATGACATATATATATATCATATGTTGATATGTTATGGCTTATTTAAAAGCCAAGAGATGTTGAGATGTTATGGCTTATTTAAAAGCCAAGAGATGTTGAGATGCTATGGCTTTATAAAAGTCAGGATATGTTGAGTTGCTATGCAATTCAAGAGATGTTAGGTTTTTAAAACCTATGGATATGATTATTGCCTACGGGCAAGAGATGTGGGGTTTATTAACTTCGGATATGTATATGGCCTAATTTGGCACAGAGATGTATATATTAATATGTTGAGATGTTAATATAGTGCTTTTACTATATATAGATGTAGTACATTCACTGAGTTTTTAAACTCATGGTTTTATATGTTTACATTTTCAGGTTTTCCAGCTGCCACTGCCAGGTCTAGGAGGTTGGGTACATAGAAGTAGGGTTTTGTTAGTTTGTTTTATAAACTGCACTAGTGTAATTAAGTTAAATGATATGTGAGTTCTATTGAAATTGTCTCCTTAAAACGATTGGATATATTTTTATATTCCACATTTTAACCTTGAAGTTGTTTCAATATGTATTGCCTAAATAATAAATAAATTAATATTGTGGTTTGTAAACTATTTAGTTAATTATATCCTAATGGGGTTAGGGTGTGACAATTTCATAATTAAAGTGGAGTCGCACTCTCGTGAAACCCTCAACTCACCTCTCATCTAAAAGCGCGCACCTATTCGCATCCTGGAATCTAAATTAAGTTACCCCTCCTATAAGGACAACCTACCTTATAATAGGCACGACCTATACCCACAAGACCTTCC
Source organism: Sambucus nigra (assembly GCA_949130495.1). Taxonomy (NCBI): domain Eukaryota; kingdom Viridiplantae; phylum Streptophyta; class Magnoliopsida; order Dipsacales; family Adoxaceae; genus Sambucus; species Sambucus nigra. The sequence goes on from OX422223.1 coordinate 124,169,120, forward strand.
ATCCTAACATAACCCTAGAATCCTTCCCATTCTAATCACACTTAAATATATATACACAAATATGTCATACTAGGCTTTATTGATTCCAATTTATAACTTAATCAGTTATCCATCTTATTACTTCACATATTAACATTAAACTTCAAATTAAGAGTTTATTCTATAAATAACATGCACAATTTAATAAGGACAAAACATCTCTCTACTCTCAACATGGCACTGCGTTTCGTGCGTGGGGCGTCTCGCAAAGCGAAATCCAAACAAGGACCTCCCCGATACACTACTCCTTGGCAATGTCGATCGTAGAGATCCATTATGTCACACACACAAATACTACTATAATCTATATTACTATCTAAGAACAACCTAAAAGTCTCCATTTAATCCTTAGGTCGATATCACCAAAATTGTCTCTAAGTGCGATACATCGACCCCCAACAATCTAGTACACCATAATCACCCAAGATGTACACCATAGAAATTTCATATCATTTTTCACCTACATATATATATATATATATATATATATATATATATATATATATATATATATATATATATATATATATATATATATATATATATATATACACAGTCATTCATTCTCATAGCCACGTGTACATAACACGCATAATGTACAATTTCCATACACATAATATAACCGGCTATAGAATGCCAATATACTGCACCATGCTATCATCTTCCAGGGCATTAGATCTTTCACATACCATCTTGGGGACCAGCGCTCGAACTCAATATCACGGACATCGCGCTCAAAACTAAATCACAACGCATGGGAAGCGATCATAGTTTCTACCGATAAGTGAGAACGACTCATACCCAAGACTTCTCACCCCCAAAATACAATCACACAATAATAAAAAGGAGGACTATGACCTGGGGAATATCCATACCCTTTTTCTCAAGCCAGGGTGCTCACCCTCATCGCGCAACTTCCCATGATAGCATGTGTCGGGTATGCTTCACACCATAAGTATATGTATCATTCACACACACAATATATATACAAGCAATCGCGTCATATGTATAAATCATCACACAAGAAATATACATTTGCTCCATATACATATAACCATTTAAGTATATATAAATCTCTCTCTCTCTCAATATACCTAATCAAATTCCCAATCATTATTCATCAAGTAACATAAGTGGACAATATATATACTCTCGTAATACTCACCCTTGTTATGACGCATATATATATACTCAAAGCATGCTCCCTTATATAGTGCCTCACTAGAAACATATTTATTCATTTCCCTTATGATATGAATGGTCTCCCAATATATAACACATTAAGGTCACTAACCCCAAGTTTAACATATATAACAATCACTATCCATTTCATCTATATCCGAATACACTTCGATATATCTAATAATAATCTCGACTATAGGTATTCACATGACTAATAGTCTACAAGCCTTAATCTTAATCCTGAATTCATTTCATAATTATTTCAAGTATTAGAATCTCAATTGTTGCTCGCACAACCAATAACTGGTAAGCCTCAAGCTTAATATTACCTTTATTTTATAATCTCACCATATATTGGGACACCCCATAGTTAATCACTAGCCGATATGTATAAATTAGTCCGACGATAAGTATACTCATAACTATTTGTCGGCAACAAATTAAATTTACCCTGACTTTAGATTACGATTCGATGTCTCATGATGAACCTTACACATTTACATAATCACCATACTCCTTGACTTAATCATCACTAAGGATAAGCAACTTCTCTCTCTTTGGTCCCCTAATCATATCCTAAATAGAATCCCATTACTATAAGGAATTGACACAATAGTCGGCATCTAAATTTCACATTATTCCATCACATCTTCCTCACAATATCCTCAACCTTACCTCATGAATTAACTCACATCAAATCTCTAAATAGGACTTCCATCCCTAATGAGGTTTTCCACTACCTTTATACAACAATTTCAATACTTCTATACCGTTCCAAGTTACTACGATAGGCCCCCGCAATCATAATATGTGAGAAACCCTAAAAAATACTCGAAACATATCTCTCGCATCATATATGTGGGTTCCAAATTGATAAACCCAACTGAAATGGATTTACGACTCATTCTAGATAAAATTAAGCAAAACTTCCCTGTTTTCGAATCGATTCGGTACTAGTTGCGAATCGATTCGGCCCATCTGAATCGATTCGCCCCAACTAGACCTGTAAGTCTGCTACATACCGAATCGATTTGCTAAGGGTGAATCGATTCGGCCCTAAAGACCTGATGCTTCTGCAATATAGCGAATCGATTCGCTAGGGGCGAATTGATTCGGCTTGTGGAGCAAGCTACGAAATAGGGTAATTTCTCTAAAACCCAAAATTTCCAAAACCCAAGTTATACTACTTTCACCCAATTATCCATAACCCAAATATGTTCCCAACATCAAATCTCATACTATATCTAGTTTCATCAAGTTATACACCCTTAAACCTAAGTATAAACATCAATTTCAAGACTTAAATACCCAAAATTTAGGTTTTGATATAAATACCCAAAATCCAATTTTCTTATCCACAAATTATGAAATAAAATACACAAATGAATTATTCAGCAATATTAAACACTTGCCTCGAAGTTGTAGAGGTTGAATCATCCTCGAGATCGCGTTTGGGGGCGGAAATCTCCAAGCTTTTCCTCGCTCTCTTCTTTTATTTCTTCTTTCCTTATTTCTTTCTCTTTCTCTCTTTCTCTTAAATGAGAATGGCTTGATCCGTAAGCCTCTTAAACCTTTAAAACATAAATCCCAGTTTTAAATGTTAATACACACTTTAAATGACTCGTTTATTCCGATTCGAGTCAAACAAACTTAAAATATTCTGGAACCGAAATAAAACCCAAGGATAGTCATTTTGACTATCTCGGCTCATCTGGAATCAATGGCGCACTTAGAATTATCATCCGGAATATTGTGAAACGCCCTCAATTTCTGGACTTCTATTTTCAAAATTTAAAATTCTCCAATTTAAATTAAATTTAATTCTCCCAAAATTTAATTTCTTAGTCCCAATATCTTGGGGTGTTACAAATAACATTTCAGTTGATATACACATAATATACAACCTTTATATAAAACTAATCAATTTAAAACAAAAATGTCATTAACTATTTTGAATCCAATCTCATGTCCCTAATTTTTTTCATTGCCATCAATCCATCCTATAAAGAATCACAAAACCCAAATCACCTTCAAATCAGAACTCAAATCTTGAACACGAAATTCAAAGTTGCATAGTCTTTTCAATTCCCCTGCTACCAACAATGGCTTATCGGGCACCGGTAGTGTTGCAAACTCTTATTTTGTAAAACTTTAAAGTTGTTTCAAAATTTAGAAACCATTGAAATTAAAAAAAAAATCATTTTTAAGATGGTAAAGATAGGTAGAGCGAGAGAAAAAATTACAATTACAAATGTTACCACAATAATCATTAAAAAATGTGGAAAAATCAAACTAAAGATTTAAAACATTGTTTAACCTCTAAATTGCCTGGATTCTTGGTGGTGTTGTAGTATCAGCACCAGTTTCACTTCTGAAAAAAAAAAGTTAGTTCAAATTGAAATACAAAACCCAAAATCAAAAGTAATATTGAAATACCCTAACTCTTCAATCCATTTTGTTAATAGAAACAGAACACCTAAGACAATATAAGAGCAGACCTAGAATACCATACTTGCGACATTGCACAAAACAAATAATCACCAATAAAATATTGAATATTTAAATATATAAATTAAAATAAGAAAATAACTAAGACAACATATGAGTAGACCTACAAAATAACTAAGAAAATAGAAGAGCAGACCTATAAAATAGAAAACAGAAGAGCAGCCTAACAAAATATTAAAGATGTAAATGTTGAGACCTTTCTCATTCAGGTCGCTGTCCTTGATCCAATATTATAGAAACTAATTACAATATTGTTGAACTGTTTAACAGATAGGATTGCCAACAAATTATTAAACAAAATCTATGAAATGTTCATATTAACAGTAAGATGCCATAAAAAAATGGAATTATGAATTCTAAACACATGTGAAAAATGGCCTATTTACAACTCCTTTATAAGCCAAAGCTTAAAACTCGTAAATAACCTGTACTGTGCCAATTTCAATCAAACATTTTACCACCAAAGAACATTTAATGCAACTCTTGCCAATCAAAAATCAAGAAGACAAATTCAATATTCCATAAGCTCAAGAAGTAAATGAGAGTACAAACTACAAATTCTAAACCACTTAATTGCCTGGAAAAAAATCAAGATAATATATATATCATTCCTAATATAGAAAAAAATAATTAAGAAACAGGGTCACATAAAATTACAAAGCGTTCACAAAACTAACTTAAAATAAATTTTAGTACCTTTCAATCCGTATGAATGTGAATCCCTTGACAATTTTGTCAAAGATCTGCAATATGAAGAGTCAACATGAATGCTATAAATTAAAAGGAAACTTGAATGTAGAAAAGTTCTTCTATGTCACTTATGAATGTGTAAATTTATGCCACACCTAACAGGAGTTATTTGTTCACAATACACATAATGATACAAGAAAAATTCAAGATACAAAAATAATTAAAATTATTTTTAGCCAAAATCTAAAAATATTCATTCAGTTTACACTACATATAGTACCATAATAAACTAATAGAGAAAAATATATCAACATCAGATCTGGGAAAAAACATTTAATCCTCTTCACCATATCATCAAATATACAAACCCTAGATAAAAACCCAAAAACCGAAATAAAAGAACCAAACTAAAGATTAGGGTTTATAAAACTTTAATTTGAACAAAAAAAACACAAAATCTCAATGCAAGAGAGAGAGAGAGAGAGAGAGAGAGAGAGAGAGAGAGAAATAGAGAAGGTTTACCTGATGTGGATCTTAAAAAAATGTAAAAAAATAGATATAGTTAGACCTGCAGAAAATATAAAAAAAGTTGTCAAAAACCACGATTCCCAGCCAAATCGAACCCACAGTTCAAATGTGTGTAATGTATGCTCAAATCGAAACCTAATTGAAACCCTAACCCCTTAAAATCCTAAACACACAAATAAAGATGGAGGCAACGTAAGTGGTTACCTGAGGGTTACTGGAGGGAGGAAGCAGGAGGTGTGAGGTTTGGGCGTGAGGGGGGAGCTCCGAAATGAGGACGCGGAAGAGAGAGAGAGAGAGAGAGAGAGAGAGAGAGACGAAATGAAGAAAAGAGGGAGATTGTCATTTTAGGTTCGTGTTTTGTCATTTTAGGTTCGTGTTTGGGTTAGGGTTAGGGTTCGCGTGTGTGAGTGTGTGCGGCAGTGGAGGCATAGGGCGACGGTGGAGGGAGAAGGTGGGGAGGGTTAGTGTTTGGAGGGTTTGTATTGAAAGGGAGAGATAGCAGAAATGATTGAGGGAAGGGAATAAGGTAGTCGGGGTGGGTTTGGGGATCAAGAGAGCATTGCCTCATTTGCCATGTCATAATCCTCTTCATTTGACATGGCACAATGTAAGACCGTTAGATCGCACATCACACTCGTTAGATCGTTTCACTATTCAAACACCCATCTCCTATATATATATATATATATATATATATACAGTCAGGCTCTCCAACATACCTCCTAGCAACATACTCATTTTTCACAATAGTAAAAATAATAATTTTGAGATTATTTTTTTTATATGGATTCATGATATTTCAGTGTGCCTCAATAAAAAAATCAAATGAGATATTTTTAATAAATAGGTCAAAAAACTGGCAGTTTTTACCCTTTAAAACTATCAATTTTTTTTATCTATTTTTTAAAAATAACAAAAACATATTATTTTGAGCTGAATATTTTTACAGGGGCACACTGAAATATCATGAACCCATATAAAAAATATTCACTCAATTTTTTTTTTAATATTTTAAAAAAATAGATATATTTAATGAGGTATGCTGGAGAGCCTCTCTCTCTGTACATATATACACACACACACACACACACACACACACATATAGAGTACTACACTTTTGTAGACCAATTCGCATTTTAAGAGTGCGAACTGGACATCTGTCACCTGACGGTTAGCCTAGAAAAGAGAGAGACTGTGCCTATGATTTAGCCGATAATTTCTAAGTATAGGCACACTTTATCTCTTTTCTGGGTCAGCGTATAGTGACACATGTCCGGTTCATACTCTTAAAATGCGGACTGCTCTGCACAAGATATATATATATATATATATATATATATATATATATATATATATATATATATATAGGGAAATGATCAAGTGAGGTCCGACTTTGAGGATTTCGAATGAGGACCATTTTTTTAAAATAGAAAAAAAAAATACTTTTGGGTTGATTTTTTTTATGATTTTAAAATGATTTTTTTGCTATTTTAAAAAAATGGGTCAAACTTTGTTAGTTTTTAAATTGTTTTTAAGTTGTTAAAAACTGACTAAGTATGACCGATTTTTTTAAAATAGTAAAAACATTAATTTTGAGTTGATTTTTTATATGGCCCTACTGATAGGCTTAAAACTATATAAAAAAAAATTAGCTTAAAAATATTTGTTTTACTATTTTATCAAAATTGGTCCGCGCCAGCGGTATGCAAATAGAGGTCTTCATGAGATCCTCTCTCTCTCTATCTATCTATCTATATATATATATATATATAAGTGTGTGTGTGTGTGTGTGTGTGTGTGCATATTTTGTTTCTTTCCGGCATTTGGCGTTATGCAAGAGGGTTTCTGATTGTGTTTTATGTATTTATGGTCAATTTATGGGTCTTTGTTAAAGAATGTGATTTGGGTTGTCTACAAACACAAGGACGTAGCCAGGATGTTTTTGACCGTTTAAATTTAAATTTAAAAAAAATGAACAATAAATAATTAACAATTAACACTACATTATAAAAAAAACATTAACCATTTGGCAATAATCTTAAAAAAATTAACCAATTAATAATAAACAATTAACGCTACACAAGAAATGTGGATGCTGACACCGATTTTCTTTTAAAATAACTCTCCATAGGTTTACTATTAACACATAAATATGTAATATATTCACCAATCTTTAAAAAAATAAACATAGTAACATTTTAAGTTGTGATTTTCAGTTGGACAAAAAATAATAAAATAATAATCTAAAACTACCCTAAAAAGCAGTTCTAATTTTTTTTCCAACATTAACCCTAAAATTAAATGCAGGAAATATAGTGAGGAAGAGAGAAACACATACTCATCAAAATGGTAAGAAAGGGATCTCTAATGAAGGAGAAATAAATATTGATTGATACAAAAGTTGAAACCCTCGAAAATGAAGCCATAAAATAGAGTCAATAAGATGAATAATATTTATACAAAGAAAGAAAATAAATTTCTTACCCAAGTAGAACAACAAAAAGGAGGTTGTGAACTTGTATAGTGTTATAATTTTTAGGAATGAGAGGGAGTGTTTGTGTGGGGAAGAAGATAGGAAAAAAAAAGTTGTTGAATTGAATGGAAAAGGAAGAAGAAATGGGTACCAAATAAGTTGTGTGGAGAAAAATAAGCTTTTAACTTTAAGGTTTCATTATTTACATCTTTTTAACCTAGATTTTAAAAGTTTTGATTTCAACCCCAAATATTTCTTTATATATAATTTTTTATATAAAAAGTATGGGGGCTTAAGGCCCCATATGCCCCTACCTCCCTCTGCCCCTTGTACACACACACACACACACACTGTTTTTTGTTTATTATTAGTTATTAAGTGGTTCTTAAATTACAGAGTCATATAATTTATGGTATTTTTGGTTAATAGTGTGAAGTGTGAGTTAGTTTGGATTATCATTTCAAATTAATAGTTCACTGTTTTGTTTTGCTTTATGTATGTGAGATGGGTACTAAAATTTGATCTAATCAAGAATGCAATGTTGGTCTCTCTCTCTTTCTCTCTCTCTCTCTCTATATATATATATATATATATATATATATATATATATATATATATATATATACACACACACGCACACAGTGTGCCCGTGTCGATGGCACGGTTATAAATTTTCCCCCCTGATAAAACCTAGCCCATATTAAGAAAAAGCATAAGACCCCCACTCCCTCCTAACCTTTTATAAAAAAAATCCCTTTTTAAAATAAAAAATAAACAAAAAAATGTAGTACCCGTGCCCCCCCCCCCCCACCTTTTTAATTAAAAAGCCCGTGCCGATGCCACACTTATAAAATTTCCCCCATGATAAAACCTAACGCAGATTAAAAAAAAAATAACAACCCCCCCCCCCCCCCCCTTTATTAAAAAAAAAATTATAACAAAAAAAACCTTTAAAAAAAGTGCTACCAGTGAACCCCCCCCCCCCCCCCCCCCCCCCTCCCTCCCCTCTTTAAAAAAAACAAAAACCCTTTTTAAAAAAACAGTTTTAGCATGACATTTCGTGCATGGACATGAAATGTGAAAATGTTATCCAAAAGTATCATACATACCCCTAATATATATATATATATATATATATATATGACTTTCTTATAGAGTTCTTGAGTTGCTGATGAATAAGATTTGTGTTTTTTTTTTCAATTACATTAACTGGATGTTAATTTGGCTTATCTTAACAAATTGTGTAGTTGATATTTTTCTTTGGAGTTTAATTCGTTTAATGGTTTGGGTTTATGGTGGTGGCGTATAGCTATTTGATAATTTACTATACAATGTGCTCTTCAATAGTTTATCCTTGAAAGGATTGTTGTTGAGGTAACTTTATTAGTCATAATACATTTTTTTTCATTTCAAGTTTATGTATTAAATTTTGGCGATACAAAATTTCATTCTCTGTCAGATGACATTAGTGTTTGATTGGTTTATTATAATCATTTAATGAAAAAAATATGTTTGTATTCATACATAAAATATGGTCTTTAATAGTTTGTTCAATTGTAAAATTATCGTTTCATTATTCGGGATCTATATACTATTATTGTTGAGTAACAATGCGCACACACACACACACACACACACACACACACACACACACACACACACACACACACAGAGACTCTCATGCATACCAAGTATACATACACCTAGCGCAAACCCTTCTTTCTAAAATGTTGAAAAAATATTTTTGATTTGGGTTTTTTTGTGTCGTATTTAAGCATTTCAAGGGACCCATATAAAAAAATCAGTCCAAATAACCTTTTTTGCTATTTTAAAAAACTCGGTCAAACCTTTTCATATTTTATCACATAATATGTATGGGTAAGTGACCCTATAATTGCCTCCAAGAAGTCTCACTAATTTCCAATTAATAATTATACTTTAAGAATTAACTATCCAGTTAAATATTAACTTTCCCAACTAGATAAATAGTGACACAAAATCCATTTTTAAGAAATTATTAACCTATTTGGATGACCTCTCGCATACTTTTCTAAATTTATAAAATTCACCCGAACGTTTTTCGATGCCAATCTGGCCCAACCCTAACACGAAATTCATCCCTGGTTAGTCTACGACACTTCCTAACCCTCAAATTGGATTTTCAAAAACCTAAACTCATCCCCGAACCCAAGATTCCTTGACCTATTCTTAAACGACCCAAAAAATAAAAACGAGGCAAAGTTGGAAAGGAAGTAGGATCGAACCGATTCGCTGGCTTGATCGAACCGATTCGGTTTCCCAGTGAACCAGTTCGATTTTTTAGCCTGCCAGAATGAACTCTTGACGGTACTTTTCCTTTTCTCTTTATCCATAGTGGCTCTAACCTACATCCAAAACCTATATATGAAATCTAATATACCACCAACCATAAAACAACAATTCTCTGCCTGAAAATGAACCCGAAAACACAACTAATTCATCTGACAACAATCTATATCAAGAATCATGCGCTATTAAACCCTAGTTTCAAGATTCATTCTTTTATCTTTTAAAACATTCAAGAACATATATTTCTTTATCAATTTATATTAGATTCATCATTCTTGCAACATTAGTCTTAACGTTAAATTCCCAATTAACGCGACACTCAATTTTCGGGTTTGTCACCAATTAGTTTAATCCTTAAACCTAATAATTTCATATTTGTTATTCAATATTCATAAGTTTCATTCCAATCATATAAACATAAATTTATTTATTTAAGCCATAAATTTCTACGAGAATAAACAATTGAATTAAGAAATAGATTGAAAATTAACCTAGCAAGAGAATTCGTACCTTAATTTGACGTTTGGTGATCTTTTTCTCTTGTATCTTTCATCTTCCTCCGTTATCTCGCCTTGGTAAATTCTCTAATGTGTTTGGGGCTGCTATGGTTGAATTGTGGTGGATAAAAAAGTGATTTGTTAATTTTTAATCACCTTCTTATAACACTAATCCCGATTTATCCATAAATCCCCATATTTGAGCCCCCCAAAAAGTCTGAAACCATACCGGAATTGGACCAATAACTCCCCTAATGACACACCTATACATCGGGCCTAATTTTAGATGTCTAAAACACCTAAACGAGTCCCCAAATCATTCTGGAATGTGCCCAAACTATATTTACCTAATTTACACACTTTTATTAAGACCACGTACCAATAATTTAACTAACATGCAATTTATTTTTTTACAAGTAAACATAACATGCATAAATGAATCAAATAAACATGCCAATACAACTAAGTAATTTATTTCCAAATTTATTTAATTAAATTCTACCGAACTAATTTAAATTCTGTCAATTTAATTTATTATGAAAATATGGGGTATTACATTCTTTCCCCCTAACAATGGAATTCTGTCCTCAAAATTCGCTAAACCATAACATCAAAACTTAATCCGAACTATTATCATATGTTTATACTCAATTAGTTTATACTCGTATCACACAAGATAAAAGAAAAGGGGTTATCTACGCCTACCATAGTGCGATCGGGACGCCTATATGCCACATATCACATGTATACATGCATAAAAATTACATATGGATGACACCTACACATATAAAATGACCATACATACCATGCATATTTATAAGGTTAAATAAATGTAAGTATCTTGTTGACCGTGACTCAGTTATTCTTGAGATTGTTCCAATTATTTTACTAGTGGTGTAAACATTACTAAGTTCTCTCATCACTTCCCTCCTTCTCCTAGCTAGCTTTAACTCATATTATGTAAAGTCGATCGATCCGTTATATCTCCACACATGTATAACGTATTAACAAAACATCCTAGGACCCAACTTTCCTCAACTCCCGACACTTGCTAAATTTCATATGTGGGATGTCTTCCAAAAGAAATCTAAATAAGGAACCCTCCAGATACATTACTACATAGATTAGTCGGTTATTGGTATCCATTGGTACAAGATTAAACACGAAATAATATGCTAACCACATAAATTTTCACTTGTGCCAATTTCAACAAAAGGCTCATCCTTCCAACAATTACACTTAACCCCCATTAAATTAATCGCTCCAATAATGCCAAGAACATCATGTTCCTTTTCACACATATGATAGAATACCCTTATCCTCCCTTTAATCTAGTAGAGCGCTTAATATCTTCTAAACATCTAAATATCTTCCCATCCTAATAAAGTTTACTATTGCCCATTTTTTTAATGGCACATCACTACTTAACACTATTTGTGATAATACACATCTTCATGTAACCGAGGCCATCTCTAATCATAAATATCTCAAAGTAATCCAAAACATTTTCAATAGAAATTATTCTCATTATGCATATCCTTATCTACAAAAATAAAATCCATCCCCGAATAACCATCACATTTATTCATCCTTTAAAATATGCCATCATTAACATCTAGTCTCTGTTCATAGCCTAGTTGAAAATTTATTGTATCCTTAATTCAGTAAGTATGTCAATAACCAATCTTAAAATCTCCGCGTTATTGTGCCTGCTTTATATAAGGACACTGCCCAATTCATGAAAAATTTGTGGCAATAATCCCAATGCCTTTATAAAATCTCATTATATAAGGTTTATAAAACTTCATCGAACCATTATTAGTCCTATGCTACGATTTCCAAAGTTCATATTTGGAAATTTTTTTATCCATAAACCTTATCCATTATTAGTATTCAGATAAATTTTCTAATTGAGTCGTCGCCCTTTATATTCCGAAATCACACGGAGACCCTACTCCCACATCCAAAAACTCACACATTATTCCCATCGTAATCACTCACGATTCAACAACACAAATAAATCTTGTCCAATCTGAGCACAACATCAATTTGGCATTCTTTAATTGGAATTTTTCTGCCCCCAAATCTTTCCTTAAAATCTTCACAATTGCATCAATAAGTCTCTCTCATAAGTGAACTAAATTTCCTAAAGTTATCGTACTAACCCAAGTTTACATCATCATCCATTTTACCATAACTAGACCCAAAATATGATAATTTCCATAATATTTCTCACAACTATGGTGAACACCATTGTCTAACTAGTCGTTCTACACTTGAATATTAACTCTAAATAGTTCCATAAAATTCAACACAGGCCTTGCAAGTGGCTTACGGGTCCATCCCTAGGATAACACTATACTCCGACATATCTAATGCAAATAGGTCTGCCACAACCTAAGTCTCTGTCGGTTGATCTCTATACCTATCCACACGAAACATATAGATGCCCCTCTACTTACGGATGAATCAACGTAAAGCACCTTATTAAATACTAAGTCTTCCATCCTCGATGCACTAACAAAATAGTATTACAAATTGATACCTTGCAATAATATCGAACTAAGTATGCTCTACAAGCTCAAGAATAGGGAACATACCCTCCAATGCCTATTTAGAGTCCAGCAACATATGATGCTTCCCTTGGGGTTCTTCGTACCTTTGTTGTCCCCCAATTCCTATGCCACTCATTTTCCCTGCGGTAACTCCCTCGCTAAGTTTCCCTTATCTCCACAAATGTATTAATTCCCTTAAAATTGACGTTTATCCGGCTATTTCCCCTGCTTTCCCTATTGGCCTCGGTCCTCCTACCACTAGCTCTGATGGTTTCTGTACTACTGGCCCTGGTCCTGATCATTCTGATAATTGAAACTCCCGTGCCTCTTATGCTGATCACCAACCTGTAACTGCTTAAACTCTTAGGCCCCCTGGCTTCCATTCTTGTTTACCCTTCCCTGCTGGCTCAATGTATCTGAACAAGATATTTCCTCCCCCTTACTTTTTTGAAACAACCCGTAAAATGCAGCAAAGCGGAACTCACCATCTAGGTGTAAGTGGTAAAAGTCGGATTCCCCAATAACGATTGCCTGATGTGCCAAGCCATCCCTGATAAAAACTTTTCCATTTTCTTCTCTTCGATGTTTACGTCGTCTCCAGTAAATAAGATAATGCATTAAACTTCTCGTATTCTGCTATAATGTAACATTCATGCTTAAGGTCCATGAGCTTGTTCCTCATCTCTAATTTCATAGCTACTGGAAAATACTTTCCCACAAATTTGACCCAAAACTCATCAATAGTCAACCTATCCTACACCTCCAATGTGGCGACAGATTTCCACCACTATAAATCTACTTCTACCAGTCGAAACGAGTCTAATATGCTTGTGCACTGGCGTGCACTCAATGATCCTCAAGTGTCGCTGTATATCCTTCTTTCACTAACTGGCCACCAATATATCAAAAATCCTAGAAAACTCTTATGGATGGCCTTAGTGAAGGCCTCCCTAGGACTCTCCATAGCGAGCCCTATGCCTGAATGGGTAGTACCACCTACTGCAGGGGTGGTGGTGGTAGCTTCTACTGCGGTGGTTGAAAATGTTGTAGCATAACAGTTATTACCGTAGAGACTTCCTGCGCCACTATTATGGTAATATCTGCTGGAGTAACATTGGGTGGGGCTGGTGGTGGTTGTGGGTGTGGCTAAGGTTCCTGGTGAGACCTCTCCTCTACAGCCTATATGGCGACACATCGAGCTCTATCGTGCCTATCTTTTTCCATCTGAAAGAAAACAATGTTCGTTTTAGTAATAGATCGCAAAGAGTAGAACGATTCCTAAACATAGGGCTCTACACATAAAAGGAACTCAATGCATAACGTAACGAGTGCAACACATATCCTAAGGACGCTAGAACCTCGATGTTTTGATACTAATTGTAAAAACACCCATTTTTTACATAAAGATTGTCCAGACACAATACGTCGAAGATGGGGCTTGTCTATCAATCTATACCATTCCCAGCATCAAACCATAACAAAACATCCTTATTTTAAAACAACATGCACGATAAAAACGGTTTAATTAATAAGTGAAAATAAATAAGTCCAACATCCGTATAGTAATAAAAAAACTCTAACATAAGTACGACTGATCTAAAAAAGACTAAATAATAAACTTTGGGCTTATGCCTGTACAATCTCCGAATAATAAAAATATCTGAAAGGAAAACAACAACCTAAACTAGAGTAAAATGATCTCAATGATAGGAAATGTGACCACAAGTCTGATTTCCTGTCAACCTTATTATCCATGTCTAGACAAACCTTAGGATTTTTTTATAGTTTGGGTCAGCGCCCTAGAGTTACAAGAATTATCTTACGAAATTAAAATGCAATGATGCAGTTAATTAAAATTATGAACCGCCCAATGACACTCACATGAATTAAGTATCTCACCTCTCATCTAAGTGTAATATTATACGAATACTAACAAAAGTCCCATATATAAATGTCTGATGGCTATAACAATAAGGTAATATTCGATGCATCTAACAAAATTCATATACTGAAGTTAATCTTCCACACATGTGCTTCTAGTTCCTAGGGTAACCTATATGATACTACCCACAAGATGTAACATAACATCCATTATGGAATATGTAGTCTTGGATTCATTATCAATTGTCTACATCATTAGAATATATGGATTTAATCTCAATTAATTTATAGAATTATGTCTGTCATTACATGTATGTGACACATAAAGGCATCTACCTTTAGTATCCTGTTCATACTCTATCCTTAAGTCTAGAGGAGTCCCTCATCCAAACGAACACCGCAAAATGCACACAAGCGAGGCGGTTCCTATGCAGTACACCATTGCACGATCCATACCCCCGACGGTGACAATGGATCCCATCATCTACACCTACCTCCTCATAAGTACAACTATTACATAAGACCTAATGCCTGGCTCACATGTGCTGATGCGTGCTCCCGTCGTGAGACATACGTAACCCCAATCAATAAGTTGTCTACGAACATGGGTACGTTCACACAAATAAATAAATACATATTTTATCACATAGTATGTATAGGTAAGTAACTCTATAATTACCCCAAAAAAATCTCATTAATTTCCAATTAATATTTCTACTTTAAGAATTAACCATCTAGTTAATTGTTAACTTCCCTAACTAATAAAATAGTGACACAAAATGTATTTTAAAGAATTACCCACTCACTTGGATGACCTCTTCCATACTCACCTACCTTCATAAAAATAACCTGAACATTTTCTCAATGCCAACCTTGCCCAAACCTTACACGAAATTCATCCCTAATTAGTCTACGACACTTTCTAATCCTCAAATTGGATTCCCAGAAACCTAAACTCATCATCGGGACCAAGATTCCATGCCCATTCATAACGATCCGAAAAACAAATACTAAGAAAAGTTGACAAACCAGCAGAACCAAACCGGTTCGCTGGCTGAACCAAACCGATCACTTTCCTAGTGAACCGATTCGATTTTCTGGGCTGCCAGAACGAACTCTTGATGGGAATTTTCCTTCTCCTTTAATCATTAGTGGTTCTAACCTACATCCAAAACCCATATATGAAATCTAATCTATCCCAAACCATAAAAAAATAATTCTCTACATGAAAATTATCCCGCATACACATCTAATTTATCTGACAACAATCTATATCAACAATCATGCGCTATTAAAACCCTAGTTTCAAGATTCATTCTTTTATCTTTTAAATATTTCAAGAACCTATCTTTCCTTATCAATTTATAATATATTTATCATTCCTGCAATATTAGTCCTAAGGTTAAATTCCCAATTCACACGACACTCAATTTTCTTGTTTGTCACCAATCAGTTTAATCCTTAAACATTATAATTTCAGATTTATTCTTCAATATTCATAAGGTTTATTCCAATAATATAAACATAAATTTATCTACTTAACTGAATGTGAAAAACTCAATTCAATTAAGAAACACATTGGAAATTAATTTAGCAAGAGAATTCTTGCCTTAGATTGACATTTAGCGATCTCTTTCTCTTAGATCTTTGATCTTCCTTCCTACTCTGCCTTAGTAACTTCTCCAATGGGTGTGGTATTGCTAGGGTTGAGCTGTGGAGGATGGGAAAGTAATTTCTAAATTTTTAATTACCCTCTTATAACACTAATCTCGAGTTACTCATAACCCCCCCCCCCCCCCCCCCCCCCCATTTGGGCACCCAAACAATCCTAAAACCATACCCATATTGGCCTAATAACTCTCCTAATGGTATACCCATACCCCAAGCCTAATTTTAGTTGTCTAAAATATCTAAACAAGTCCCCAAATCATCCCGAAATGTGTCCAACCCATATTTACTCAATTTATACACTTTTACTATATTGAACACAATGTACCTATAATTTAATTAACATGCAATTTATTTTTTACAAGTAAACATAACATGCATAAATGAATCAAATAAATATGGAATTACAACCAAGTAATTTATTCAATTAAATTCTACCAAAATAATTCAAATTCTACCAATTTAATTTATTATGAAAATACGGGGTATTACATAGTTTAACCCATATTCTCAATTTATTTAAGCAATTTCTTCCCAAAGGAAATTCAACACCAACAATGTATCCATATATGAAGATCATAATTAAAAAATTTGGTATGAATTATAACATCATTCGTGCTTGTCAGAATGACTGTATCTTATACTGGAAGGAACATGTAAAGAAGGAAAAATGCCTAATATGTAACTTACCTAGATATAGGTTTGGTTTAAACGGTCGGGTAAAGTACCCCAAAAGATAGTGAGGCATTTTTCATTGATTCCAAGGATGGAGAGATTATTTAGTGTACCATGGAATGAAAATGAAATGACTTGGCATGCATAAGTGAAATCCATTTCAAATTTTATGTGCCATCCCGTTGATTCATCAACTAAGAAGTCAGCAAATATTATATGACCCGACTTTTCTTCTTAATCGTGTAATGTTCGTCGTGATATACCTAAAAATTGTTTTAATCCATATGGTAATATCAACACCAGTTATAGCTATTGGCCTTTCATTATTGTACCCTTAAATATGAAATTGTCTTTGTGCATGAAAAGAGAGTTTTTCATGATGTCAATTTTAATACCTGGGTTGAATGAACCGAGCAAGGACATAGTCGTTTATATTGAACTTTTAGTACATAAGTTGAAACAAATATAGTTCCAAGGTATAACTACATATGACTCCCATACGAAAGTTAATTTTACACTAAGAGCAATGTTATTGTGGGAAATTCGTGACATTCTTACATATGGGACTTTGTCCAGGTTCTCTATTTATGGTTACAAAGCTTGTCCAGTTTGTGCAAAATAAGTCGACTCAGAACAACTTCTAAATATTAAGAAATTTTCTACCGGGGTCATCGAAGATTTCTTCCTCGCAATCACAAGTGTAGGTTGGACAAACATAACTGTAACAATAAGGTTGAAGATCATAAAGCTCCACAAAGGTTTTTTGGTACCGACATTGAACATAAAGTAACATGTATTAAGATAAGAATCGGTAAAAAAAAATTACAAAGGAAAGAAAATAAAATGTGGACAACGATAATTGTGTGGATAAAAATATCACAACTCTATGGTATCGAAGGTCCATTTTATTTGATTTTCCTTATTTGAAAAAACATGATATTTAACATGATTTAGATGTTATTGCACATTGAGAAAAATTCACTGATGATCTTTTATCGACTATTTTGGAGTTGAAAGATAAAGAAAAAGATAAAACCAATGCACATAAAGAGATAAAGGTGATGGTAATAAGGAAGAAGTTTTGGTTGACTGTATTCTAGCAAAAATTTTAACCCTGCAACTGCATTCACTTTTGGTAAAGAAGAAAAACAGTGGTTCTTACGTACCTTAAAGGAGTTAAAGTTGCCAAAGGTTTTTTTTCTAACTTTAGTAAAAATGTGAGTTTAGAACTGCACAAGTTGAATGGACTAAAGTCGCATGATTATCTTGTGATTATGCAACATTTTCTTTCATTATTTCTTAAAAATTCTTATACAAAGTACAAGAATTTTATATTTGTTATTCATCGATTAAGCATTTTCCCAATGTGTTGTGCTTTAAGTTGATAAGGAGGGATGCTCTTGATTTATCTAAAAAGGCATTATTTGAGGCTATTGTTCTTTAGAGAAGTATTTTCCACCCACTTTTTTTGTTATAATAATCCACCTCATCATACATTTATCCGATAAAGTACTAAAATATGGCCTAGTACAATTTAGATTAATGCATCCTTTTGAAAGGTAAGAGAATTATATGTGATAAAAAAAATTCAGAGACATAGTACGATGAATATTTATTTATTTATTTTCAGTATGCTTGTGGTATAGGTGGATGAAAAATTACAAAAAGTACGTGCTGAGAAATACATTGTAGAAGAATCAACTCTTTATTGCATGGAGTACATGCCAAACCCAAGCAAAGAAAATCATAAGTATATGCATGAAGCTTTTTTTGATGAAGATGACGAATGTGCTGATTAGGGACCTTTAGTATAAGGGAAGAAATTAAAGTTAACCTTGGTGAAATTTGAACAATGATGAAAAAAGGTATTGCAAAAACATGATGAAGTGGATGAATAGAAAAGGTGAGTGTATTAGTTTTGGTTATGTTTTTTTTTTATAAGCTAACAATTATGATAGGTAAATGTGTTTTATTGTATGTAGGAAGTATGATCTTTATTGGGAATCCACCTTTGTGTGTAATCAAAGGGGGTACAATAAAGGAAACACTGAGGGTTTTGTTCCATAGTTGATTAAGGTGGTTCGCGCTTAAGTCGATTATATGAAAACATTTGATTATGTTTTTTAATATTTCAATGCAGTTATTTTTCATTATATTTTGTAGCTACTAAAAAAAAGATCAAACGATACAACGCTGAGATAGTTAGCTAATGTGCTAAAATATGATGCACGATCATATAAGAAGTATCGTTCTAATGGGTTAGAATTTTTTAAATGGGAATATGACGAGAATCGGGTAACACAAAATAATGGTGTGTTTATGAAGGCCATAAATAAGTTCAAATCAAGAAGGAAAGATACCAGTAATAAATAAGCGAACACAACTTATTATGAAATTATTCATAAAATATTTGAGTTGGATTATATGTATCTTAAGACAGTTATATTTGATTATGATTGGATGAAAGTCGAGGATTAGATTAATGGCTGCAAAGTTGATCCTTGGTTAAAGTTACTGATGGTGAACTTGATTAAGATTAAAAGTAAAGAGATAATTGATGATTAGCCATTCATTCTTTCCTTTGAAGCATCTCAAATTTTCTATGCTAAGGATTTTTTAAATTATGGATGGTCTATTTTTTTACATACTCTAAAGAGATTGATAATAATGGTGGATGAAGTTGAGGTCCCGATCTTGTATCAACCCAATCTTGAGGATAATGTCAATCTAAAGGATTTTCTCAATGTTGGCTGAATATATATAGCCTTTTGAAGATATATAGACTTCTGGATTTATTTACTATTGTTTTCATTTCTTGACTTATTTATTTGCTTAAATTGAGTTTGTTTATATGTAAGCATTTTTTTTAATCATCCCAATCTCCTATTTGTAGAAAACATTCTTTCCATATTACATCTTTTGGTGTTACGAGCTTTTCCTCTTTATCCTTTTATTCTAACTGAATCCTTTACATGCAGTGGATGTTAAAACACCTAATACAATACATATGTTGGGATCATAGTAATGTTAAGTATTGATTTATATGTTGGGAATTTAATGGCAATACTGAATACTAATTTATTTCTTCAGCTAAACTATTTTTGTTACTCTTAGTCACAATTCAGTTGCATTTATCACAACACTATCTAAGCAAAATATGTTTATGTTTTACTTAATTCAACCAATTAATTTTTTTAAATTCTTATTTCAGTTTTTCTTGTTCTACTTTGCAGATTAATTTGTATGGTTTAGTTGTTTGAAATTAGTATTAGATGTCTGGGGAAGGTAGTGTCGCAAGAGAAAAAGTTACTATCGATGACGATAATCAAGTAGTGGGTGAGAAAAAAGGTACATATACTATGACATGGGAAGATAGTTCGTGTTATGATTCCAATTACATAGGGTGATTAACGCGAAGTTCCAGTCAACTACATGATGTTTGGATTGAGATACAAGGAAGGAGAACCATGTAATTTTCACTATGACTCCCTCACTACTATTACATATAATTTTAGTTCTAATGAGGTTCGATATTTAAAAGTCGTGGCCTTATCTATGACACATGCTAATGCATCCATGGCGTCATCTTTGTGACTTGCAACTCATTGTCTTCATGCTCTTCTTTTTCTTCTATTTTCAGATCCACAAAAATGAATGGTCCCTTTCCTGACTTAGATAGTTATACTTTAATAGGAATTTTATTTTTTTGATTTACATAGTTGAACTATTTTCTTTTTTTATAAGCATAGTTTGGCCTTTTCTGAATTGTTCCTTTTTTATTTTCATTCAATACATCTTATATTGCAGAGATTGCAAGTTGAGATTTAGTGTGTTCTTTTGTTCCCTTGATAGTGTCACATCAGTAGGGTTATTAAAGTTTGTAGGACTTTGGGGGTGAAAACGGGTGGAACTTTATTGTGTTCTTGTTTCGAAGTGATAAGATATAGAAGTTCTAGAAATAAATGAGTTAGAATAATCAAGACTATAAATATAATTGGTTGAATGATACACCAAGCCTGGTATTAGAGAAAAAAATAGTCAATAAAAATTGTTATTTCTTGAGGAAAGTCACAAAGGGAGATGAGTGAGATCAAGATGCAAAGTTAATTAAGTTGAGACACATAATTTATTTATTGTGACTAGTAAAGTTGTCAAATAAGAACAGAAGCACTAGAGTAGCCTTCAATATGAATACCCTAGAATGAAGTTACAATTAGTTGAGTCGGATTATACTTCAAATAAAAGGTCGTAAATGAATTGAGATGAACAAATATAGCTATTTTGGTACCCACTGATCCAAAATAATAACTGGGCATCTACATATTACTAAAATAGACTCGACTTGGCTCGACTCATGGAGTTTGGCACTAAAATAGCCTAATTATTTCCAACCTCTGATTAGTGTATCATTTTGTCAAGCCTAAAATCGATATTGATGCAGATTGAAGAAATGAGGGATATAGGATGAACCCTTTCAAAGAAGGATATAATTTAGTTAATTGGAAACTTTTTAACAATCATTGATGACTTCAGTGATAAAAGTTATTACAGTGATTCTTTAATGTGCATTTGTTCATCCTTCTAATTAAGTAATAAAATATTAGTAAATAATCAATGTTTTTTGCGCTTCATCCAACAATGTCGAGTGTAAGACCGACAAGAACCACACAAGATTTATCATGTTTAATCCTATTGATTCACACTAACCTCGAGCCATATGATGAATTAATTACACTTTTCTTGAAATTTTTATATGTTATTCCTTCTCTCGTAACAAAGATATTTACTTCTATTATGGATGAGTATAGTCTCCAATATTATGCATGTATCTGAATTATCAGAGGAACAAAAGTTTATGCTTTAAATTTTTAGTTCACAAGAGATGATGGGGTTTTCGTATTAGTACCCTTGTCTTAAGGGAAATTCTTTCCAATACATATGATGATGATATGTGATCTCCCTTATTTCAGGTTCTCTTCCTTCCATTGGTTGGAAAATAGCCTCATTATCTTCTCCTCCACAACCAAAGGTTAGAATTAAGAGTACTAGAAATCTACTTAATGGTTGATACTCTCTTTTTATTTTAGTGTTGTTTACTTTTATGAAATCTGGTAGGAAGTTCCATCATATGAGAAATGGACTTTTCAACTTTTAACGTGCTTAGAAACTCACAACTTAGATTCCAAGAATGATTAAGATTATTTATGTTTTAATTTACACATAGTGAGACTGCGCTTTTGTTCAAACAAAGAAATAATTTAATTAAACTCAGTTTTTCAATTAAATCCTAAAACATGCACCTAGGTGTGATTGAAGACAATATAATCATGCAAGAACATTCAATCACAAACAAACACACAAATGAGGAAAAATACCCCAAAGGGGCAAAACCTTTTTATTTTCACTATAATTTTTAAAGAACGGTTTACATGGATTATACTGAAAACAACAGTGACATACGAAATACCCTTAGGTGTCGGTCCCGATGTCGTCAGCTGGAATCTCCCACAAGAACTCCAGATGGGAAGCAATGGAATAGAGTCAGCTTCTCCAAAAATTACTCCAGATGAGTAAAAATGATCATTTGAAGGTTTAAAGATTCACACACATATATAGGAATCGTTTTGTGAATAAAAGGGTATGAGACCTTAAAAACTAGAAGTTTGATTTCTGGGCTGTAAATCGCAGAAATGTGTACGAAAAAGACTTGAAAAAATGTGTAAAGTAGACACGGATATTTATACGAAAATCGAGGCGGCACCGTCGCTCGAACGACATAGGCATGTCGCTCGAACGAGACACACGTGTCGCTCGAATGAGCCATACGTGTCGCTCGAACGAGATCAAGAAACATGCTCATGTCGCTTGAACGAGATCAAGAAACATGCTCATGTCGCTTGAACGACGGAGTGATGTCGTTCGAACGAGCTCGATGACCAAAAAATTCCGCTTCTACACTTAGAAAAATTTATGCTTTTGTGTTAAAAACAAATCAGACTTCGAAAAATA
Organism: Sambucus nigra; assembly: GCA_949130495.1. NCBI lineage: Eukaryota > Viridiplantae > Streptophyta > Magnoliopsida > Dipsacales > Adoxaceae > Sambucus > Sambucus nigra. Next base: position 124,192,153 of record OX422223.1, read on the forward strand.
TTTTCTAAAACATTCCCAAATATTTATGAAAATATTAAAAACTCCAATAAACCATTTTACCAGTAACGCGAAGTGGAGTAGTGGGAACGGTTGAGCAGTACGTCGCATGTATCATGATGCACATGTGAAGATGGTGGATGCATGGATTTGAATCAAGGCCGTCTTGGATGATCGTGTTGACATGCCGAATGTAGCTGTATCAGACATACATACTATGATCCGGGACAACTAGAAAATTCAGGGATTCTACACCGGACATTTATACAATTATATCCTTATATATAGTTGTACTCAAGATCCTAATTTTGTCTACATTACCTGGGTATTCATTAAACATATGTCTATTACGTCATAACTAGCAGGAACTTTTTTATCATTCTCTAGATAAGGATCCCGATTATTTTCATAGTGACTCGTTTTTAGGGGCACAATGTTTTGTTTTGTATTTCATTCTCGTACGTCTGAGAGCTTATAATTTAATTTGATTAACCATTTACTTGTATTACCATTTACATTAGAGAATGAAATTAGTGAAGGCATACCATTCAAATTGGAGGAAGAGTCCAACAACTTCTTCTAACACTAAGCGAGGAGAATAACTAAGATCTTTACTACAAAGGGTCCTTGTGGATAGAAAAGTTACAAAGTCTGTCAATGTCCCCGTGGTTAGAAACATATTAAAGGCAAATGATGATTACCAATATGATATAAAAGAGGGTTAACATGATAATTTATACAAGTAAGGCCATCCACCTAAGCTAAGTATCATTTTTTTATTATATTTATTGGCATACTCTCGCTAAAACAAATTCTAATGATAGTAATCACCTTTCATCCTAAAGAGTAGATATTATTACAAAGCTTAAAGTATCACTTACTCATTTTTTAGTAGCATTTTTATGTTTCCTCATCCCATAAACATATATTAGTTATACTTAGTTTTTCGTAGATCATTTTACTTTGGGGTTTGATATGTTTAACAGAAGAAGAAAAATGCAAATCTTTAATAATTCTTCACAAAACAGGGGAAGAGAAATGTTATAGAATAGAGAAGACTTTTCTTCTTATTCATTCCATCACTACAAGCAGGTTTTTATACATAGGAGTACATCCAATCATTCTAAGTCAACAACAGTTTGGGTATCTTTATGGGAGCATTCTAAGTCCACTGCAGATGATTGAAGAAGTTAAACATCAAATGATTCAGACAGTTTTCATGCTGGCGGAGCAGGGAAGATTAGGGCAATGAGGACTTATTGGTGCTAACTTTTATTTATTTATTAGTGCTAAATATTTATTGCGAGGCTACTGTGATCAAAGGGCATCTTTTTGTGCATCGACATTTGTAACTATTTAAAACCACTGCAATATGGACTCATAATATGAGTAATACAATTTTTAAGGGTTTTAAATAATTACTAATATAATATTTGGGTCCAATTCTGTAACGGTTGTAGACGGTTACTAATATAATATTTGAGTCCTATTCTGTAACGGTTCAAAAATGTTACAAATGTTATTAAATGGTTATCTTTTGTTACGGCTCCAAGTTGTTATAAATGGAAAATATAGTAACAATTTTAAACCGTTATAAAACGGTAAAGAGTAACAGTCAATAACCATTACAATGGGTTAAATTAGACTACATATACAATTGAAATATGAACCGAATGAACCGTTACTTATATAATTTTATAACGGTTTTGAACAGTTACAAAAAAATGATAACCCCTATTTTTATAATTGTTTAAAGTCGTTAAAACTAACTTTTGAAGTCTTTAAAAAACTTATAAAAAATAATTTGGTGTTGTGTTTTGGCGGCATTAAGAAAATTCGGAGAATAATGGTTGTAACATTAAACAAATGTAACCAAAAGTTTTGCACCATTAAATTGGGTAAGTTTCCCTGTGATGAAAATTATTTTGTGGCGATATGACTTAAAATAAATTTATAATCATTTTAACTACTAGAAGTCTTATACCCCATTTATCACTGAATTTTTTTGCACAATTAACTAACTTATTATCTTATACATTTATACATGTAACATTAGGATAAAATGATCTACCCAAAAAAGTAGTAATAAGTCTATAATTAAATTAAAACATAACCAATATAAAATTAAAACATTCATTATATTCATTGACAAAATAACATGCATCACATATATTGTGATGCCCAAATAGAGAAAGTACAAAAAGGACGAAAAATAAACTTTATAAGATCCTAACTGTGTTCATCAAGGTCAAACATCCTCTTCAACCTATAAGGAAAAAAAATTCATCATTAATAATTGATCCTTATATGTGATAATTAAATAATAAAATTAATACATTATCAATATGCCACGCTATAGTCATATGATATGCATCTATAACCATGGACTTATTTCTATAAGGTATTGAAAATGGTTCATTTGCTACAAATGACTTCTTAAAGTATATTTTCCAAAATTCTTGGCCCAATAACATGCCCCATGATTTTATTAAAGGATCTTTGCTATAACAACACACCCTGAATAGATCTTTAGTCCCTAAAATATAGGAAAAATTCAAATAAATAAACTTCTATCAAATCACCAAAATACCCTTGAAACAAGAATTAAGCTAAAGTATACGCTCTTATAGAAATTATAACATTTCTTTCACTCAAAGTTTAAATAAATGACCTATATTTTATGGACTATTCATGAAATAACCCATTTAGTTTGGATAAAATTGCATATAAGCCTCTAAACGTTTATAATATAACTTAAAATCCTTAAAACTTATTCAAAAACTACTCAAGGACCAAAACCAAAACCCAAAAATACTTACCCTTTCCCCTGGTATCATGGCACTAGTTGGACAGCCAGCGTGGCTTATACAATATGGGTTACCCATGGTACCCATTTTACATCCAATGAAACCTTGGTGAAAACGTGTGCACTTCATCTTCAACTCCAAAACTACTAATCAAATCCTCTTCACAAATCCTATAAATACCCTTTTTTACCTCAGTGCACACCCATCCCAGCTAAGAGCAAATTCAAAGTAAAAATTTGAGAGTTTTTGTATTTAATTATTTTATGCATAAATGCTTGTTTTTTCAATTTGGTTATATATATATATATGTGTGTGTGTGTGTGTGTGTATGTGTGTGTGTGTGTGTGTGTGTGTGTGTGTGTGGTAGAATTATGAGTTTTCATGTAAATGTTAATGTATGTGTGTACCAAAATAGCTCAAAAACTAGAAAACTCCGTTACGCTTGAGTTTTAATGGTGTATTCTACTTCCTTGGCTTTGAACCAGTTTCAAAGTGAGGTAAGTTGATCTTAGGTTCTCAGGAACCTAGGTGCAAAGTTAATTGGACCCAAATCATGTTTTGATACCCCAAATCGAAGGTTGAAGTCTTCAAACCTGGAATTTTCAGAAAAATAATTCGAGAGTTTTACTCGACCAAAATTCCTTAAACCAAGCTCATTATTTCACTTTTTTTTATATATAGAACAAAACTCTTATGGTGTTGGAATAGGAATCATTACTTTCAGTTAATTTCATTTGGTCAAAATTTTGCCATTTTTATAAAAACCTAATTGCTCGATTTAGCCCACCAAAATTCTTAAAACCAATATGGTTGGATTCCACTTGAAAAAATATGCAACCTTCATTTAGGAATTAACTGAAAAGGATTTCTAAAACGTTTCGAATCTGAGGTCAAAGTTTTTAACCCTAAAGTCATACTGTCGAAAGTTGAAGATAAGTAGTTTACGCGCATGTAGGTGGGAATCAAACCAAGCTCGTGATTAGTTTAACTCACCGCGTGAGGGCACGTCTACAATCGAAAAGTTCTGATTTTTTTAAAAAATATATTTTTAAATTCTGAATATAATGGTATATAATATCACCCTCTTTGGATTCCTTAAACGAATTATTTCGAGAGAACTAGTTTTAAGTGAAAAAAATTATGTTTTCAGTTTACACATAAGCCCCTGGCTATTTTTTAATTATTCCAAAATAACCCCAAAATGTTTACATAAATTATTAAGCCTAAATAAACCAATTTGTCTTCTATCACGAAGTTCAAATCTAAATAGAAATGTAGGAAATATTAATTTAAAAAAATTCAAAATTATCTTTATAACCCTCCAAGTTAATCTTTCACTGTAATTAATTTTCGTTTCATATGTTACTGCATCGTATATTATTATTATATGAGGCATATATGACCTACTTACACTCTCCATGATTTCCAACTTCCCAGTCAATCCCCTGAATCAGATGTATACACCCGAAATCCGTAAAAAAATTCAAAGTATGTGATTTTAATTTTGAGAACGCGTGTAATATCGTTTTAAATTAAATTCGCAAGTTTCCAAGAACCCTTATTTAATTAGCGTCTACTTTTAAACCAAATAAAATCAACCCTTAAACATGCATCTAAATCAACCCATCAAATATAAAGCATGCGACAAAAAGTTAAGGAAAAATCCCCGAAGGGCAAAACCTTTTATTTCTAGAACTTTAAAGAATTTACAAGACCATTGACTTACATACAACCTGATAATCGCCCACAAGTGTAACGCACGGTGTCTTCGATAAACCTTCAAAGCAACGGCTAGAAACAGTGTGACACAGAAATACCCGCAGGTGTCAGTTCCTATGTCGGCGGTTGGAAGTTTCCCTTTCCAGGAGGGCAGCAATGAAGAAGAGAACGACTTCTCCACAAGGGTTGAACAAACCAAAGTTGTGTTCTTGGGTTACACAAAAAGATTCATAAAGGATTGCAAGAATTGTGTGAATCAAAAACCTAGAGTCTTAATGCTCAATTGGTGAAGACTTAGAGTATTTAGGACTCTGAAAATCGTCTTGAAAAGTCTTAAAAAACAACTCCCCGAAGTTGGCTTTAAATAAGAAAACTTTGAGCCTAAAAAATCTCAGCAGATCTGGCGAAGTTTATCCCAGGCGGACCGGTCCGGCTTGGGGGCGGATCGGTCCGGTTGATCGGACCGGTTCTTTTATTCTGAAGCGGATCGGTCCGGTTGAGGCGGATCGGTTCGATTATTTCGGGATTCATCGGTTTGCTTGCGGTCCGAGGTATACTGGATCTGCAGCAAGCGGATCGGTCCGGGTAGAGGGCGGACCGGTCCGGTTGCTGATCGGTCCGGTAGGGAGGTGGGCCGATCTGGCTGTCAGACTATGATTCCTCTTCTTCTTTTGATATTCGGATCCGTTGATGAATGTATGAATCTTGAATTTCTTCAACGGTGTAACGGTGTGAGACATAAAAAATTGTTAATGGACAAAAATGTCCTTACAAATCTCCCCCTATGTCTATGCCGGTACATACATAAAAATAAAACATCTGAATTATCAAACAACTAAAAATGCCTATACAAATCTACCCTTCCATTAACCCAAAACAGGAAAGATACAAATGAATAAGTCTACAGCGTTTGCTCTTCAATTCTTCAGGAATCATCAAATCTCAAAGCTTTTCTCATCAGGGTGTGCAATCCAATGATAATCCATGTAGTACCTACACACATGACAAAAAGAAAAATACCAAGTGATGTATCGAGTTTGAAATGAGATAATATATGATAAAAACATAAGCAACATCTCAAAAACTCCCCCAAAATTCAAACTCCCCCATAATACGATAATTCTTTCTCCCCCTTTTTATGATGTCCCCAAATAGACAAACGAGAAGAATGAATCAAATAAGCAAAATTGGGGTGTCACGGTATACAAAAAAATACACAAACTATTTTTTTATTTTTCATACAAAGATAGGATACTAATATGAACAAATATGATACAAAAAAATCACACCATGGATTTAGACTCAAACAAACAAGTCATGGAAATTGAATGAATGGGTGTGAACACATTCGATAGGTAAATCAACTCAATCAATCATATGTGCACGATGCACACGTGTACTCCTAAAGAATGAACATCAAAGGTATCCTTAGGTGTAAAAATTTGTTGAATTTAGATGACATCGTCTTATGCAAATCAACAAATCAAAGTCAAATGATTTCCACACCAATAAGTTCCAAAACTATATAGCGCATTTTCAAGAATTTCAAGGAAGTGCAAACCCGTTTTAGATTCTCCAACCAAAATCCCTCATATATATTTTCTTTTAGAGGTAATCTAAATTCTCAAACTTTGGAGAATTGGTGCAAAAACCTAAATGGCCCATATTTTGCATGAATATCTTTTTATTGCCTTTCATTTCTTTCGGGCTCTTTTAACCTCTTTCGACCTCGGATAATAAAATTCCTCCATTTTTTAGGTCCTTTTTAATGGTGGCTTTTGCGCAAAGGATATATGATTACCTTTCGCAGCCCCTCCCCGTTTTCAAACAAAGCACTCAAACTCACAAAACGGTTTTTATATGCACAATTTCCTTATCAAAATTTATCGTTCTTGGTTCGTTTTAAAGACAGGATTGAAGTGAAAACACCCAACCAACATGTGATAAGACAAGAACAATAATCAAACAAATCTGTGCATGTGTGCAATAAAGGAAACATGCGTCAAACATGTAGGAAGAAACACTTAATCACATCTTAATGACTCCAAACATTATAAATCACATGGATGAATTGACCTATTGTCTCAAAACACTATCAAATAGTCACATGAAAATAATGGAATGATGTTTTGACTTGGTCATCGAAAGTGTTCATCCATAAACGGTGACAAAATACAAAAATCTTTTTGGATTTTTTCAAAAATTTTGTCAAAATAAAATATTTTTGTATTTTTGAAAAAAAATTTAAAACAAAAATATATACAAAAATGATACATACTAGCATTAGGCAAACAATCTCATCATGAAAATCACCCTATGCTAGTAAACAAGTCAACCTCAATCATTAGGTGCGGAGGGGTTTTCCAAAGGTGGTGATAGCTTATGAAAAACCTCCATCAATTCTTGTGAAGTTTTGACTAAAAACTTAACTTGCACACCTAAATGTGCAAACTCTCTCATGTAGTCTCCAGGAGCATGTAAAGTATCATGTGTGGGTGCATGTGTGCCAGAAACACGTGTAGAAGCAAAACTTGACACATACCCCAACTTAAAGCAAAATTCCCTAAGGTGTTCTCTCCTCTTGCAATGTGAGAAAACATAAATAGGCCTAGGAACACCTCTCTCAAAAACTCTAGAACGCACTCTCCTAATGGGAATGGGACGCCTAGGTGGGTTAGGGTGAGACATATGTGAAACTGTCACTAAAGTGGGAACCGGCTCGGGTGCTAATTGGGAAGAAGAGGCACCGTCATGACTTATTCCAAACTTCTCACCTTTACCCTTAAGAACCACCTTTTCAACCTTCTTAGGTGCGTTCTCAAACTTGAGTTTGACCTCCCGGGCATGTTCGATATCACTCTCGAGTTGGGATACACGTGTCGTCAGACTAGACAACGTGTCGGCTAAATCACACTTCTCCTTTCTCAAAACCTCCTTCTCTTTCTCCAAATCTAAAACTCGATGACCTAAATCCCTATTATACTTCTTTGTTTTCAAGGTCTAGGTGTACAAATCTCTAAAAACTTTTTAGAGCTCACTTTCATCTCCACTTTCACTCTCACTTTCTCCCTCACTTGAAGCGCTCAAACCATCACTATCACATTCATGTGCACTTTTGTGGGACAAGGTGGGTGTGCTCACACGACTAGAAAAAGCTACAAACTTCTCACCACTAGTCTCATCACCCTCACCTTCACTACTATCACTAAGTGTGGTGGGCATCGCAGTATCTTTCCCCTTTCTCCTTATCCTAGTAGGACACTCTCTAGCTATGTGCCCTTTCCCTTCACACTCAAAGCACCTGATCTCATCCTCCTTGTCACTCTCTTTGGCCTCCTCTTTCTTTTTATTTTTCTCAAAAAAATTCTTCTTATTGGAAGAATTATTTTTTTTCATGTTGAGAAATTTTTTAAAATTTTTCGCAAACAAGGCCATATCATTAAAATCAAAATCTCCCTCAGAATCGGACTCACAAACTTTTTCTTTCTTTTTCTTAAAATGAGTCTTTAATGCAATGCCATTATCCTTAGCCTTAATGGTTTTGGGAAACATATCAATCTCATAGGTTTGAAGATCTCCTACAAGTTCTTCCAACTTAAGTGATTTCAAATTTCCCAAAGAGTTCAAAACAATGACTTTAGGAATAAAGCATTTTGGGAGAGATCTCAAAATCTTTTTAACGACACGCGTGTTATCAATTACCTCACCCAAATTAAAACATGTGTTAACAATGTCCGACAAACGTGCATACAAATCATCAAAGCATTCGGACTCAGACATGGTGATATTCTCAAATTGGGTGGCCAAATTTTGTAATTTTGACTCTTTAACCGCGTTCGTACCCTCATGTGTCAATTTCAAACATCCCAAGCCTCTTTAGACGTGTTGCACGTCATAATTTAGCGAAACTCATCAGGGGAGACAGCTCCAGAAATAGCACTCACACCACGAGAATTAAAATTGGACAATTTATAATCATCTTCAGTCCAGGCTGACACGGGTTTTAAAGTGGTGATGTTATTAACAGTGACCGTGGGAGGAGTCCAACCATTTTCGCAAAGCAACCAAACACGCTTGTCAATATATTTTAAAATTGATTTCATACAAGCTTTCCAATAGGCATAATTAGACCCGTCAAAAATAGGCATCTGATTATATAAGTGCTCCATAGAAAAAAAATGCGAATTTTCACAAAACTGATATTTCAAAAAAATCAATATCACACGATTTTGCGGAAATTAGGAATACGCAATAAATTAGCGCAACCTGCTCTGATATCAATTTGAGAACGCGTGTAATATCGATTTAAATTACATTCGCAAGTTTCCAAGAACCCTTATTTAATTAGCGTCTACTTTCAAACCAAATAAAATCAACCCATCAAATATAAAGCATGCGACACAAAGTTAAGGAAAAATCCCCGAAGGGCAAAACCTTTTATTTCTAGAACTTTAAAGAATTTACAAGACCATTGACTTAAATACAACCTGATAATCGCCCACAAGTGTAACGCACGGTGTCTTTGGTAAACCTTCAAAGAGACGGCTAGAAACAGCGTGACACAGAAATAACCGCAGGTGTCGGTTCCTATGTCGGCGGCCGGAAGTTTGCCTTTCCAGGAGGGCAGCAATGAAGAAGAGAACGACTTCTCCACAAGGGTTGAACAAACCAAAGTTGTGTTCTTGGGTTACACAAAAAGATTCACAAAGGATTGGAAGAATTGTGTGAATAAAAAACCTAGAGTCTTGACGCTCAATAGGTGAAGACTTAGAGTATTTAGGACTCTGAAAATCGTCTTGAAAAGTCTTAAAAAACAACTCCCCGAAGTTGGCTTTAAATAAGAAAACTTTGAGCCTAAAAAATCTCAGCAGATCTGGCGAAGTTTATCCCAGGCGGACCGGTCCGGCTTGGGGTCGAATCGGTCCGGTTGACCGGATCGGTTCTTTTATTCTGAAGCGGATCGGTCCAGTTGAGGCGGATCAGTCCGGTTATTTCAGGCTTCATCGGTTTGCTTGCGGTCCGGGGTATACTAGATCTGCAGCAAGAGGATTGGTTCGGGTAGAGGGCGGACCGGTCCGGTTGCGGATCGGTCCGGTAGGGAGGCGGACCGGTCCGGCTGTCTGACTATGATTCCTCTTCTTATTTTGATATTCGGATCCGTTGATGAATGTATGAATCTTGAATTTCTTCAACGGCGTAACGGCGTGCGACATAATAATTTGTTAATGGACAAAAATGTCCTTACAAATTAGAATTGAGCTTGTTTCTTTCAATATATAATTATTATATCACGTTGTGATAATTTTGAACTCATGTTTCCATTTACTAACTCATTTTGTAATTCATATTTTTTTCGTGTATTGATTCCTTCAAAAATTCAATCGACCTTAAACCAGATAAACCACTCTAACCTAAAGAGTCATCAACTCTTTTTACCCTTAATTGAAGTATAACCCTACAACCTATTTATATGATTGCATATCACCCTTAATTTGTTACCATTATCGGTGAAATCCCTAGTAGCATACCTTACGATTCAGGGACTAGACCCCGGTATACCATGACAACTCTAATTGGCATGTAGGACTCTAATGTTGAATGTATAGTTCTTTATTTTCTACATACGTATGAGTGCCACCCTAGCTAAGTGTGTCCAACCTTTATTATATATTCCCCAATTAATTGGGATTGTCTGTCCAAAGGTATGATATGCTTCGAATGATATTGTAACGGTATGTTTACACATTTGAAGCCCTTGTACTTAATAATTAATAGGTTATCATGTTATAGTCTAAACCCTTAGACTGATAACCTGATATATGACTTACCCAGTGATCTTCACTTGTTGGAACACATGTCCCCAAAAATTAAAATTCTTTTAAATTAATGTGATGGTTCAATTAAATTCTCAACTAAAATTTCAATTCAACTTTTAAACACAAAATAAACTTTAAATGTTAATTTCTTCAAAATTAAAATTAAGTTAAACTAAAGGTGAAATAAAACTACTCAGAAATTTTAATATCCACTTAAACAAAATTAATTCAACCTAAGTCCTAAAAATTTGCCTAACAAAAATTATACAATTTTTCAATATAGGGAAAACCAAATTTTATTAAATTAAATTCTGGACTTGAATTAAATTAAATTTATCCAAATTATTAATTAGCACCAATTAAACTATAATTGTGATTTTTAAACCAAATTTTATCTTATTAAACCTATGCATACATCTAAGTATTTTTGAAAGATAAAATAAAAATCACAACCACTACACGGCAATGTACGAGGAAAACTCAAATGGAAAAACCCTCGGACGAACCTTGCCTAACAAATTCACTAGCTATGGTTTTACAGTTATAAGATAAAAGACTTACAACACTTGGGTTGACTCCCTTCAAGCCTCGACGCTTCTTCTTGCAAATAGCTCCGTGTAAAAAATAACCACGACGTCCATCGCAGTCTTGGTGCCCACCAATCGAAGCACAATAACCGTCAACCACACAAGGTGCCTTTCACCATATGAGAAGGCCATAACAAACACAAGTTCTTCTCCTTTATGGGTAGAGAATAAACCCAAACTTCTCTTCTTATTGGTGTAGAGAAAATCGGTGCCAAAAACTCTCCAAGTATATATATATATATATATATATATATAAAGAACTTGGATTAAACAAACATGGGTCATGTATTTTAGAAGAATTTAAACCGTTAAAATAAAATACACAAAGGAATTTTCCTAAAGATGTTTTTTCTCTCAATAGCTCTCAAAAGTAAGGAGAAAATTCTATGAAAAATAGTTGTCCCGAATTGGTTAAAAACTATCAAAAAATAGTAGGACAAGTAGTGGGAAAAATTATAGAGCCAAACAAAAACTGCCAAAAACTGATGCAATCTCGTCCGAATGACCTTTCTCGCTCGAACGACATCGTTCGAACCACTTCTAATGAAAATTCAGAGTTTAAGGGATAAATGTCGTTTGATATCTTGTTCGAATGAGATAGTTTGAAAGATTTCGTTTGAACCAAACTTCAAATGAGAAAGTAGAAAAAATGGAAATTTACCTCGTTAGAAATGTCATTCGGACGACTGGAATATCTTTCGAATGAGACCTAGTTTCGTTCGAACGACTTTTCATAAAATCCAAACTTTAATCTTTAAGCCCAAAACTTCTATAAAATAAGTCTAAAATGTCTAAAATTATTTTCTACAAAAATTAAAAGTCGTTAAGACAAAACTTAATAAATATTTACACCCATAAAATATTTTCCAAGCTTTAATATATATAATAATGCATTTATACCTTTGGAGACTTGGAATTATCGAATGTTGATGATGTGAAACATATGGAACGAAACCCGACAATGATGAAACTTTAATTCTTGGCCGCTACATCTTTAACTTCTTCAAACTTCATAGGCTTGATAGGAACAAACTTCTACCCTATGACTCAAATGGTTTTATCCGGAATTAATCCAATACTACATATGGACTCAATTGGAAATTTGTGTCCTCATAAATCTCCTCCTTTATCTATTCCGGGACAAAACCCAATCAAAAATCCTAAAGGGCCGCCAAGCTCATCCATACGCAACATCCCACCCAAAAGAAAAAAATACAGATGCTATGACTCAACTCAAGGATGTGCTTTGTCGCTTTACCAAATTTGCCGCTAAAAAGATAATTCATGCACACTTAGGCAAACCATTAAACGTATAGGAGATATAAAAGGCATAAAATTAATTTCTCCCCCTTAATTAATTATCCCCTTTTATCTGACAATAATCTACCTAGTATGACTGCGACTCCCCCTAAGTTAGATCCCCCAAACTAAAGGACTTGATACCATTTCTCTCCCTTTTTGTTCAAGAATAGACAAAGGATAAATAATCAAAAGTAACTTATTTCTCCTTCAATTAAAGAAAAGACCATTTCTCCCCTTAAAGTCTAAGCAAGGGATATGAATAAGGAAAAGAAAAAAAAATTAGACATGTAATGGTGGCTAAGGCGATAAGAACAATTAAGCATATGGGCAATTGTGAAGTAGAACTAATCCATACAAATATTAATGGATATTTACTATGATGCGATAACAAAAAGATATCACTTAAAATGTATTGCGCTAAGCATGGGATATCAACCCAGATTCGCAACAATATGGATACCAATCATGACATCAAAGCATATATGGACTAGCTAGCATGGGAAATACTCGAAAACAAAAAAATACCATATATATATATATATCACTAACACACACACACATATACATAGGTATAAATACAATACACGACATAAAATACAATAAGCTTTTCAGACTCGTATGGAAAAAATTTGTCCAAATATATGTGGTAAACGGAAGTAAAGGGGTGTGAACTAGAGACTAAAGGAATACAGACCCAATCACTTAAAACATGTTCACGGAGTTCTCATTTGATTGCAAAACTTTATCACAATTAGATATAACCTCATGTGACAATAAAGATTGAACTCAATTAACAAGCATACATAATGCACATAAGCGTAGAATTTTGATGATTCTACTAACTAATAGAGTCATGACAAGATAGCGAAACTAAGATACAAAGTCATTGTGCAAAGCCGTTGATATTCCATCCAAACTCCCCTAAATATAATATTTTCTTTTCTTTTGACGAAATATCAATCTAAATAAAGTAGGCCTTAGCAACATATTTATTTTAAATCCATATTTTTCTTTTAGGACTTTGGACCACGTATTTCTTTTAGGTCCATTGTAAACAGTGGCTAAATAGCAAATGATTAATATTCCTTTCGTAGCCCCTCCCCGTGCACTAGCATATATTTTTTTTTAAACACACAATAATATCACGTGCAACGGCTCTAGCATGCACAAATCCGCCTAAGTCATAAATATGTAGATGACGAGGTTGGTAGGAGAACATCTCACTTAGCTCAAATTTACATGTGGAGTTCATAAGGACATAAATTTCTAATTGAGTCTTATGTAGTGTCGGCTCAATTTTGGACAAAAAGATATAGAGTATAAAGCGTATTCATCCAAACCTATGACCAGTTTGTGTCAAAGACATAGCGGCCTAGAATTTAAAGCTTCATCCTTGTCGAGTTTAGGGCCACGTTTCCACGTCAACAACAATTGGATTCCACAACCTCCAAAAGGTATGAACGCATTTAATATATATATGAGACTTGGAACATTCTATGGGTGTAAATTTTGTCTAAAATGACTATTTATTTTTTATAAATTATTTTTAGAACTTGGTATTAAAGTTTTGGCCTTAAAAAGAATTTTTTTTGGATTTCTGAAATCTCGTTCGAATGACAACCCAAGTCGTTCGAATGAGATGCTGACGAATTTCGTCTTTTTACTGCTGTTTTCTCATTACATATTCTCGATCGAACGATCTGGTCAGTTTTCTAATAGTTTTTTTTTAAAAAAACTTCCCACTTTCCCACTTGTTTTCCCACTACTTTTTCTGCATAACTAAGTGCGGGAAACACATTTTAGCTAAGAACTTTTCATTACCTCTAAGAAAACAAGAGAGAAACTCAATTGAGAGAAAAAGTTTCTTTTTCGTTTTAATTCTAAAATTAATAATTCTTGAAAACACATACACCCAATAGTTTGTTTAATCCAAGTTCTTCATATATATATATATATATATCTTGTTTGGAGTATATTTGTCACCTTTTTTCTCTACACCAACTAAAGAAGAGAGTTTGGGTTCTTCTCAACCCAAAAGGAGTTTGTTTGCCTGCTGCGGTGTTCCCACTTGAAGAAAGGCTTCGGGTGCGGGGTGACGGAGACCAAAAGTCTCATCGGTGGATTCCAGACTGTGGAGGAGTTTATGGTTGTCGACTAGGTGGAGGTAGTTACAAGGAGACGCATCAAGTCTTGGGTAGAATCGAGTCGGGTTGTCTTATAATCATAAATCCATACTTAGTCAACTTAAGTCTAGGGTAGTCCACTATACCAAATCTGCCGAATTGTCATGATCATTGACCTGGACAAGTTCAACTTGTCAAGGTCAATGACCATGACAATTCTGGGGATGGCAATTTTTGTTGTCACGGACTTGTCATGGTTATGTCACGGTCCTTGACCTTGACAAGTTTTGTCATGGTTATGGACGTGACAAACCCATGAAATTTAATAAGAAATTGTCACGATCATTGACGGTGACAAGTCCGTGGCAAAGAATAATTATCAGGGACTTGTCATGGTCGTTGACCGTGACAATTCTGAGCAGAATTGAAAAAAATTTGCTGGGCAGTATCGCCACTGTCACTGCCTAGCAGTATATTTGTACCTGTTATAGCAGCGTTATACCTTTCCAAACATCATATATCCAAATAAAATAGAGATAATGCAAATATACATTCAAAATAGACACAATATGCATCACGATACAATCCAAATATAATTCAAATGTAATAACTTAAAACAATTCAATTCAAATAATATCACTAAATGTCTGGGGTAAGGTTAGCTCTGAGGAGGTGAGTAGGAAACATGATATACGAATTGACACACCCACCAATATACATCGTGTCGCATTGTTCACGCAAACACAATGGGGAGTTATCCTTCCCGGGTATTACATGCGTGACGAGCACCTTGGACTCGATGTCTTGAAGAGAACGTCCATGAACTGGCATACCCTAGATGGTATTAGGGTCCCTCAACCCCCGCCCTATTCTCTTCCCATCAAATATGTCCAGTATAAACACGCTCGACCAACTAAGTGTCGACATCGGTCGGTCAAAGGGAGCTAAATAGGGAGTGGATTATCAAAGTTCGCACGTGTCGGCGATTAAGCAGCGAGGTCCACATCCTCGCCATCCTCCACCTCGTCATCCTGCACCTCCTTATCCTTTCCTTTCCCCTTATGATTTCTGCCCAATGAACGCTTCATGAATGAGAACATATCTTGGACCGTCGCCTCCAAACGGGATAGCTTCTCATCACGCGAGTCCACCGTTCGAGCCAACCCGGTGTTGCTCATCTCCAATTCGATGATCCTAGATTTGGCCACCCCTTGTCCTCCCCTTGAAATCAATGCCAAGAACTTAGCTGAGTGCGTCTATGGACAAAGATGTCTTGTCATCATCAGACTGCGACTCATGAACTTCCTTATGCTTTGCCTGAAACGACAAAAAACACATGGTTAGTAAAATAAGTAAATAAAAAAATTATAACGTAATTGATAAAAAGTAAACTGTCGAATTACTTACAATCGTGTCCGCGATACTCGGGGACACCTCCTTATCCTTCCCCTACTTCGTCCGAATAGCCACATAAGTATCGAACATATGTGACCTACCCCCAGGGCCACTCCCTGTCCGCTGAAATAAAATAAAGTAAAATTAGTATCGACCCCGCAAAGTAAAATAATGGAGAATAATATATTTCTGTAGTTATAAAAAAATTAAATCTTACCATCATCCAATGCTCCACCTCGGCGTAAGACGTCCAGCCAGAGTAGTGCACGTTCATCTTTTTTGCTTGATTTTCCCTCCCCGATTGGCGAGATGCCAATTGTTGCTCCCCGATCTCATTGTCAATGAACTTTTGCCATTGTGCCAATGATATCGACTCCTTCGGCAGGACAGATTCACACATTCGGATAATAAACTCTCGGGTCTTCCTAAAGTACCAGGTTCACATATTTTTCTTCAACGTCCTGTCTTGCTCCTTCAAATGCTCCCAAGACGGAATCGTGTAGCTTTGGATCTAGGCTGAATTGTTCCTATCCAACAAATACAATGTCAGTTGTGATTAAATATAAATATAAATATAAAGATAAATATAAATATAAATATAAATATAAATATAAATATAAATATAAATATAAATATAAATATAAATATAAATATAAATATAAATATAAAATGAAATCGAAATCGAAATCTAAATGAAATTGAAATTGAAATTGATGAAATATAAATATAAATACATTACATGTAGTGCTACCAAATAGCTAACTTTGGCTCATTTAGCACCTCCCTCCAACTAGTGTACCCCGGGCCGATGATTGTCTTTACCAGCTCGAGGGATCTCACTAATATCCCCATCTTGTTCTCGATGACCATCCCCAATTTGCTATATTTGAGGAGCCTAGGGGCCGAGGAGCCTCATCGCCTCCTCTACCACCGAGCCCAGATGACATGATCATAGCCAGCATCATCATCCTCGCCTTAATACCTGAAGGAGACATTTGCTGTAAAAAAATGTTGTTATTAATACAAACCAAAATGAATTAGAAGAAGACATGCAAATATGTACAATTACTACAAATCCAAATGAATTGTTACCCTTTAACACCTCAATTCTGAATTCCAAAATAACAGCATCTAGCTCATATTATGTACAATTACTAAAAATCCGAAAGATCCCCACCCCCACCCCCACCCCTACTGCCCACACACACGCACACTACATAAGAGTGATAATGATAAAGTGAAAATCAATTAAAAGCCTTAAAATGGATTGATAAAGTACAAATTGGAATATTTATTACAAATTGAAAAATTATTTCAAATTCGGTTTATCATAAAAAAATGGATTGATATTCGGTAGGAGCAGTCAAGTTATCCACACTACTATTTAAACACTTTGGCATGTGAAGGACAATTGACCAAGGGTCTTTGTTGATATACTCTGAGTAAAACGCATGGTTAACCTTTTGAAATGCACAAACAAATGGCTCATCGCTCACCTGGTCGTTGCTCTTCAACTTGGACAAGTCAACCATGATCAAATTGGTGACAGGATCAACTTTACAAGCCTCTTTATCCTCAACTGTTACCCAGTCATAGTAAAATACAACCTCTTTGAATCTTATATAATCCAATTCAAATATATTTTGGATTACACCATAGTAAGTAATTTCAACTTCAACGAGGTTTTTATCTTTTGCGCTCGCTCGAAAGATAGTAAGAGCTTTGTATGAAATTCCCGAGTTCTGTACATTTGTACTTTACTCGTACACTTTAGCGCAAAAAATTTAACCGTTCAATCGATACTTTTTGTACTCTTGTACCACGAATAAGGGTCCAGTGGCTAGATGAGAAAGCCTTGATGTCGCATCACCCGTCTTTAAGAGCTGAGAATATAGATAAATTAATTAGATTAGTTGTAAAGTTTGAGTGTAATGTAACTTTATATAACAACCATTCACATTATAATTACTTCTTGTGACAACCACAACCTAAATTCGTTGTCTGATTGTACCATTATTTTTCGTCTTTTATTGTTCTCTTAAGCTTCATATTTTCTGCATATTACAAAATTAATCATGTATAAAATAATCTAAAATATTCTAAAATAATGTTAAACATTAAAATAATTTAAACTTACCTTTTCCATTCTTCGACATCTTCATGTGTGTCAAATAGATAACGAGCTACTTGTTCATGTTGGAAACTCGTTAATTTCAATCATTTTCCTATCACATGACCACCATCATCGACGAACTCATTAGTGTCATCAACGTTGGTCGAATCCGGCATATATTCCCGAGTTAATATCCCGAGTATATATTGATGACTCCATGGCGATGTATTCCTCTACAATTGATCCTTCAATGTATCGGGTATTCTTGACATAATCTTTAAAAACTTTCATCAATCTTTTAAACGGATACATCCACCGATATCTAACTCGACCACAAAAAAGTGCCTCGTTGCATAAGTGTACCAACAAGTGAACACTTATGTCAAAGAATGTTGGGATAAAGTACTTCTCCAACACGCAAATCGCTTTGGTCACCACCAATTTTGCGGCCATTATGTGTTCTCGATTGACTACCTTCTCACACAAGAGTGAGAAGGTAATACTAATTTTCATAATAGCCCACAACAAATCCTTGTGCTTAGAGAAACAGTGCTTAAACAACCATTTCACCCCTTTCATAATTCCTGTCCCGCTATTGCCAGACAAATCGTACTGCATCTTCAAACTGTGCAAACCAACCATGGCATGTAAAGTTGTTTGATCTTTCTCACAGCCATAGTATAACATTTGGGTTGCCTTAAATTTTAAACTTTGGTAGTCATCGTCAAGGTTTATAGTGAGATCTTCATGAGCACTTGAACCATGTACATCATCAGTAACCTCATTCTCCTCTGCTTCATAAACTCCGTACACATCATCAACTAAATCATCTAACATATTATGATCCACGTCGTCCCCTTCTATATCTATCCTACTTGTTGAAGTTTGTTGTGAAGGTTGTTCGGGGACAAAAGGAACTGTCAATTCATCGTGAAAACTCCAAAATCGATAACTATCTTGCATACCTGATCTTAACAAATGTAGATAAATTATTTTCCACTCAAACACCTTACCATTCTTACACCTAGCACGTGACACGAAAACTCTTCATCATTATGACATCTCTTTGCGTATTTAACAAATTCATTAGCACATCTGCGAAACACATCCCCCATTATATTTGTCTCAAACGTCCACTCGTTGTATTTCGGATATCCTATCACAGCTACCACAACTAATCACCTATTAAAGGTAAGAAGCCTATATTCATGGATTAGTATAAACAAAACTTAGATTTATAGTATGGTTCATTTAATTATGTCTTATTTATATTTGATTTTTAAATTTTAAATTCAAATTCAATTTATAATAGAAATTTATATTTCCTCCATCTCTTCTAAAGGGTGATTGGTCCTATCCCATTCAAGACCGCATTTTTCTGTAATATACTTAACAGCTTATACACATTGTTACGAATTGAGAAAAATTCGGCAACATATCCTCGAAGTTCTCCAAGTACACGACGTAGATTGGCAAGTGTGAGTGTTATCTCAATTGATCAATTGAAATAACAGCCACACTTGTCAATCTAGTATGTACCCAAAGAACATTAGGATACGACTGCAGAAATTCCTCAAAAACTATTAACTTTAAGCCACTAATAATATTATTATACATAAATTATGCAGTCCCAAACTTTTCAAATGGAACAATTCGAGAGATCTCATTACAGGGGTAATGACTCTCGAACGGGTCTAAGGGCTATTGAATGCGTACGTATAAGAACTAGAAGGCTAGTATCTATGCGCACTATATGTAATTTTAAGTATGTTTCATTTAATTATCATATTATATATATATATATATTGTTCGTTATATAAAGTAATTTTTAAAAAAAGTTGAAAAATTCCACCCACATATGGACAATAATCCAGCAGTCATGCCACTTTTAAAATTAACCAACCCAACATCGACCCACTATAATCCAACCGCAATGGCAACAACAAATTTGTATCCCGTACTCCTTCTAATTCATCCACTCAATTAATTCTTTTCATCAATTAAACTAACAATTAAAGTATACAATTGTTAATTTACTAATTTACAATGAGGGGCAATCCTACTTGCATATAAAAGGGGCACTAATTATTAACTTACAAAAAAAAAATTAACAACCAATCAATATTAAATCAAATAATTTTTTTACAAGGGGCACTACAGTATGAGGGACAATATCTAATAAACCAATAAAAATTTAATTAAAACACACACACACACACACATACACACACGGTCCCACACCCCCTGCCTCTACCCCCCCCCCCCCCCCCCCCCGCTGCCTCTTCCCACCACACGCACACACACATATATATACACCCTCACATACACACACACACACACCCATACACACACACACATATATATACACACACGCACATACACCCCCTCCCCTCCCCTCCCACCACACACACGCATATATATACCACACACACACACACATGCACATTTACACACACATATATGCACACACATACATATATATACACATATACATAAATGGAGGAGAAATAGAGAGACAAAACATACCAAAGTTGTAGAGAGAGAGGAGCAGTCGCTAGAGAGAGAGAGAAATGGAGGGAATATAATCGGTGGGAAAAAAAGAAGAGGAACGGTTTTTTACTGACAGAATTGTCATGGACATGTCATGATCATTGATCGTGACAACTTTATAGGATTGTCACGGTCAATGACCGTGAAAAGCATTTATCACGGCCTTATCACGGTCAATGAATGTGACAAAAAATGCTTATTTTTTATCACGATCAATGACCGTCACAAGGCTAGCCGCTTAAAGGGTGTCAATTTGACCATTTTGGTGTAGTGGTCCGAGGTTTTTCCCATTTGGGATTTTCTCGTACATCGGCTTGTAGTGGTTTGTGATTTATTTTATCTTGCTATATCACCTAGATGCATGCTTAGGACTAAAAGATAAAATATGGTTTAAATCTCTATTCATGCTTAATTTGGTGCTAAAATGAATTTGGGTAATGTTTAATTAGTTTAATTCAAGTCATTAATTTTAATTTGATAAAATCCGATTTGTCCTAGATAGAACAATGCTTTAATCTTGTTAGGCAAATTTCTAGGACTTGGGCTGAATAAATTGGTTTAAGTGAAAATTTATTTGTTATTTAATTTAATGTCACTTTTAGTTTAGTTTAATTTTAATTTGAAAGAAATTGAAATTTAAAGTTTTTGTGTGTGTTGTGTTGAACCATCCTATTCCGCACTTTTAGGAAATTCATAATTAATTGAAAAGCGATATTTAAAATTGGGGGTTCCAAAGTTTTTCAGATTGATAACAAAGCATTGATTTAGAAAAACTCGCATTTTTAACTTGGTATCAAACCCGGAGCGCTAAATTATCGCATTAAAGATCCTTTTTCACCTTTTAAAATTTTGGTTAATTTTTTTAAACGTGGTTCATATATCTCTCTTTCAATTTTTGTTTGTTTCTCTCGATGGGGCGTCTCAATGATAAGTTGCCTAATGCTTTTAATGATAATGAAAAAATTTATATTTGAGAGAAGTTTAATGAGCTTCATAGGTTTAATGAAAAATTAAGAGAATTGAATTTGAGATTTGCAAAAAGGATTAAATTTCTTGAAAATGAAAATTTTGGTTTTAAATCTAAAATTGAACTTTTGTAAACCTCTCAATCTCAAAGAGATATTTTTCGTGAAAATCTCATGGACATAAATTGAAATTTTAACATTTTAGAAATGTCCAAGAAAGAGAGTGATAGTAGAGTCCTCATTTTAGAAAAAGTGTTAGAGGACCTTAAAATTTTTAAAGCTTGTGCCGATGAAGAAAATGTTTTTATAAGTGATTTTGAGGCACAAGAAAAGACTCTTAGGGACAAGTTCTCTCACATTGAGGGGGAGCATGATAACCTTATAAGGGATATTGAAAATTTAAATAAGGAATGCCAAAAATTTCTGGAGTCTAATTTATTACTTGACTTCGAAATTTTAAAATTGAAAAATGACTTACAAGACTCGAGTAGTTATTGTAGTGGTTCTGGCTCATCTTGTTCTAATGCTTCCTTTTCTAAAGTCAAGACCATTATTTATTTTCGAGGGTCAACTTTATTCAAGGACATTAGAAAAGGTCACACCTTAGGTGATAATCCTCGTGTTTACACATGCTCGCATTGTTGTAGGAAAGGTCACCTTAGGTCATTTTGTTTTGATCTTAGAAGAGGTCCTAGGAAGTCTATGTCTAGTTTTTCATTGGTTCCCCAATCCTATCACTTTAGATATGTAGCTATTTGGATTATAAAATCTCTTTTAAAGGTTCTAGATGTTAGACTTCTTGATTCTCGCATGCTTGTATATGACTTATCATATGTTATATCTTATGGGTGATTTCTTGCATGTTTGCATACTCTAGCTTTTTTCTTAATGCTAAATGTTCATGTAGTTGTGTGCTTGTTTGTCATTTTTCTAGTCTATGCCCCATGATTAATCACATGCTAGATTTATGATTTCTGTATATCTTTTGTATTATATTCATTTCATTTTAGTTTGCATTAAATGAAAAATACAAAAAGATTTTGTTTATCATTTGTATTTTACCTTTATAAGTAATTTAGGCTTAATGAAAAATACAAAATGATTTTTGTTTGTCTTTTGAGTAATTTTTTTTGTTTGGTTAAATTTTCAAAAAAACTCAAAAATATTTTCATGTGTGTATTTTAGTTTAACACACCTTTTGTGGTATACGTTTGTGTTGAATCCTATCGTTTCGCTCCCGTGTGGCTAGAAGTTTTGGTTAAAATTTTTTATCGTTAAATGTTCTTTGCCATGGTTTCATGGAGTAGTTTAAGTTTGACTTGCTTAATGGATTCTCTTTTATATGTCTTTTCACACAAATTCACGAGCTCTTTTGAAATTTTAACTTCACATGTATTTTTGAGCTTTGTGAGGTGTTCTCCTACCAATTTAGTCATATACATATCTTGTGACCTAAGAGGACTTGTGCATGGTAAATCCATTGCACGTGAGATTTATGTGATAAAAAATTAATATATGAATGTGCACGGGGAAGGGCACCTAAAGGAAAAATTTATCCTTTATGAGTAAGTCACCGTTTGGAAAGGACCTAAAAGAAATACGTGGTCCAAAGGCTTAAAAGAAAAAATATGGCATTAAAATAAAAATATTTGCCAATGACTATTTTATTTAGTTTGGTATATTCATTAAAAAGTATTATATACATATTTTGAGGGAGTTTGGATGGTATATCAACGGTTTTTCACAATGACTTTATATCCTAGCTGCACTATCGTGTCACGACTCTATTGGTTTGTTGAATCATCAATATGCTAGGATTGTATGCATTGCTCTTGTTTGTTCATAGAGCTCACTTTATATTTTCACATAAAGCTAAATCATAGTTGATAAAGTTTTGCAATCAAATGAGAACTCCCTGAAAATGTTTATATGATTGGGTTTTAATTCATTGGTATCTTGTTCACGCCCCTTCACTACCATTTCCATATGACACATTTATGCTATAAGAGTGTGGAAAACTCATGTTATCTTATTTTGTGTCATTTTTGTGTTTATATCTATATTTGTGTGCTTATGCTTATTTTGTATCTATTGTGTATACATATATATGATATGTTGTTTGTTTTGAGTCTTTGCCATGTTAGCTAATCCATTCATGCTTTTAATTCATAATTGGTATCTAACTTGTTGTAATTTTTGGTTGATATCACACGCTTATTGTTGATGTAAAACATTAGATTTGATCTAATTTATTAATCGCATATAAATATGAGTAAAGAAATAAAATACGAAATTTTTAAAGTGGTTCAGCCTTAAGGAAAATGGCCTACGTGCACTGGTTTGTATTACCAGGTGTCTTTCCTTGATCTCGATTATGTTCGCTTGCCCTGCTAAGAGGGTATTACAATGTATTTATTAGCTTTGGGCTATCAATGTGAATATATAGTGTGCCTCTATCGAATAGGCATATACATATGTACATGTTAAGGAACGACTATAATCCAATAAACATTGAATCTATCTGGTCATTTGTCCTTCCCAATAAGTTGCTTGGTACGCTGGGTAGCTCGATATATTGAGTAGCTCGGTACTTGAACTTGTGTCATTTTGGATGTCGTGTGTCTTCATATAATTATTCCACATCAGCTGACTAATTTTTGTATCAACAGAAGCCCCCAATATTTCATAGTTGAGGTTGGATGTGAGAGTGTGTAATATTTTACCCAAAAAGTTGTTCGGGCACATTTCACATGTCTTGGTTAATTACAGTCCTTCAATACTTGTAAAATTCTCCACTTTGCGTAACAATATTGAACGCGAAATGGAAAATTTGTAAATATTTTGAGCTTTGGTTAACACGTGGGTATTTGCGTATTTTTCCTCTGATTATCCATCGAGAACGCAACCGTCGTCACTTTTGACCATTACTTTTCTCATTTTTGAGGCGGCATATATAAAGACGGTAAAATCCGATTGTCTTCTGCCTTTTTTCATCTTGTTTCGGAAGTCCTTGTTTTCTCATTTTTCTTCTTATGAACATTCTTTTTGTCATCTGTTTTAGCTGATTCCTTAATCTTCTGTAAGAATTTCTTCCTTCCTTCTTCTTTCTTTGCTTTAGTCACCATGGTTTACCTTATCGAGTCATTAGATAAGTTTAGAATGAGTTTTGTGATTCCTTCTTGGGTCAATTTGGAAGAATCTTCTTGTCCCAGTGATATTTTTTATTTAGCTGAGGGATACTGGTTTCCCTCTATTTTTGTAGCGGAATGCGGTTTTTCTTTTCTTCCCAATCCCCTATGTTTGGAATTTTCCCAATATTTTGATATTGTACCTGCAAAAGTAGTTCCAAATACACGGATGGTAGTTAATGGCGTAAATAAGCCGAATTAAATACACCGAACTCATATAGGGATTCCTGAAATTATGTTTTGTTATAAATGGGTCACCAGTGACACCATTTTTTATTTAAAAACTATGTTTGCTAACAGAGCCTTAGTGGTCAATCTCCCCGATTCTAATAGGGATTATTTTAATCATGGGGTTGTGATGAAAAATTGGCAACACCCCCATTAAATGGAATTGACGTGTACCAAGGTCCCAGATTTCCAACACCCCTATTAAATGGATTATTTTGATTATGGTAATGGGATTAGTTGTTCTTTATTTTTAAAATAACTTTATTTTTGTTTGATAAAATGTTTCACTGACTTTTGCTTTCTTCAATTTTAATTAACATTTGGCAGTAAAAGAAAACCCCCGAAAGAGAGTGATATTAATATAAAAGAGTTGGAGTTTGTCTGGGGTCTGCATCAATCAGTTGCTGGGGAGCATGTAAGATCTGCATCCTATTTGTTAAAATACAAGAACATCACTTCTTCCTTTATTGCTCAACTTATTGCTCCTCCTTCTTTGGTGATTAATCTTGAGCAGGCTCGAGCGTCTTCTTCAATTGTTAAAGAAACTTCTTTTGATTTGGCTACTTCCATTACTGATATGATGACGAAGAAGTGAAAAAAATGCCTGATCTATTTGCTAAGAATGTCCCTGGTGCTGATGGGGTAAAAAAGAGCAAAAAAGATATCCCATCTGAAGGGATTAAGACAAAGGATGTTGCTCCATGTGAGGGGGTAACTACATCTATTAAGGAGGTTACCAAGAAGCCTATTGTTGCTCAAAAAGAGGCAACAACTTTGATTGAAGAGGTTGCACCTTTGAGAAGACTGAGAATGTGTATTGCTGAAAAGATCATTAATGTTGCTGCTCAACCTACTGGGGTTGAATTACCTTACTTGAGTGCTGGTCCTCCAACATTCATTACTCCTAGTTTGTCCAGGAAATTGATCTAGTCTGGAACTCTTCCTGATCATAAAGCTATTGAGACCTCTACTCCTAAAAAAAAAGTCTCTGATTTGGCAACCCAACATCTTGCATGAATATGTGTTATTTTACCTTATCATTTCAGTTCCGCTTTCAATTTTCATATATTAACTTGAGTTTCCATTTTCCTTGCAGTTTTTGGTGTATTTTAATAATATCTTGGAAAATGATGAAGCTATCAAAGCTGCTTCCTCTTCTAGTGAAGTATAAGAAGACCTTGTTAGGTTATCAAAATCTTTGGAGGACTCGCGGTGAAAATATGAAGATGATAAAACTTCATGGGTGAATAAAATCAAGGATGCTGAGACAACTCAGAAAAAAGATGTTGATGTTGCGAAGGAGGCAAAGCAGAAATTAAAGGTCGCTATCACCAGCAAGGAAGAAACTAAGGGAAAGCTTGAAGAGGCTGAACGTCGTAAGAAAGATCTTTAACAAAAGGTAAAATATGTTAAAGATATACTTAGGGAGAATGCTTCCTCGGAGAGGGTGAAAAGGAGGTCTTCTATAAAAAAAATCCTTTAGCTTTGGCTGTGACAAAGGGTGGAATAAGGCTTTAATAGCTGCCTCTACTCAAATTGAGTATGCAAGTTTGAAATTCTTTAAGGATGGGTAGATTACATCGTTGAAAGAGTTGAACGTTGTTGAAGACTCTGAATTATTTCATAAAAATGTCCACGACCCTCCTTCTGCCATTAGAGAAGATGGAGATGATGATGGATCTGATGAATCTTCTTTTATGGTGGTGGAACAAACACACCGACTTCCTCCGAACAACATCCGCTACCTTTCGAGCAACTTCAGTAACCAATTCCTTCTTCAAAATCAGCTGAGAATGTATTGGGGGGATAAGAAGAAAGTGTAAACTTGTTCGACAGTTTTTGTTTGCTTTCCTCCATTTTTCTTTTATTTTGTACCTCTGGTTGTACTCTCATCCGTTATGATCAATAAAATTAATTTGTTACTTATCTGAACTTCTCCTGTATTAGTCAATATATCTGTTGTTGATCTGTTTTTACTTTTTCTTAATAGTTTATTACTAGGATGGAACTATTATCAGCTCATGATACAGAATTGATGAAGAAATGTACAGTCTACTTCAAGGCTGGTAGTACAAATTTTACCGAATCACAAATAATTGACATCCTTGGTCCCTGATGCCTCTGAACGAGCAATCGAGGCTTTCATGTACTTAAAATGCTTACTTGAACATGTAGTAGCGAATAACGTAGTTTACTACTAAATAATTCAAGATCTTCGAGGAATGATTGAAGAGTTTCAACTTCAACACAAGGAAGCCACTTCTCTTCTTCATGAAGGTTATGAGAATAAATACCAACACTTGAGCGCTAATCGGGGTTATGATAAATTCATTTATGCCCATAATAAAATAGAGAGAGTGCTCAAATTTGAAATTGAGGATCATAAAAACATTACCAAACTGCTGGAGGAGGAAAATAACGGTTTGGGAGACGAATTGAGATAGTTAAAATCAGTTTCTTCCTCTAGAACTATAATCCTAGTTAATGATGAAGGTATTTCCTTTTTGGAGACTAAAAATGCTTCACTAAGAGAAGAGTTGGAAACTTTGAAAAGAGTTAGACCTCAATCCAATTCCTAGGGTAGAATAAGAGCAGGTCAAAGTATCATTGAAGAGACTAGAACTCATCAAGTCTTAGAAAATTAAGTTGTTCAATTGAAGGAAAAAAATCAAGCTCTGGAAGAGATGTCCCATAAGATTCAAGCTCTTATAGAATAACTATCCACTTAGAGTTCTTCATTTCATAATAAAGAAAGTTTACTGAAAAGACTTCACCAACATGTTGAACGAAAAACTTATCAGTTTCAGAAACAGTCCAGAGAGTTCTGGATGGAGGGATACAATGAGGCTTTATATCATCCTGGTGCCAGAGTGAAACAATCAAACAATGAAGGGTACAAGCAGGGATGGATGAATGCTTGAACTATAATGAAAGTTGAGCAAGGAACTGAACTGTGGGATTAGTATGACCCTGGATTACTTGAACTGCTAAAACCACCGTTCCAACTAGATGTTAATTGGATTCCAGTTAGCTCCATTCCTCGTTATTTGATTTCCAAGTACTTGGGTGATTACGGACTTCACGAAGATTTTGAGATATCCCAAACTCCTCATTTGCTAGACTGACCAAGTTCAAGTAACACCAAAACTTGAATTTTATCAATTTTTCTTATGCTTTAGATGACCCTCTAGTTGGAATGGATCCTGTATCAAAATTTGAAGGAAAGAAACCAATAGAATAGGTTATTTATATTTTGTTAGTAATTGTTGTTGTAAATGAAGAAAAATCATCTTCTTGTAATTTTGTTTCCTTGGAAATAAAATAATTTCATGATGTTTATTTTGTCAATCTTTGTTCATAACATGAGATCAACGATATTAGTATTGTACTAATAACAATAATGGATTACTTTTCAGTCGTTGGTATATATATATATTAATGGACATTTTTCCCTTTTTGATTTGATTGCTTAGGCATTGAAACTTTTGCTCCATGTGTTTGTCTAGTTGTAGTAATTTTTTATCACCCATAAGTGCCTAAGAATTGGAATTTTTATCCCATATTCCTGCTCAGTTGTAGCAATCGTTTAGATAAATAATTGCCTTGGTTCCCAGGTAGTGGATTTTTTACCCAACTTCTTGCCCAGTTTAGATGCCTCTTGGGTCACCCATAATCAAGCAGGACTTGCCTTTCTCGATTGCTTTACTAACATTGTTGGTGTTTTTATTGATGCCGACCAACATATGGCTAGCGGTTGTTAATACCATCCAACTTTTAGCTGGTGGTTATTGATGCTGATCAACATTGAGCAGGTGGTTGTTGATGCCGACCAACTTTTAGTTGGTGGTTGTTGATGCTGACCAACTTTTAATTGGTGGTTGTGCATTTTCAATTGTTGTAAGCTGTGCTACAAGCTGTCGAGTGTAGTGTGTAGCACTAGTACTCCGGAAAAAAATGAATGAGGAAATCATCTTTTTCATTCACATTGAAATAATGGAGTACATTGACTGTTACATCACTGGTAGTACTTTAGCACATGGTTTGCATTCCAGGCATTCTTGAATTCTTCCCCTTTAAGAGTTTCTATTTTATAAGTGCCAGGTCAAACAACTATCGTAATGCGATAGGGCCCATGCCAATTGGCCTCCAACTTATTATGCTTTTGAATTACCTTTTTACTTCATAAAGTCGTAAAATCTGATTTACCACTAATTGAAAATCACTAAACACCACAACTTTCTCTACATTCAATTATTTAGCTAAGTTGAGGCCCACGATCACGGCTTCATGCTCAGCTTCATTATTTGAAGTTTGGAATCGGAAATGCAGAGCATATTCAATGTCTATCCCATCTAGACTGTTGAGAATAGTTCTAGCTCCGTAACCTGTTGCACATGAAGAACCATCGACATATAAATTCCATATAGGAATATTATCATCAAACCCTTGATCTGACATAATCCCTTAATGGAATATCTTATCCTTCCTTTCTTCATACTTCTTTTTCAACTCTTGTACTTTAGTTGATCAGGGGTAATTTCAGTTGATCCTCTGGAATCCTTAAGTTTCTCTGCATTACCCACTTATTGATCGGAGACATCTGGGTAGGTAAACTCAGCAATGCAATTCATCACTGCTTGTCCTTTGAGAGAGGACCTTAGCTCACAGATAATGTCGTATTCCCTTAACTCCATTGCCCAGTACATCAATCTTCTAGACTTTTCTAGTTTATTTAAAGCCTGTTTGAGTGGCATGTCTGTATATACCACTAGTGTATGGGCTTGAAAATATGGTTTCATTCTCCTGCTTGCTTCAATCAATGCTAAAGGCAACGCCAACTTATCCAGTTTAGGATACCTGATTTTTTCTCCCCTGAATGCCTTGCTAGTATAGTAAAGTGATTTTTGCACTCCATCTTCTATTCTTATCAAGGAAGAACTGGCTGCACTTTCTAATACATCTAAGTACACGTATAGTTTTTCTCCCACTACTTATTTGGAAAATAAAGGATGTATCCCCAAGTATCTCTTCAATTTTAAAAATACCTTCTCGCATTCGTCGTTCCACTCAAAGGTCTTTCTGAGCACCTTGAAGAATGGAGGAAATCTATCAGTTGCTCGGGAGATAAATCTATTGAGAACTACAACACGCCCCGTAAGGCTTTGCACTTCCTTCTTGGTGGTTGGAGATGGTAACTCCAACAAGGCTTTTATCTTGCCAGGGTTTTCTTCAATACCTCTTTAATTCACAATGTATCCGAGGAACATGCCTTCCTGTACGCCAAAAATGCACTTGGTCAAGTTTAGCTTCATCTGGTACTTCTCCAGTTGATTAAATGTTTGGCTCAAATCAGTTATATAGTTAGCATCTTTCTTACTTTTAGTCAACATGTCGTCAACATATACCTCCATATTTTTGCCAATCTGCTCCACGAATACCTTGTTTACCAGCCGTTGATATGTAGCACCTGCATTTTTAAGATCAAAAGGCATAACATTGTAACAATATGTTCCTCGGGGGTTAATGAAATACGTACATTCCTTGTCCTCTGGCTTTATTTTAATTTCATTATATCCAGAATAGTCATCCATGAAGCTTAGAATATCATTCTCTGAAGTTGCGCCCACTAGTTGATATATTCTGGGTAGAGGGAAATGAGCTTTCGGGCAAGCTTTATTCAGATCTGTGAACTCCACACACATTCTCCACTTATTATTCTTATTTTTACCATCACAACTTTAGCCAACCAATCTAGATATTTCACGTGTTCAATGAAATAAGCTTTTTGCATCTTTTCCACTTCTTCTTGAATTGTCTGGTTCTTCTCCAAACTAAAGACTCTTCTCCTTTGCTTCACTGGTTTGATCTCCTTGTTGACATTGAGCTCATGGAATAATAAATGTGGTTATATCCCCAGCATATCCTCATGACTCCACGCAAATACTTATTTTCTATGCTTCAAACACGCTACTAGGTATTACTTCAGTACTAGATCAAGTGAAGCACCGATCTGAGTTGTTCTTTCTGGTTGCACCTCATCCAGAATAATACTTTATGTTGCCTCCATGACTTGGCATTTAATGAATTACGTATCATCTCTTGGGTATAAGGTTTTAATCTGAGACTCATTAGAAGCATCCACTTGATAAGTGATTGCATTATTCCTAGCATCCTCCAGTTCCTCTTGCTCGGCAGATGAGTAGTAGCATTAATGAGCTACTTTTTTATCTCCCTTTACAACTCTAACCCCAAAGTTGGTCGGGAAATTTAAACACTGATGTACTGTAGATGGAACTTTTCAAAAAATTTCAGGCCTACTCTTCCCATGACTATATTATAGGCTGACTCGATATTTTTGTCCATTATAAAGAAACTCACCTTCTCTGTTCTGCTAACTGGCCAGGTACCAATCAACATGTCTATCTTGATTGTTCCAAGTGAAAAAACTTTTTCTCCAGAAAACCCAATGAGGGGCTTGTGATACGGCTCCAACTGACCAAGTTTCAAGTTCAAACTATCGAAATAAGCGTAAAATATGATGTCTACTGAGCTACCATTATCCACCAGCACTCTCAAAATGATTACATCCCTCATTCTCATTTTGATCACTAGAGGATTGTCATGAGGATCCAAGATTCCTTCCAAATCATTTTTCAAAAATCTAATGACCATCTTATCTTTGTTAACTTTCCTTGGGCGATATTCTTCTGCCAGATTTATTCGTTATATATAGGAACAAGCTTGAGCCTCATTGAGGTAAGCTTCCCTTTCAGTGGTATGATCACCCCCTCCTGCGTCTCCACCTATAATCATGTTACAATCAAATGAACCAAAACGAATCGAAAATACCTCACGCTCAGGTTATCTTGTCCTTTTTGGGAGATCGGGATCATCTTTAGGGTCATCTTCATGGTCCCTTTTCTTATCTTCTCAAGGAGATTAGGATCTCTGTTGAGCTTTATTTTTAGTCTTCCCACCATTCTCATGATTAACAAACTTGTTCATCTTTCCTCGCTTAATGAGTGACTCTATCTCATTTTGGAGAGTTACACACCGCTTAGTGATCGAGTGCAAAATGAGTGCACGTGTAAGTGCACGGTCGTTATTTTCGTTTTGCCTACTCAATATAAACAAACCTAAATTACGACTACACTTACGGGGCAAGCATAGCGGTAAGTCGGGTATCAAAAATCCACATGGACGAGATGCTAGAATTTATAAGATTTAGTGCTCCGAAATAAAATTGTAAAAGATGAATTACAAACTAAAAGAAAAGATGCATGAAAGGTAAATATTAATGTAGGCAAGTGTATTGATACTAGACTAACAAAGCGAGTAAAAGTATAGGTTGCGTCGAATATCCCTCACCCGAGTTAATTTGTATAAATGGTTACATGGGTCGACGAGTTATTACAAATGCGTCTCGTTTCGACAGTTAATTGAATCAAGGGTTGTCACGCCCCAAAATCCTCATAAAAGCCTAATAAGATTTTGGCGTCAAAAAATATCTCAAAAATTACGTGCAAAAGGTCATAAGCACGGGGCATACATGATATGCCTCGTTAAATCTCCTAAGCGTAATAACCGGAACAACGCACCCAAAATAAACCCGTAAACACTATCACAAAACAAAGCAACGCGTTAACTTGAGTGAGTTTCATTCAAACACAACCTAATTTAAATTACCTAGAAAGCATGTTAAAAACACGATAAATAAAACGCGATAAAGCACGGGAAGAAAGCACGTAAACTAATTAACAAAGCTTGTAAACGTAATTATCAAAGCAAGAAATAAAGGATTACAACTATATTAACGGAGATGGAAGATGGTAATACAAATTACAAGCCCAAATGGGTGTAAATCCAAGAAGAAATGAAGAAATGACATCCAAAAGCTCCAAAACCCTAACCTATCCTACCTAAAATCGATTATATCTGATATTTACAACAAAATTTGGTATTTATACTAAGTTGGAATTAAATTAGAAAATAAAATAAAAGGCAAAATATCTACTAAAAATAGGGGATCGATTGATCGACCTAAATCGTCGATCAATCGATGATGAAAAAAATAGCCCACTGTCGAGAAGGATAGATCAATCGACTCCTTTGGTCGATCGATCGATCAAGCAGGTAGGGCTGTATGTATTTTTTATCCGCTAAAACTCCCGTAACTTCTTCGTTTTGAATCAGAATCGTGCACCGTTCGCGGCCACGCAAAGCTGGCGAGGAGGGCTACAACTTCCATATAGATGTTGTATAAATTTGAGGTTGTCTGGTTAACGAACATAAATATAAGGAATAAGATACTCGAGGGGGCTAAAATGCGTAGGTTCGGAGGATGAAATATGCAATATTTACGTATCATTACACCCCCTAACTTACACATTGCTAGTCCCTAGCAATGAAATGGGATGCAACAAGAACTACAAGCAAACCAAAAATAGGGATAGTACAAAAGTATGGTATAAAATTAAAAGGCCACTTTCGTGGGAGATTCAATTGCATTTAGCGTATGCAATAAGCCGTTAAACCCCTAGGTCACCGTAGTTGACGAGTGTCATCTCGTGAGGGTTTTCATGGATGGTACCCACAAACATCACATGGTTTTCTCAAAATATGCCCAACCCAACATGCGACAAGCCCAACAATAACGAATAAGATTTCATATGCATTATTAGCAAAGTGAATGAAATCAAACAAAAGTCCAAATCATTAACATTATAGAATGCACCTCATAGAATTGAAACCTTAAAATTTGGGAGGGGAGCAAGCACATGCAATGTGTGATTTAGCGAAAAACTTATATAAAGCGGATACTAAATTAAAGAAAGCATACATTCAAAAGTCAATCCAGGTAGAAGTGGTTCAGGAGTAATTCTTAGGAATGATAAAGGTGAGTTCATCCTTGATTTTGCAAATCATGAAGGCATAGCTACAAATTCACTAGTGGAAATTAAAAGTCTATGGCATGGAGTCAAGTTGTGTTTAGAGTTCAACTACAAATTTGTGGATTTTGAATCAGATTCTTCATATGTTGTCAATCTTCTCAATTACAAATGGAAGCCTCCTTGGAAGATGATCCATTATGTTGAAGATATTCAAGCTGCCTTTAAAAATTCCAGTTTCAGCTTATCTCACTGCTTCAGGGAATCAAATATGGTTGCTGATGCCTTAGCTAATCATGGAGTCAACATTCCATCCTTTTTAGTCTATCACAATTTCGAGGATCTTCCCTCAGTTTCTAGAGGTGCTCTCAAGCTCGATAAGTTAGGTTGCCACTATATCAGATATGTTTAATCTTTGTAATGGGGTTTTTATGATACCCAAAGTTTCCTTTAAGCTTCTCATGTAATGCTTTTTCTTGCCCTGGGAGAGGCTTTTTCTCCTCTATTTCGTAATAAATTGCTGAGGGTTCTATCCCTCTTTTATTAAAAAAAAAAAAGAAGCAAGCATACATTCAATCTTTACGAGCATTACACTCATCAAGCGAAATCACTCAAAACAGGGAGGTAACACACGGAACATGCGGGCTAAAGAGTAAATGTAAATGGAAACTAGGCCGCACATATGTCACAAATGAAGAACGCTATATATTAACTGAAAAACTGTAATCTCAATGAAAGATACCACACATTAAAAGAGGCAAAATACATTTTCACATATTATCAAAACTATTATGACTTTTGAATTACATCTACCTAAGATCACATATGACTTTAATAGGGATGTAATGTAGGCTAGGCTAGGGTACGAAATGAAGGAATGTATGTACGAATTCAAAGCATTCGAAATGAAAACTCGGGATAATGGGAAAATGCGGGCAATAACAAAATTGGAAAACATGTTCCAAATAAGCATTACATATATTATTGGGAGATTAATCAAAGCTTATTGAACTATATACAACATATACAACTTTCTCTTTCTTTTCTTTTCTTCTTTTTCTCATGTTTTCTTTTGTTTTCTTTTTCTTTTTGCTTTCTCTTTTTCATCACTTTTTCACTTTTTCTTTTCTTTACTTATCAAAGGGTTTTTTTATTTGGACCCATTTTTCCTTTATTGACACCGGACTTGTAATAACCCCACATATATGGGCAGATATATATTCAATACACCGTGTACTCGGGTGTGTGGAGAAAAAAAAACAAAACGGGCCTTTAGACAGAGGTTTTCGCATTTCAGACAATTTATTTCTAATTGTCTTTAGAGAGAGTGAATGACCCGCCTATAGCATTTCTAGTTCAATCATGGAGGTTTTGTTTTCAGATCTGCATTTCTAGTTCAGATGACCCTCTTTCATTCTTAGATGTCTTCAACCATGGAGGTTTCGATCAACACAAACCACATGTAATATTTTGAGCATCCATGTTATGTATTAGTGTGAATTGTGATGTTATGTATTGGACTTAGATTACCCTCTTAAATCTGGACTTAGATTACCCTCTTAAATCTATAACTATCCGTTTCATGTATGTGACAAGAGAGTTATATATATATATATATATAGAGAGAGAGAGAGAGAGAGAGAGAGAGAGAGAGAGAGTCACCTGATTACTTTTGCCCTATGATTACTCTAGTAATTTTCCCCTCTGATTACTTTTGCCCTCTGATTACTCTAGCCAATAATTTGCCCTCTGATATATATACTTGCACCTGTTTATATATATATATATATATATATATATATATAAACAGGGGCACCCGATTACTCTAGCCAGTAATTTTTAGCAGAAAGTTAACACTCGAATAAAAAACTAATTACTAGAAGAAAAAAAATTAAGACTCAAATAAAAAAATTCACACCCAAATGTTGACTAATATTGATAAAAAACTGATTATGAGAAGAAAAAAAAAATTCATAGTAAAATGTTGACTAATCTTCATAAAAACATGCTATCGAGAAAGTCCGAACACACTTTGTTGTAATTGTTTTCCTGTACAAAGAAACACAAATATATTAAACACAAATAAATGGGTTTTTCCATACCTCGCTCAATATGAAAACATATTAAGTCAGTCACACAAGATATGCTCGAATCTCCATTTGTCTATTGCAAATAATTATTAGATTTTAGATGATATGAAATAAATAAATAAAATTACGTTTTTGATAATATAATATTTTTTGTATTGTATATGGATGAGCATACCTTTGACAATCTTCATTTGCATATTATAGGTCTTCGATAATGGATAACCAATAAAGCGATCCCATTTATTAATTAAATCACTCACCCTACTCACCCATCGCTCCGCATCCACGTATCGATGAAATTCCCACCCCAGAACAATATGTGGCATTGGAGCTTCTTCCTTAAGGCTAAATTTCATAAAATGATTGTTATCATATAACACGATTGTAACTATATGTGCAACTTCACCGATTGGTCCAATCCTTAGTGGTAAATAAGTGATATTTTATTGTGGAGAATAAACACAAAGAACACAGTTGAATGCAGTGGCAAACAGGCAACCCATTGCAGGAAATTGCATCCAATATCGACGATGGACAAAATTAGTACTGAAAAAATCTAATGCCTCCTCCACATCGTTGTATGTTTGGTCACCACCCAACATATTTAAGTGCAATTCCTTATGGTCTCGTAGCTCGGCCAACATCTGACGTCGCACAGTCATCCAACCATCACTTGGACTCAAATGCAATAATTTTGCACAACACCTATACCCGCAATGTCCATCCGGAGCAACGTTTGAAAACCCGTTAATAACTGGTTCCAAAATATTTGGATCAAACTCATTTAAAAGTGATTCATAATAGTCCTCATCAGTCATGTTAGGGCCATAAGTAGTCTTTTTTCTCCTCACAGGAAGCTTTTTCAAAGGATTAGGATTTGTGGCTGAAAGTTGGCTTTGTCGCTCCTCTTCTGTCTTCGCATATTCAAATGCCGATGGATCCCTTTTTGTACTATCATCTTCTTTTACTGACATTTTCTTTGTCTTTTTTCTTGGCCTGCCCTTGGAGAATTTATTCTTCGAAGGAGGTGCCATATTAGTGGATGCTGGATTACTGAACTGTAAAAAATGCGATCAATTAAATAGAAATGCGATGAATTAAATGGAAAAAAAAATTTCTGAAATTACTAACCTCCCGTATGTATTTTAAGATCATACATTTTTTCTCCTCTGTTGCGCTAGCAAATCTCTCTCTAAATAATGCTAGTTCCATGTCACAATCAAGTGATTTTCTTGGAATGTCCCCTGTAATGTCATTGAGCTTCCTTCAATGTGGGTGGATGGATGATAATGGAATGCTC
This sequence comes from Sambucus nigra, assembly GCA_949130495.1. NCBI lineage: Eukaryota > Viridiplantae > Streptophyta > Magnoliopsida > Dipsacales > Adoxaceae > Sambucus > Sambucus nigra. The sequence continues at coordinate 124,229,221 of OX422223.1, forward strand.
TTACCTTCAAACTGATATTCTACAATCTCATATACACAAGGTAGACCATGTGTGTGCTTCAACACACAACCACAACTAAACACGTCAATACCCACATTAAAACCTCTCTTTGTTTCTTCATAAAGGATCTCTAATGAAATGCTTGAAACAAATCCCCTTAACTGATTAAAATCAGCAATGCGATGTTCATTCATATTCGAGTTTAATGATCTACTAAAAGAAGCTTTAATAGCTACATGCTGAGATATAAGGAGATTATCTATCATTTTGAAGTTACTTATGAGGTTTCCAAGTGCAGAACCCAAATATCTCTTTAATGATGCATGTTGTGATTCAACTCTATTGGTTGTGACATTGCCGAAATGCATTACCTTATTTTTCCAAGGGGCCACAAACCTTTCTTTGTAGATTTCAATACACGTATCATCAATATACTCAAGTAGACCACCAAATTGAGCATAACAAATTTTATAATTATGAAGTGCAGCATAGAATAACTCTTCCGTGTCTTCCTTTATCACCGCACTGAAGTCTTGTAAAAAAACCTCCCACTCTTGTGCTGTTTTGAATAGTCTCTTGCACGTGTTTTAATATTCTTTGATATGTGCCATGTACAAAGCAAATGTGTTGTTTCGGGAAATAATTTTTCTACGGCATTTATCAACGCCAACTCTCTGTCTGTGACAATTACGGAAGGGGTTGACGGCAGGCATAAAATATCCTTTAAACAAGCTAATGCCCACGTAAAAAAAATTTCCTTCTCCGATTTAAGATATGCATGACAAACAATAAAAGTCTTGTTCGTCGACGTAACACCAACTATCTCTAACAAGGGCATCTCATGCCTATTGGTCTTGTAGGTACAATCCATCAAAAACACTGTTGGGAAGCATTTTACAAGGGTTGTTGAATATGGATGAGCAAAGAATATGTCTAGCACCTCATCTGTATTCAGATCTCTTCTGTGATATTCCATGTAATTTTTAGCATCCAACATATGCATCAATTGTTGCATTTATGTTCTCCCTTCCTTCTCAAGAATTTGTTTCTTTTCTTTAAAATTATATATTATTTCAACAGTTGATGCATTGTGTGGATCCCTTTTTTTAAGCACTCGAAGGATCTCCCTTGGTTTAACCCCGCATATGCTCATATCATACACTAGCTCCTCCTCCACTTTAGACAGTCTCCCTATATACGAACGACCCTCAAATGTGGTATCTTTATCAAGTGGATGATTATGAAAGACGCATATAACATTAAGTTTCCACTAATCATCATCTAACAATTTCACCCTTTTAAGCAAAAATGGGCAGCCGCACTTTTTGGTTCCAGTTCTTCTAATTTTCTTCTTTATGTTGTTCTTCTTCACTTCTGGTTTAACCCCGCTATGTTTGTACTCTCCTCCCCTTTCACATCCGTACAGTACTCGCCCACATCGACCACACTTTGGATTATCCGATTTTTTAATGCACACGACTATTCCACAAGTTTTCCCAACAGATTTACACCACTCGGTTAACCCATCTCGCGAATAAAATACCTACAAATCAAATGCACAAACATTATGTCTTGTAATACATATTTAGTATCATAAATTGCCATCATTGAGTCCTACCTTTTCGGTAAAAAAATGAGATGTACAATCCCACTCTATTTTATTCTCTTGTTCAATTTTCTGATATTCTTACTCATTTTTCCTACCATCATTACTGTCACTGTCATATGATTGGATGAGGGAAAATGAATTTGCAACACTATTTTCACTTCGAGTTAATTCCTATTGTTACAAATAAAAAAAGTTAGTATTATATTAGTTCTTCAGAGATAGTATTGTAATTGAAATTAAATGATTCTTGTTAATATATTTCTAATTAATATTTCATGTATTTGGTTGACTTACTGATTTCTTGAATCCTTTTTTATCCATTACAGGTCCAATGATGAACGGTGATGCGCTTGTAAAATCGTACTGAGGAGCTTCCAAATAAAATCTCAGTTTTTTTTTTCTGTTTTGGCTGGGAATGAATATTGGTTGTGTTTGTTTTATTTCATGGGAATCTGGTATGTTTAAGGAGGCTGCCGTTTTTTTTTGTAATTGTGGGTTTCAATATTTGTTACAACTCACAGAAATCTTGGACTGAGGATAGGAATCTGGTATGACAGAGTTCTATCCGAGATAGAACTCTGAGGTGTTAGCTGCTGTTTTGTTAACTGACATTTTTTTTTGTTAACTAACGTTTTGTTTTTTCTATGTTTTTTTATTAACTTCCTTTTGTTTTATGTTATGTGTGGGTTTAATAACAGGGTTAAAATAGTCCCTTTTTATTTGGTTTACTTGATCAGTTACGAATTAAACGGAGGGGCTGCTAGACAGATTCGTGGGGTTCAATTAAAAGCACCCCTTATCAAACTCTCATGTGCCTAAATTGCAACTGACATCACAACAACAACATTCAATCCCAAGTAACAATCTAAACAAAGGTATGGAAGGTGTATATATGGTGTATAACTCCAATTCAGAGTTGTTTATGGGATTGGGGTATGAAAAGAAAGGCTAATATTTAGGCTCAAAGGGGTTGACGAGGGTAAACATATAAGGTTGAGGTCAAGGCTAATATGGGTGATATAACAAAGAAGGCCTATGATCATTTCACAAAGTTTACGGAATTCTCGAATCAAAACAATAAATTAAAATCATGCTCAAGTAACACTTTTCAAGCACGAACTCAATTAATGAACAATCAATGAAAGAATAGGGAGATTACCGATGAATGTACCATTTTCAAAGAGGAAAGAATAGTGTATAACACTCACAAATGAATAAAGGTACAAAGATTACTCGGTGTAAGTTTATACAATGCAACAAAAGATTACCGAGTTATAAAAATCTTAAACCAAATAAATATAGCAATAAAAGTGCATGTGCTCATGGGATTAAAGTTTAATTCATGAAGTTATTCACAATATCAATAATGGAGACTAAAGTCTAATAACTTCTAAAATTGAGAACATGCATCATTGAGTTGTCTATTGGATCGGGCAATTATTGAAATTTATCATCAAAAACAAAGGCAAAATGTCCAAAAAAGGAGAAAAAAGAAAGAAAATCTTTTTGAAATTTTTCTAAGAAAAGCATACTAAGTAACTAACATGTGAGCAAAAATATGGACTAAATTAAGAAATGGATATAATATCCCACACCTCCTAACTTAAAACTTGACATTGTCCTCAATGTACATTAAGAACCAAATCAAAGAGAGGAAAATAATGATATTATCCAAAAGTGGAGCGATCCCCATGAGAACAAGTCCAAAGAATCTACAAAACAAGTTAGTACCGAGCATAGAAAAAACAAATAATAAAAAGTTAACTAATTACACTAGACTAAATTAAAAAGAAAGAAAGAATAAAAAGCTAACTATATACAACCTACTATTTAGGCTTCACACTAACTATACACTAGAAGTCTAAATAGTTGAGGGTCCACCATAAAAAAGATTTGACTTTGGAGGATAACCGGTGTACCCTCACATACAAGCATGCCTTCCGAAAAATATGAATTCCGTTTGAACAACGAAAGGCATGTGTAAGGCGAAAGAAATGAACCATCACCAATTAAAAGTTTTGGATGGACGATGGGGGGTTTGGATAACATGTGGGGACCGAGAAAAGCCGAATAACCTCCCAATGATTTTGAAATTGGAATGGGAGGTGGTGCACACAATGGCAAAGATGCGATCATAGAAGGTGAATCGAGTAAGTACTCCTCATCGGTGAAAAGGTTTAAAATATTAAAGTTTGAAATCAAATCATCGGGTACTTGAGACGGTGTGATAATAGAGAATGAAAATGGGTATGAAAGAAATTCAATCTCATGGGATGAATCATCATCGCATGAAGCTTGAGTTTTGAATGAAATAATATCATTTTTGATGAAATGTTATTCTTTGGGGGCCAAAGAAGAAAGCATTTCATTGGTAATAGATATTACGTCATTTTCATCCTCGCTTTCAATATCTATTACGTAATGGGAAAAGTCTAGAATGTTTTGTTCCGAAGTAGGTAAAAGTACCTGATTTGGTTCAAAACATTCCTCGACTTCGAAAGTCTCGAAAGCAACATCGTCGTCGGACTCAAATAATAAATCCAACTCATGTTCCCAGAAATGATTTTCTTCCCGATAGCGATTTTCAACTTTCTCATTTTCATACATACGCAAGCCCTCACCGAATGTCATAGGTCGAGGTGCGGATGCATGAAAATGGGAAATTTGAAAATTACCATCGGAGTTAAACGAAAACTCATTATTATAGGAATTTTGAAAACTATTGCAATTCGTTTCAAAATTCCTATTATAAGGAGGTAGAGGCGTAAAATCATTATCATCATCATCAAAACTCCAATAACCCAAGTTTTGACTTTAGTTATACTCGCCCAAAGTCATATTTGAATTTGTTATACTTTGGGATTCTAAGTATTCACCGAAAGTCATAGGCTTGCGAGAATTTTGAGAATTATAACAATGCTTACCGAAAGAATTGGAATAAGACATGCTTACCCCAAAAATAGCTCGAAGTGGCAGATTCCACAAAGTAACTGCGCGCAGGAAAAATTCGAGCGTTTCTAAGTGCTCAAATGTGGAATTCCTACAAAAGGTTAGCAAATAATACAAATAGAAAGAAAATACTAAGAAATACTAAATTAAATAAAGTCTAAAACAAACTAGTCCCCGACAACGATGCCATTTTGACCGAGTGCAAAATTCGTGCGCGTGTAAGTGCACGATCATTGTTTTCGTTTCTCCTACTCAATACAAACAAACCTAAATTCCGATTACACTTGCGGGGCAAGCACAACAGTAAGTCGGGTATCAAAAATCCACAGGGACGAGATGCTAGAATTTATAAGATTTAGTGCTCCAAAATAAAAGTGTAAAAGATGAATTACAAACTAAAAGAAAAGATGCATGAAAGGGAAATATTAATCTAGGCTAGTGTATTGAAACTAGACTAACAAAGCGAGTAAAGCTATAGGTTACGTCGAATATCCCTCACCTGAGTTAATTTTTATAAAATGGTTACATGGGTCGACGAGTTATTACAAATGCGTCTCATTTCGACAGTTAATTGAATCAAGGGTTTTCACGCCCCTAAATCCTCATATAAGCCTAATAAGATTTTGGCGTCAAAAAATATCTCAAAAATTATGTGCAAAAGGTCTAAGCACGGGACAAACATGATATGCCCCGTCAAATCTCCTAGGCGTAATAATCGGGACAACACACCCGAAATAAACCCGTAAACACTATCAACAAGCAAAGCAACGCGTTAACTCGAGTGAGTTCCATTCAAACACAACCTAATTTAAATTACCTAGAAATCATGTTAAAAACGCGATAAATGAAACGCGGTAAATAAACGTGATAAAGCACGGGAAGAAAGCACATAAACTAATTAACAAAGCTTGTAAACCTAATTATCAAAGAGATAAATAACGGAATACAACTATATTAATGGAGATGGAAGATGGTAGCACAAATTACAAGCCCAAATGGGTGTCAATCCAAGAAGAAATGAAGAAATGAGCTCCCAAACCTCCAAAACCCTAACCTATCCTACCTAAAATCGATTATATCTGATATTTACAACAAAATTTGGTATTTATACTAAGTTGGAATTAAATTAGAAAAGAAAAGAGAAAAGAAAATAAAAGGAAAAATATCTCCTGGAAACAGGGGATCGATCGATCGACCTAAATCGTCGATCGATCAATGATGAACAAAATATCCGACTTTTGAGAAGGATCGATTGATTGACCCCTTTGGTCGATCGATCGATCAAGCAGGTATCAACACACTGCATTGCTGTTTTGGGCTGCATGAATTTCTCGTCCGCTAAAACTCCCATAACTTCTTCGTTCTGAATTAGAATTGCGCACCGTTTATGGACACACGAAGCTTAAAAGGAGGGATACAACTTTTATTTAGATATTGGATCAGGTGCCCAAGCTGTGAAAAGACTAAAATTCCCTTGAACGTGCGATCACGTATGGAAATTGAGCGAAACTCATCCGAACTTCACACTTAGCATCCAAATACCTATAAAAGCTCAATTAACTCCTGCAAAATATGTTAACATAGAAATCCGAGATTGTCTGGTTAAAGAGCATGAATATAAGGAAAAAGATACCCGAGGGGGATAAAATGCGTAGCTTCAGAGGATGAAATACGCAATATTTGCGTATCATCACTTGGTCATATGGTCGTGCTATTTATGGAACTCATAATACTTGGATTTATCCCTCCTTTAGGGAGCTGTCCTTAGTTTTTATGGCCAATTAAGTTCCTCGTTATCCTTGATTTCCTCCAAAACGTGGTTTATAACCACTTTTAAGGGAGTATAATTTGTATACTTCCCTAAATGATCCAACGTTTTTTTTTCCTTTTGACTGCTTGCTCCTACCGTCATTTTTATGATCTTTCTTCTCTGACCTTCCTTCATCTTTAGCTTCCACCATTGCCTCAACATTCTTCTTCTTAGCCATAGCCTCCTAGTCATTCATAATTTTGGCTGCTTTTGCCATCAATTCATCCATGGATTTAGGGGGATCCTTGGCTAAGGTGTAATAGAACTTGCCTAGAAAAAGACCACTCATGAGAGTTCTGATGGCTATCTTCTCCTCATAGTCTATGACCTCCAGTTTTTCGTTGTTGAAATGATTGATATAATCTCTGGTACTTTCACCTTCTTTCTTCCTACCACTCAACAAATGTTCTACCTTTTTAACTAACTTTGCACTAAAATTGAAATTTCCAATAAAGAGCTCTGCCAGTTGGTGGAAGGTTGGAGTCTTACCCCAAGGAAGGCTGTTGAACCATATTTGAGAAGATTCAGTAATGGTCCATGAGAACACCTTGCACCTTATTTCATCTGGGACCGCATAAATTTCTATTGCAGCCTAGTATTTCTCTATGTGAATAACAAGATTGATTTTTCCATCGTACTTCGGTGTGACCACAGGAGCCTTAAACTTTGATGGTGTGGGAAATTCCATAATCGCTTGTATAAATGGAGATCCCTTAATGAAGGTTCTTTGGAAATGGTTCTTGTCCTTACACATCTCTCCTAACCTATCTTCCAACCTCTGAATAGATCCTTTTCATGCATTATTTCTAGCCCCTGATTTATTTGTATTTTCCCAAGCAACAGACTGCGTAGAATTCTCCTCTAGGGATCTTTTTTTTCGAGCTGCAGGTCTCGAGTTTGGATGTAATTGGGCTGAGACTTCCCTTAAATCATTTGGTCATTGATAATTTCTCAACGCAATCCAAGGAGGATTTTTGTTCCCCCTCGAGCCCAAACGATCGAAAGGAGAGGCTCTACTCAACCTTTCTAGAGCACTTGGTCTCTCTAGAGTTAGAATGATGTTATCCTGAGAATCTAAAATTATTATAGGGGAAGTTACACCTGGGCGATAGGATGGATCACTTGAATTCTCGAAATAATTGAATTCAGTATGTATGGATCATGGTTGTCGTGAAGATGGTGGATGCATGCTTCTCTGGATGCTTCTTTGACCTAACTGGCTAGATGCTCCATTTTGAAAAGTTTGAACTAACTGTCGCATAGTTTCTTGCATAGCCTCTTGTCCCCTGGATAAGCTTGCTAAAATTAATGTTAAATCATTTGCATTTGGAGGGCAGAAGGGTTAGGAGGATTCCCTTCATTATTCATATTGCTAAATTTTGGGATTTCAGCCATTTATGATGAGTTTTGGGTGAAAAACGCTATGTATAGTCATTTCCCACAAACGGTGCCAATGTATTGATGTAAAAAACTAGATTTGATCTAATTTATTAATCGCAGATAAATATGAGTAAAGAAATAAGACAAGATATTTTTGAAGTGGTTCAGCCTTAAGGAGCATGGACTACATCCACTGATTTATATTATTGGGTGTCTTGCCTTGATCTCGATTACATTCGTTTGCCCGGTCAATTGGGTATTATAATGTATTTATAGGCTTTGGGATGTCAATGTGAATAGATAATGTGCCTTTATCGAATATGCATATACATCTTTATATGGTAAGGAACGACTGTAATACATTAAAGATTGAATCTATCTGGTCGTTTGGCCTTCCTAATAAGTTGCTCAACACACTGGGTAGCTCGATACGCTGAGTAGCTCGATACATTGAGTAGCTGGATACTTGAATTGTTCCATGTTGGATGTCGCATGTCTTCATAAAATTGGTCCACGTCAGCTGACTAATTTTTGTATCAACACTTATGTGTGCAGGAAATTAGGGGGAGACGTCATCTTTTAAGTAGGTCATTATTCAATAAAGGTGGAGAATTAATTTAGGGGAAATAGTTATTTAAATCGCATTTAATATTTTTTATACTCCTTATGTGTTTAATGGTTTGCTTAAGTGTGCCAGAATTATCCTTTCAACAAAAAATTTTAATGCGGCAAAGCACATCCTTGGGTCGTGTCAATAGCATCTGTATTTTTTTCTTTTATTTAGATGGGATGTTGTGTCTAGATGAGTTTGACGGACCTTTAGGATATTTGGTTTGGTTTTGTCCTGGAATAGCCAAAGGGGGAGATTTATATGGACACAAATTTCCAATTGACTCTTACGTAGTGTTGGCTCAATTCCGAACAAAATGATTTGAGTCATAGGACAGAGTGTAAAGTGTATCCATCCAAGCCTATGATGAGTTTGTATTGAATACGTAGCGGCCCAGAATTTAAAGCTTCATCCTTGCCGAGGTTAGTGCCTCATTTCTACGTCAACAACTATTGGATTCCAAAGTCTTCAAAAGGTATGAATGCATTTAATATATATATATATGAGACGTGGAATATTCTATAGGTGTTGCCTAAAATGAGTTTTTATTTTCCATAAATTATTTTTAGAACTTGGTATTATAGTTTTGGGCTTAAAAAGAATTTTTTTTGGATTTCTTAAATCTCGTTCGAACGAGAGTGGATGTCGTTTGAACGTCGACCCAAGTTGTTCCAACGAAATGCTGGTGACCTTTGTCTTTTTACTTACGTTTTCTCCTTAGATATTTTCGTTCGAATGAAGTCGTTCAAATGACCTCGTTCGAACTACTTGGGAAGTTTTCTAACAGTTTTTTATAAAACTTCCCACTTGCCCACTTATTTTTCAACTAATTTTTCTGCATAACTAAGTGCGGGAAACACATTTTTGCTAAGAAATTTTCATTCCCTCCAAGAGAAAAGGAGAGAAACTTACTGGAGAGAAAAAGTTCCTTTTGTGTTTTAATTCCAAAATGACTAATGCTTGAAAATACATATACCTAATAGTTTGTTTAATCTAAGTTTTTCAGATATATATCTTGCTTGGAGTTTATTTGGCTCCTGGGTTTCTCTACACCAACTATAGAAGAGAGTTTGGCTTCTTCTCCACCCAAAAGGAGTTTGTTTTCATGATGTGGTGTTCCCAGTTGATGAAAGGCTTGGGGTGATGGGTGACGGAGACAAAAAGCCTAATCGATGGATTCCGAGATTGTGGAGGAGTTCATGGTTATCGACTAGGTGGAGGTAGTTATAAGAAGTCACATCAAGATTTAGACGGAATCGAGTCGTTTGTATTAAGTCATATGTCTTGTAATCATAAATCCATACTTAGTGGACTTAAGGCTAGGGTCGTCCGAGGTTTTTCCCATTTGGTTTTTCCTAGTACATCAACATGTAGTGGTTTGTGATCTATTTTATCTTGTTATATCCCCTAGATGCATGCTTTGGATTAAAAAATAAAATGTGGTTTAAATCTCTACTCATGCTTAATTTGGTGCTAAAATGAATTTGGATAATGTTTAATTAATTTAATTCAACTCATTAATTTTAATTTGATAAAATTTGGTTTGGCCTAGATAGAACAATGCTTTAATCTTGTTAGGCAAATTTCTAGGACTTGGGCTGAATAAATTAGTTTAAGTGAAAATTTATTTATTGTTTAATTTAATGTCACTTTTAGTTTAGTTTAATTTCAATTTGAAAGAAATTAAAATTTGAAGTTTGTGTGTGTGTTGTGTTGAACCATCCTATTCCGCACTTTTAGGAAATTCATAATTAATTGAAAAATGATATTTAAAATTGGGGTTCCAAAGTTTTGCAGATTGATATCTGAGAATTGATTGAGAAAAACTCGTGTTTTCAGAGTTAAATTTCAAATGAGCTCGGTCATGTGTGAAATGAGGCATATAAAAATAGAATTCATTAAGCAACACAAAATCCAACTTCTCCGTGCAAGCATGACAAAGAACATTTTAAGGATTGAAACTCTTAACCAAAAGTTCTAGACATATGAAAGTGTAAAGGGAAAGGATTCAAACACAAGTATATTCCATATATAATGTGTCAAACTAAAATACACACAAAACAAAAAACTCTTTTTGAGTTTTTCTAAAAAAAAATTACCAAAAAAAAAAAATCAAAAATCAACTTGAAAGATAAACAAAGAAAATCCTTTGGATTTTTTCTCAATAAGATACCACTTGTTAAGACATAAACAAATAGAAATAAATACAAAAGATATATACAAATCATAATTCTAGAATGTGATTAATCATGGATCATGAATTAGAAAATGATAAACATACATACAACTAGCATAGATATATCATGAAGCACAAAAACACTAGAGTATGTTAACAAAGCTAACACATTTAACCATTAAATTTAGCATGGGAGGCTTCACGTGATACCAATTGAGAATCATAAACCCTATTTTGTAAAGTTACCAAGTCAGATCTCTTAACCCAAACAAGTGAAGAGTGACAATCTCGGGATTGGGTGACCTTGGCTATCTTAGTGACCTTACTCTTGGATTTCCTAGTATCCTTTTTGAGATCAAAAGAGAATTTCCTAAGATGACCTTTTCGACCACAATATGAGCAAGTAAAGACTCGACGAAAAGTAGTACCTAAGGATTTACCTTTGGAAATGTTCCTAGGTGACTCTTTCAAAATAGTCTTTTTGGCGGAAGCATTATAAGAATCGAAGCCTAAACCACAAGTGTCATTTTTTACTTGAATGGTGCTTAAGATGTTATCTAGTTTTTTGGACCTACACTCCAAATCAAATTTGACTCGACTTGAGTCTTTTAACTTTTCTCCCAACTCTAAAATGCATGACTCAAGTAAACATATACTCTATTCAAATATGAGAAGCACTTTCTTCATAGCCTCCATTAAACCTCTAAGTCTATCTCTATCACCTTTTATGTACTCTAGCTTCTCACGAAGATCCCTCTCAGTCATCCTAAGGTCTTCCACTAAAGCACTCTCATCAATGATCTTGGCACACTCTCTCAAACTATCTTCTAACTTCAAATCAACCCTTTTTAATTTAATTGATTCGGCATACAATTCTTGAAAAGCTACTTAAAGTTCATTCACATCAACCTCTTCTTCATTTTCACTCTCTTTTTCATCTCCATTCTCACAACCATAAAAACATGGGATTCAAAAACTTTGGACTCGGAAGTGTCATGTATTATAATGTCATCATTGTATGAGTTCTCACTCTCACTTACATGACTTGCCATTAACGAGGTAAAATTGCGCTCAATAGGGAAAGTGGGTTCCTCTTCCTTATCACTATCACTAAGGGTAGCATTGTATGAAGTTGGTTACTTGTACTCTCTCCTTAGTTTAGTGGGACATTCAAAAGCCCTATGGCTATACCCTTCAAAACCAAAACACTGATTTGACTCGTCCCTATTAAGATTTTCATTATGATGTTTAGGGATCTTCTCGGGCTTGTTATACTTGGATTTATCAAATTTCTTATAATAATTTTTTAGAATCTATTTATTAGTCTTAAGAAATTTTATAAATTTCCTAGCAAACATTGTCATATCTTCTAAGTCAAAATCACTCTCATCATTCAAAACTTATTTTTTCTCCTTTCGGACTGTCAAAGCTATTCCATTATCTTTCTTCTTTTCAGTCTTAGAGGAAAACATGTCAAGTTCATAGGTTTGTAGATCACCTACGAGCTCTTCTAGTTTCATAGAGGCTAAAGTGGGTAAAGAATTCAACATGCTCACTTTAGGAATAAATCTACGTGGTAGGGACCTTAAAATTTTCTTTACTACTCGGTGGTTGGGTATTTTTTCTCCCAAATTAAATGATGAATTTACAATATCAGAAAGTCTAGTATAAAATTCATCCACAGTTTCATTTTCAACCATTTTTATGGTCTCGAATTGAGTGGTGAGGTTTTGGAGTTTTGAAACTTTTACGACACTAGTCCCTCATGGGTGAGTTGTAATTTATCCCAAGCTTCTTTAGTGATTTCACACATCATGATGCGTCGAAATTCATCCGGTGTGACAGCACTAAAGAAAGCATTCAAGCCTCGGAAATTAAAGTTGGCTAGTTTAAGCTCATTCTCATTCCATCTCTCTACGGGTTTGTGGACACGTTCATTTTTTACGAAACATGTAGGTGAGGACCACCCGGTAACAACAAACAGCCAAGCCCTCTCATTTATGGACTTTAGTGTCAATTTCATACGCACAGTCCAGTACGCGTAGTTAGAACCATCAAAAACTAGAAATTTTGAAAACGAAAAAAATTTCATTTTTAAATAAAACTAAATTAAGGATCTTAACGCAATAACGTAGCGCTCTCGCTCTGAAACCATTTGTTGGAACACAAGGCCCCAAAAATTAAAATTCTTTTAAATTAATGTGATGGTTCAATGGAATTCCCAAGTAAAATTTCAATTCAACTTTTAAAAACAAAATAAACTTCAAATTTTAATTTTTTCAAAATTAAAATTAAGTTGAAGTAAAGTTGAAATAAAACTACTCAAACATTTTAATATCCACTTAAACAAAATTAATTCACCCCAAGTCCTAAAATTAAATTTTGGACTTGAATTAAATTAAAGTTACCCAAATTATTAATTTTCACCGATTAAACTGTAATTACGATTTTTAAACCAAATTTGATCTCATTAAACCTACACATACATCTAAGTATTTTTGCAAGATAAAATAAAAATCACACCCACTACACGACGATGTATGAGGAAAACCCAAATGGGAAAAACCTCGGACCACCCTTGCCTAATAAACTCACTAGATATGCTTTTACAGTTACAAGACAAAGACTTACTACACTCGACATGACTCCCTTCAAACCCCGGTGCATTTTCTTGCAAATAGCTCTGTCTAGCAAATAACCACGATGTCCATCATAGTCTTGGTGTCCACCAACCGAAGCACAACAATTGTTAACCACACATGGTGCCTTACACCATGTGTGAAAGACACAACAAACACAAGTTCTTCTCCTTTGTGGGTAGAGAATAAATCCAAACTTCTCTTCTTGTTGGTGTAGAGAAAATCCTGTGCCAAAACTCTCCAAGCAAATATATATATATATATATATATATATATATATAAAGAACTTGTATTAAAAAACATGGGTGATGAGTTTTAGAAGAATTTAAACCATGGAAATCAAATAAACAAAGGGACTTTTCTTAAAGATGTTTTTTCTCTCAATAGCTCTCAAAAGTAAGGAGAAAATTCTGTGAAAAACTATTGTCCTGAATTGGTTAAAAACTGTCAAAAAGTTGTGGGACATGTAGTGGGAAAAATTGGAGGGAAAAACAAAAACTGCCAAAAAGTGACGCAATCTCGTTCGAACGACCTTTCTTGTTTGAACGACATCGTTCGAACCACTATGAACCAAAATTCAGAGTTTAAGGGAAAATTTTCATTTGATACCTCATTCGAACGAGATCATTTGAATGAATTTGTTTGAACCAAAATTCTAACGAAAAAACAGAAAAATATAAATGTACCTCGTTAGGAATGTCGTTCGAACGATTGGGAATATCGTTGTCACGAGACTCGGTTTCGTTCGAATGACTTTTCAGAAAATCCAAACTTTCATCTTTAAGCCCAAAAATTTTATAAACTAACTCTAAAATGTCTAAAATGATTTTATGAGAAAATTAAAAGTCGTTAAGACAAAACTTTATGAAATTTACACCCATAAAATATTTTCCAAGCTCCTATGTATATAATAATGCATTCATACCTTTAGAGACATGAAATTCTCGAATGTTGATGACGTGAAACAAGTGGTACGAAACTTGACAAGGATGAAACTTTAATTCTTGGCATCTACATCTTTAATTTCTTCAAACGTCATAGGCTTGATAGGAACAAACTTCTATCCTATGACTCAAATGGTTTTGTCCAGAATTAATCCAATACTACATATGGACTCAATTGAAAATTTATGTTCTTACATCACTATATTTTCGTTTACATATCATTAGACTCCAGGATACCCATGACAATTCTATGATATTGCAACTTGCTTCCACTCTTTTTTACATATTATTAAATCTAGTTACTTACTAACAACATATTTATGCCATATCCTGTATAGAATTAAAATTATCTACTTGGCTTGTATGTTTAATTGTTTTCCTTCTAGATGGACGTTGAACCTGAGGAAGACCAGATACCTCCCGCATTATAGGACTTTTATTTATATTACCTCAGAAAATATTTTTAGTTATGTGCGTATGAGAGGTAGCAGACAAGAATGGTAGTCTCCGTTGGAACACCTACGCCTTAACTTATCAACTCTCGTGATTTTCAAATAATTTCTACAAATTTTATATTATGTACTAGTAAGGAATAATGTAACATCGTTTATTTTAGACTCGGTTATGTAATAGGATGTTTGAAATCCCCATAATAAAGATCTTTTATTTTTTGTTGTTTTTTAATTTTAATGTTGTATTCATTAATACTCTTTAATTACCATAAGCCAGTCTAAAATTTTGAGTATGCGACATATCCTTACAATGAATCCCCATGTCACAACCACTTTTGGAAGTCCAAAAGTAATGAGGTCCACGGTTTTTGACTAAAAAAAGTATTTACATTTAACTAAAATAATAATTTTAGGTAGGAAAATTATATATAAACATAAATTTATCTCTTACAAAATTTCCATTATTTAATACATTTTGGTGGTGTTAATGATGCTTCTTCTTCTTTGGTAGTTTTCTCTGCAAAACAAAAATAGAAAATTTTTAATCAAATATAGGGTTGATGGTAAGTGTTATATTAACAAAATGAACCAAACACTTACATGTGTATTTTTTTTCACTTAGCTTGCTTACTTTGAACTTCCCGCTTTTTCTTCCTTAAATCTTAAAAAAGTGTCAACAATTTTAGTTAAATTGGTAAAACTAACCCATAAAGATCTATGCCTGACATACCAATTTCTATGAAAAATTCTGCAACATTATATTTATTTTTATGACATCCCAAAAAAAAAACACATTTACAACCAACTTAGTCAACAAGCCAATAACACAGTATAATACATAAAATATGAAAAGATTTAAAATAATCTAAACAAGTCTATTTTTAGCCCAAAAAAATAGATTGTAAGAAACAAAACCAGTTTTAACAGAGAATTTTTAGTCAATGTCTTTAGGATAAACACGATCTCGACTTTAGGTGAATATTTCTTTTTTAAGTTCGAAAATCATATACTTTTTCAATGAGTACAAAAAATAAACACAACAAAGAAAGAAAAAGTAACTACATATTACTAACTCTAAATATGATATAGCAAAATCGAATTTTATAAATTTATTTATGTATATGTACATAAAAAGACACTAAGATCATATTTAACAAAATAATTTCACATGCCTTTAGGTTGAGACATCACATACAGATTTATTCCACATAAATGGTGTAACTACACAATTTTTAGGCTGTGGATATGCAGTTTTTGAATTCATTATTCAAATACTCACTTGTGTTGGTTATTAGCTTTTGAGAATTGGAAATATCATACATTAATTTATTAGCCTCATATCTAATAATTTGCAATTCACATTGCAGTAGATATAATAATATACAAAAGTAAAACCTACACTATAATAGCATTTACTTGTTCAATAACACGAGAAAATGTGTCATGTGTTAAAGCGTGATCATATTCAATCTACAAGAAACTTATTTGTTTTATATCATAATCATTCAAGGTTTCAAATTGTAATGTTAAAAGTAGTCAGTTACTTACCTCATATCACGTGTGACCCTGACGCACAATGCTAATTCGACAAAATTCAATATTGTAAAATATATTGATTGCACCTTTAGGCACGAGCATATGGTAGTACATATATACTACGAGGCACAAATACTAATACGAGTAGGGACCTATGAAATTAAAAATTCCATAACAATTAAGGCATGCCCAATGAGTCAATAAGTATTACTAGTAAGCTAAACTAGAGTCCAAATTCTACTGTATTACATAAGACACAAAACATGGTAAATAAAAATAAAGAAGAGAAGTTAAGATTATAGATACTATTATTACATAAAATCAATTCCAATGAGCCTCCATCAAATTTAATAGTACAAAATTATCCCCGCTATTTTAAGTTCTCTCAATGTAAGTGGAAGGGTTAGTTTGTAAACCTACAAAACGCCAATTGATATCAATCTTAAAAGAAAACAATTACTTAGAACAACCCCTTATTTCCTTTCCCCAATTGTCCCACTTGATTACGGGTAGAAAAAGAGTTCATAATTCCCCTGCAACATTTTCTAAACCTATATAACTTTTCTTTTATCAAATGTAGTATGTTAACACCTTTTTAACCTCTATCATCTCTCTTAATTTAGCATGAATAACACCATTATGCAAAATTAGGTTTCTTAGAATGAAATTTGAGACCTAAATGGAGAGTAGCCATTAACTCATAATCTCAATTATGCCAATGCAAAATAAAATTCACTTTGTCTTTCCAAATGAAAGCCAAAGATTACATAAGTTTAATTTTTTTGTCATTACATATGTTGATTAACTCAATTTTTTTCACTTTTTTCTAATTTTTCTTTGTTGCTTAGTTAATTATTATTTATATACAATGGTTTTCCTTTTCATTTTCTCTTTTTGTAAAGGTCATAAAATAAGCTAAGTTTGGTTGTAAGATAACCTGAAATCAAATAGACTACAGGGCAGACTTTGTGAGTCTGTGTCTTCGCCCCTAATTCTCATACTTACAAATATACACAATCGAACCTAGGTACATAATTTGATTTAACTAACCATATTTTGTCATTTCTATTACACTTGTTGAAATAAGAATGTGGATATAGTATCTAAGCATATCAGTTATGTGTCGTATTTAAGCATGTGAAGATAGATTCGACCTGGTCCATGACCATGTGTGGAATGATGTTCAAATTGGGTCACAGACCTAGGCCATGACCATGTGTGGGACAATGTTCAAAATTGGTCACATCTCAAATTTGTGATCCCCAATTTTTTTATAAAATAAATAATAAGATGATCATGGTCTTAGTCGTGACCATCTTTATTTAATAAATAAAATAAATTTTATTTTTAGGCAACCCCCCTAAAAAACCTATATTCAACTACTAATTCAAATAAAATTAAGCAAAATGTTATAACCGTGGAGTTGATAATTCAAAGTAAAGCACCGTGTCATCGTAGTTAATTCATAAATCATACTAAATAGTCATAAATCATACTAAATATTCATAATTCAAAGTAAACATTCATAAATCAAATTAAACCTTTATAAATCAAAGTAAAGCATTCATATCATAACATGACACAAATAGGATTGTCAAGGGCTAATAATATTCTCAAATCGGGAGTCATATGACTGCATGTCTAGCTTCTATAAGTTACATTAGTCCTGTGTGAGCTGTGTGTGCCTTTTATGTATCATTTCGATATTGTTCTGGGTTTTCGCCCTCTAGAGGCATGCTTTTAAACCTAAGTCTAGGTATTTTTGAAATTTCACCATATTCCCAAATTAGGAGTCCCATGACTATGCGGTAAGTTCCTACCAGTTACATTGGTCCCGTGTGAGGTGTGGTGTGCCTCTTATGGGACCATTTGGGATTTTTTTGTGTTTTTGCTCTTTAGCGAAATGTTTTTAAGCCTATGTTTAGATAATTCCAAATTTTTAACATATATATGTACCGGGAGTCCTATAACTACATGATCAGTTCCTACGACTTGCATTGGTCCTGTGTGAGGGATTCATGCCTCTAACAGACCTTTTGGAGAATGTTTAGAGTTTTTTCCCTATAGCAGCAAATTTTTAAACCTATGTCTAGATATTTCCAAAATTTCATCATATCCTCAAATCTAGAGTTTCATGACTATGCGGGCAGTTCCTACGAGATACATTGGTCTCGTACGAGTCATTTATGCCTCTTACGGGGCTGTTGGGAACTGTTATGGGCTTTCATCCTCTATAGGCATATTTTTAAGTCTAAGTATAGATATTTGTAAATTTTCATCATATCCTCAAACCGAGTGTCCCGTGACTATGCAGTCAATTCCCACGAGTTACAGTGGTCCCGTACGCGATGTTTGTTCCTATCACGGGACCATTTGTGGCCTATTTTGTGTTTTCATCCTCTAATAGCATGTTTTTTAGCCAATTTCTATATGTTTCTAATTTTTTTCCATATAAGATAACCGGTAGTCATGTGACTGCACAGTCACTTCTTATGAGTTACATTAGTCTCCTACGCATTTTCCGTGCCTCTTACGGGTCTATTATGGGTATTCACCCTCGAGTGACATATTTTTAAGCCTAAGCCTGCATATTTATAAATTTCTATCATATTCTCAAACAGGGAGTCCCCTGACTATGTGATTAGTTCCTACGAGTTACGTTGGTCTTGTCTGAGGTGTTCGTGGCTCTTACGGGGTTGTTATGGGTTTTCTCCTCCTAACGGAATGTTTTTAAGTCTAAGTCTAGATATTTATAAATTTTAATTATATTATCAAATCGGGAGTCTTATGACTATTATGTTACTTCCTACATGTTACATTGGTCTCGTGCGAGGTGTTTGGGCCTCTTAAGGGGCCCGTAATAGCCTTTTTTCCAACCCTCTAGAGGCATGTTTTTAAAACTAACTCTACATATTTCAATTTTTTCAACATATACGAGTACGATTTCTCAAACTAGGAGTTTTATGGCTATGCAATCAGTTCTTACAAGTTACACTTGTCCCATGCAAGGTGTCCGTGCCTCTTACGGGGTCGTTTGAGGGATGTTTTGGATTTTTGCCCTCTCATAGCATGTTTTTAATCCTAAGTCTAGATATTTGTAAATTTTTGTCATATATTAGTATCGATTCTCAAACCAGGAGTTCCGTGACTACACGATCAATTTTTACGAGTTACATTGGTCCCATGTGAGCTGTTCGTGCTTCTTACGGGGGTGCTTGGGGAGTATTTTAGATTTTTGCTCTCTAGAGGCATGTTTTTAATCCTAAGTCTATATTTGCAAATTTTCTTCATATTCTCAAATCAAAAGTCCCGTGACTATGCGATCCATTCTAATGAGTTACATTTGTCCCGTGCAAGTTGTCCATGCCACTTACGAGGCCGTTTGGGGGTTATTTTACGTTTTTTTCCCTCTAACGATAAGTTTTTAAGCCTGTTTCTATATATTTATAAATTTTAATCATATACGAGTACCGAGAGTGCGTTGACTACACGATCAGTTCCTATGAGTTACATTAGTCTTCTGTGAGGTGTTCGTGCCTCGTACAAGGCCGTTTGGGGGCTGTTATAGGTTTTCGTCCTCTAACTGCATGTTTTTAAGACTTCATCTAGATATTTACAAATTTCCATCATATAGTCTAATCGGGAGTCCCGGTACTACGCGATCAGTTCCTACGAGTTACATTGTGCTCATGTGGGGTGTTTATGCCTCTTGCAAGAGATAAACTCCACGATTTGCATGGTAGTTAAACTTTTTGATATTCTTATTCCCATACCTATAAATATGAGTACCCTCTAAATGGGGCGCGCTAATAAAAGAGGTATAAATGTGGTCCAATTCCAATCTCTTGTACTCTTTTTTACAGTGATTATCATCGTATCTCATTTTTTATGAAAAAAAATGTATGAAGGTGTGAATTGAAAATCTGTTACTAAAGCCGTTTAATAAAATTAAACTATTTAAGTAACTCCGAATAGTTTTTGAAGAAACTCTTATCTTAAAAACCAAAACTAATTGAACACAAGATGTGTTTTATAAAAGTATGTGGGAGATCTATTCAAGATTTGATCAACAGGTTTATAAAATAGTTTAAACAAACTTTAAACCCAACACAACCAAGAATGAGATGAGAAGATGTAGAAAGATTTAAGAACAAGATTTTTACCTGGTAAAACCTCACCCAACTGAGAAAACATCCAAGACTCCCTCTACGGAGTAAAAAAAATCCACTATAAACAAATTTTAACAGTTACAAACTATATAACAAACATGCATACAACTCAGACCTATATAAGTTTAGGAATGTACCCTCTGGTGTCCTTATAACTTCTCTGCAGTTCTGATTGTTGATATTGTCCTCCCAGTTTGTTAACTTCCAATTTGTTCAAGCTCTTTACGTTGACTCTTTTTCTCAAGATCTTATTACCAACACTTTTAGTGTGGTAGAGTGAAAGTGTTTGTGTAGGTGCTCTCTAACACATGCATGCACACACACACTTATTATGTACAAACAGTCCTAACAAATTACATATAAGTCTATATGCTATGACTTTTCTTTTTCTCTCTTCTCACAAAACTTAACCTTATTTGACCTTTATAACAATCCCAGAATCCACGGCTATCTTGCTCAGAAGACGTATCAAGATCTTAATCAATCTCGAGTTTTGAAAAGATTTTTGAGATTGAAAACCACCAAGTACAATTCCAAACTAGGTCAAAGGTCTTATTTCAAGAGAACTAGAAACAAAAAACATTATTGTTGATTTCAAAGTTAAAAACATTTACAGAAAACAAATCAACAATATATTTCTCATGCGGAGAAACGAAATATGTAAATCTAAGTGTAATGTAATATGAACTACATAGATCTGAAATTTCTATAAAGTAGAAAATAGATCTAAGACAAATTGTTTAAGTTGGACACAAGATCTAAAGAATAAAGAGGTTTCAGCATCAAATCAACTACCAACAACAACTCTCAAACACTCAAACACTCAAGGTGGTGTTTGGAATATACAGGACTTGGAAAGAGGTTTTGATTTGAAAAAGGATTTGACGATTTAGGGTTAGGGTTAGGGTTTCTAACTCTTTCTCTCTCTTTTGGTTTCTCTCTTCTCTTTTTTTTTTCTCTCAAAGGATGAAATGCAAAATTCTCAGAAGGCTGAGAGAAGAGGTCCTTTTATAGGAGGCTGAGAAGGTTCGAGAGTAACGTTCAAAATCAAGGGTTCATATTTAGTCAAGGTTAATTGACTTAGATCCAAGGGTTCACGATATGCGGTGGTTAAAACTCACTTGATTGGTTCATAAGGGGTTCATAGGGATTATGAAAGGGAGCATGCATATCGTTGATAAAAACGATCCAAGGGTTGTAAACACACGTTGTTTTACTCTCTATAAATAAACACACTTACAACCAATCAGAAGACAACAAATGTTGGCCATTTAGAAGAGATAAAAGGCGCGTCTAAAATAATTAAAAACACACCCTGAAGTCTCTGCCGCTTTCGGATTCTACCCAAGGCAACTTTAAGTCAATATAACCATTAAGACTTAATTGCAGAATGGCCCCAAAAACTTTTAAAAACAAGTTTTAATTAATAAAAACTTATTTTAAAATGTTTATAAAATCCCCAAAAGATATTTGAAAAGAAATATTAGGGATTTAAACACACTCAACATATGTACACACAATTATATGCAATATGACATGTATATGATCCATTCTACTATGTGTGAGAGTTGGTAATAAGGTCTAGATCACTTCAATCAAGTAAGATGAAATAGTAGTGCAAGCTCTGGGGTTCTTTGGATTCTAGGTTAGACATAATTTTGTCACAATTTCCAAACTAGATGAACACTTATACAATATAGACTCAAGTGAGTCAAGAGTATAAGATGCTTCAATCTCCCCTTTTGGAAATATGAGACAAAAACTCCTTTGAGTCAACTGGAACTCGTAGGGCAACAAAAAAAGAAAACCTATTCCTACCAAAACATCTATCTACCCAAATCCTAGAAACCAAAAGTACATAACTCAATTATTTATAATTGAATACCCTATTACAACTGTTGAGAAAAAATGTAAAAAAACCTGCAATGAATCCCTAAGATCAAGCTGTTTAGCATTTAGCATATGTAACAATCATTAGAGACTCAAATTTCTCCCCCATTTTGTCTCAAATGGACAAAGGGAAATATAAAGAGATCAAAGAGATTAATCAACACACACCATACCAATAGATTTACGCAATGAAATAAATCGATTGTAATCTAAAGGTTTGGTAAACATATCTGCGAGTTCCAAATAAGTAGGAAGATAATTGATTTCTAATTCCTTAGTTTTAACTAATTCGCGTATAAAGTGATGTCTTATTTTTATGTGTTTTGTTCGCGAGTGTTGAACAGGGTTTTTAGAAATATTGGTCGCACTTTTATTATCACAATAGAGATGCAATTGGTTGTCATGAATACCATAATCACTTAGCAATTATTTAAGCCACATTAATTGAGCACAACAGTTGCCAGCGGCTATGTATTCAGATTCAGCTGTTGAGAGTGATGTGCAATTTTGTTTCTTACTACTCCATCCAACCAAGTTATTAACTATATAATAACATGCACCTGATGTGCTTTTACTATCATCAGTACACCCAACCCAGTCAGCATCAGTGTACCCAATTATAGTGCTTGGTGTGTCATTAGTGTACCAAAGTCCTAGATTTAAAGTGGCTTTTACATATTTAATGATTCGTTTAACATAATTCAGATGGCTCTCTTTAGGATTATTTTGATAGCGAGCACAAACACACACAGCATACATAATATCAGGATGCGAGGCAGTAAGGTATAGCAAGGTTCCTATTATACTACGATATAGAGTTGGATCTATGGATTTTTCAGTTTCGTCTTTGGATAGTTTTACCGTAGTACTCATGGTTGTTTTAGCATCTTTAGCACTCTCAAGTCCAAATTTCTTTACTATATCTAAAGCGTACTTAGATTGCGATACAAATAATCCTTCTGAATTTTGTTTGACTTGAAGACCTAAGAAAAATTACAACTCCCCCATAAGAGACATTTGAAACTCCTGCATAATTTCAGAGAAGGATTTTACTTCTGAGGGAGAAGTTGATCCAAAGATGATATCATCAACATAAACTTAAGCAATAATGATGTGTTTGCCAAAATATTTGACAAAAAGGGTTTGATCATTTCCACCTCTTTTAAAACCTTTATCTAAGAGGAAACTGGAAATACGCTCATACCAGGCTCTAGGTGCTTGTTTAAGGCCATACAAAGCCTTTTTAAGACGAAATACATGATTTGGATATTGAGGGTCAATGAACCCCTTAGGTTCTTATACATAGGTCTCTTCAGTCAATATTCCATTAAGGAATGCAGATTTGACATCCATTTGGTATAGTGTAAAATGCAAATGTCAAGCTATGGCAAAGATAAGACGAGCAGAAACAGGAGCAAAGGTCTCATTAAAATCTATTCCTTCAATTTGAGAGTATCCTTGAGCAACTAATCTAGATTTGTTTCTAATGATTATCCCACTTTCATCAGACTTATTTTTAAAAATCCAACGTATGCCAATAACCTTTTTGTGATCAGGCCTAGGTACAAGATACCAAACATCATGAATGACAAATTGAAGAAGTTCTTCCTGCATAGCAGAAATTCGGTGAGAGTCATTCAATGCCTCATTTACATTCTTTTGGTTCCACTAGAGAAACAAAACATGCATATTGTGCATAATTTCTTAGTTGGGATCTTGTACGCATTGGCTCACTAGAGTTACCTACTACGTTATTTATGGGATGATCTTTAGAAACCCAGTTAGGTGTTTCAGGTATCTCAATTGCTAATGAATCATCTATTTCAGGAGAGTCATTTTCTAAAATGTTTGTAGGCCCTTCCTCAATAGTTGATTCACCAGTCTTATTCTCTACAGTAGTGTCACTCACAATTACATTTATGGATTCTAACAAGGTTTTAGTGCGAAGATTATATACTCGATAGGCTCTACAGTTAGGCGAGTATCCTAGAAATATAGCTTTATCTCCCCGACTCTCAAATTTGGACAAGTGTTCCCTATCTTTGCATACTTAAAAAGTACTACCAAAAGTTCTAAGGTACTTAAGATTAGGCTTTTTCTTGTACCAAAGTTCGTAAGGGGTTTGTTTGGAATTCTTTCTAAGATAGACCCTGTTTATAATGTGACACGCAGTACGAATAGATTTTACCCAAAAATATTTAGGCAAATTCTTGGCATCTAGCATAACACGTGCCATCTCTTGAAGGGTACGATTCTTTCTCTCGGCGATTCCATTTTATTGAGGAGTCTTAGGAGCACTAAACTCATGTTTGTAACCATTATAGTCACTATACTCTATTATACCAGTGTCTTCGAATTCTCCACCTCTATCACTACGAATTCTATTTACTTGAGTGTCCTTTTCATTTTCAATTCGAAGAAGAATTTTTAAGAAAGTTTGAAAAGTGTTAGACTTTTGTTTTAAAAAGGCTACCCAAGTAAATCTGGTGAAGTCATCAACTATAACTATGATATAACTGTGTCCACAGAGACTAACAGTTTGGGAGGGACCCATTAGGTCCATATGGATGAGCTTCAAGGGATTAGAGGTAAGAACATAATTAACTTTCTTATGAGGTGCCTTAATAATTTTACCTTCCTGACAGGAACCACAAACAATATTAGTAATGGATTTGATTTTTGGAACTCCTCTAACTATTTCTTGAGAGGCCAGTCTACTAAGATTATCGTAATTTATATAACCCATTATGTTATGCCATATCTCGTTGTCATCCATTCTGGCAACATTACAGATTTCAGAATTGTTCATGACAGTATAACAATTGTCAGGAGTTCTGAATCCTGTAATTATGCATTCACCTTTTTCATTTAAAATTTTGCAATTGTTCTTTGAAAAGGTAACAGTATGATCTGAGTCACAAAATTGCGAGATACTAAGTAGATTGGTCTTAAGACCTTTAACTAGAAGAACATTTTCAAGAACAGGATGTCCATCTTCTTGGAGAGTTCCTTTGCCTATGATTTGAGATGATACTCCATCACTAAAAATAACATTTTCACCAGCAAAGCTAGTTTTGTTCAAGAGTTTTGTATCATCCCCAGTCATGTGCTTAGAACATCCAGAGTCTAAATACCATCCATATGATGTGTGTTCATCTTTTAAAGAAGTAATAACTATGTTACACTTCATCTGAGGTAATAGATCATCTTTTCTAACCCAAATTGCTCTAGTTTTCATTTTGCGCTTATTATCTCTCAATTGATAAAATTTGCGAGCATTCGATTTTTGTTGAAAAATGTTTTGGGCATGATTTTGAATTTTATGAAAGACATGAGCATTTGGTTTAGGAAAGTGTTTAGGAATCCTTCTAGAGAATGTTCTTTTAGGTTTGGTCTTTCTCTTTCTATAATTAGAGCTTTTGTCTGGTTGTTCTAGGAAGTACATAATTATTGCGGCTTCTCCTAGAATAGTTAAAGTTCTGATAGATAGGAGGATTACAGACAGGTTTAACTAGTCTCCTAGAATAGCAACTATCAAAAGAGTGATCGTATATATCACAATAAGAACAATAAAGATTTCTCAAGGTTAGGGTTTCCTAAGTAAAGTCTCTAAAGAAAGGTTTTGAGGAATTTTGAGATTGAACTCTATTCCTAGGTAGGATAGTCTTGAATATAGACTCACTCTTCCTAATATAGGGGCAGATGTATTTAGCCTTAGGTGAACATTCATGTTTAGAGAAAATCGATTCCCCAATGTTAAAATTTTGATGTTTTGAATCAAACTCGGTTTTTAGAGAATGAAAATCTGGGCAGGTTTCAATAGGTCTTTTACATCCTGACACAAACTTAATAGGTTCAAAAGATTTTATTTGTGTCTTCAAATTGGGGTAAAATCCTATTCCAGTACGATCATCAGAATTGGTTTTTGATTCAGCAACAAATTCATCAAAACAGTTTGAGTTATTTTTAAATTTTGTGAATTTTTGAAAACAGTTGCTGTCTTTTCTTTAGTTTGTTCCCATTCTAACAATGTTCCTGTTGATACCAAATTTAGTCTACTGATATGGCTCAATTAAGTGGAGATACGTGGCAATCTACAAGGCAATAACAAACACATTGGAACAACCCCTTGACTTCAAGGAACTCATTTTCCCCGACCAGCTCAAATGCTTTAAGCAGTAGGTACTCTCCGAGGAACTTTACTGCACCGAGCAACTCATGGATGCCAAGATACTTAGGAGGTCCGAGCTGCATCTAGATCAGAGCATTTGTTATCAGACAATTTAGAGGATTAAATGCGCATTAAATGCTGATTATCATCATACGGATGTATACGCTTATTGAACAGATATGTATTACCCATTCACATGTACAACCTCATGGCTATAAATACATTGTATCATCCTCATTGAGAGGGGACCAGAATTTCTTGAGAAAAAACCCCACCTTGAGAATTTCTAAACAGTTAATAATAGCTCCAACAGTGGATGTAGGCCATTTGTTCAAGGCTGAACCACTTAAAAATCTCTTGTCTTATTTATTTTAATCTGTGATTAGATAATTAGAGATAATCTAATTTTTTACATTAACAGATTGGCGCCGTCTGTGGGAAACGACTGTAATTTTTGTTTTTCACCAAAAACAATTCTTCACCAATGACTGACAATCCTGAATCCAGCAATCGAAACGCTGGGAATTCCCCAAATCCATCCGTTCCTCCAAATATCCAAGATCTGGCAGGAATCATGGCCAGTTTGGCTCAAAGCCAAACACCCATGCAGGAAACAATGCGGCAACTAATGCAAACTATCCAAGGTGGAGCATCAACCTATTCAGGACAACGAAGTGGTCAAAGAAATACTCATTTTCTTTCTTCACGCATTAGGCAAAGCGATTCATATCGCACTGATAAATCTGAAGATTTTTCTTATCAATCGGGTCGAACTTCGTCAGTACGAGCCACAGATATTGAACAACACATCACTCTCTCTCTGGAAAGGACCAGTGCACTGGAAAGATTGAGTAGGGTCTCTCCTTTTGATCGATTGGGACCTAGGGAGAATAAAGGTCCTCCTAAGGCTGTGCCGAGAAACTTTTGATGACCATTTGATTTAAGAGAGGGTTCTGCCGAATTACAACCAGTTGCTCGACAAGATAGATCCCAATAAGCCACATCCACGCGATCAGTTGCTCGAACCAACAGGCCCAAGGAAGGAAATGATGCGTGGAAAGGCTCTATTCAGATGCTGGAGGATAGATTAGGGGAAATGGCCAAGGCCAAGAATCCTCTGCAAAGAACTTTTGTCCAAGGGACACCTTTTGTCCAAATAATTGTGGATTTTCCCACACCATCAAAGTTCAAAGCACCTATTGTGACTCCTAAATATGATGAAAAAATCGATCTTGTCCTTCATATCGAGCAATACCAAGTTGCTGCCGACATCTATGTTGCGCCAGATGAGATGAGATACAGGGCATTCTCGGGAACTCTTACAGGATCGGCCAAATATGGTACAATAATCTTCCTCGGGGTAAGATTTCAACTTTCTTTCAACTGGCCGAGCTCTTCATTGGAAACTTCGATTTTGGAGCAAAACCTGTTAAATGAGTAGCACACTTGTTAAGTGTTAGAAAAAAGGTAGGGGAGAGCACTAGGGATTATATAACTCGTTTCAATAACGAGAAACTCGAAGTTATTGATTACGAGGAAAAGACAGCGATTACTGCTCTGATGAGTGGGCTGTTTCCCAACAAGTTATACTACACTTTGGCTAAAGATCCACCCAGAACCATGTCAGAATTGATGGCAAAAGCGGCCAAGATCATGAATGCCGAGGAGGCTATGGATGCAAAGAAGAATATGGATACCAAAGAAACTAAGGTGGAGGGTGATAAGGCCAAAAATAAAGAGCATAAGAACAATGGTGGTGACAAGCACTCAAAAACAAAGCCATCATGGGAGGTATTAAAGAAATTTGAAAATTATACTCCTTTGAAGGTAGACATCAACCATGTCCTAGAATAAATCAAGAACAACGAGGAGTTAAACTGGCCAGAGAAAATGAAGTCAGACCCTGACAAGAGGAATAAGGCCAAATATTGCGAGTTCCACAAGGATCATGGCCACATGACAAAAAATTGCATAGCTCTTCAGAAAGAGATCGAAGCACTCATTAGACGAGGAAAACTGGCAAAGTATGTTGATCATAGAAATGAAAGAAGAAACAACGATCGAGTAAGAGATAGATCTAGATCTCCTCGTCGAGCAGAGGAGAACAAGAAAAGAGATCATGAAGATGATCTAGAAGATGACCCTGATCTTCCCAAAAGACCAAAGCAGCCAGAACGTGAGGTATTTTCAATACGTTTTGGATCCTTTAATTGTAATGTTATTACAGGTGGAGATACAAGAGGTGGAGACCTTACTGCAGAAAGAAAAGCTTACATCAATGAGGCTCAAGCCTGTTCATATATCCAACGAATAAATTTGGCTGTAGATGATCGCCCGAGGAAGGTCAACAAAGAAAAATTGGTCATCGATTTCTCAAAAAATGACCTCGCAGGTGTGCTGTATCCTCATGATGATCCATTGGTGATCAAAATGAGAATGAAGGAAGTGAAGATCTCGAGAGTACTGGTTGATAATGGTATCTCGGCTGATATTATGTTCTACTCGTGCTTCCATAGCCTAAATCTAAAGTTATCTCAGTTGGAGCCTTATCACAGACCTCTCCTCAATTTTGTTAGCGGGAAAGTTTTTCCACTTGGGATGATCAAATTGGATATGTTTATTGGTGCATGGCCTGCTTGTCGAACCGAAAGTTTACGCTTCTTCGTGATGGATAAGAATGTTGAATCGGCCTACAATATCATTATGGTAATGGTAGGATTGAAGAAGTTCGAAACAGTACCATCTATGGTACATCAATGCCTAAAATTTCCAACCAATTTTGGAGTAGTAGTTGTGAAGGGTGATCAAAAAGTAGCTCGAGAATGCTATTATTCATCTGTAGAGCAGGAGGAACTGGAAGAATATAGGAAAAAGACTACTACCTATCAGGTGGATGAGGATGCAGAAATTGAAACATTGGATCCTAGAGACGAGTCGCAACTCGTGAAAGGTCAGGTGGTGGAAGCTACTGAAAACATCATTCTGGACGACGAGCACCCTGAACGAACAACTCAGATAGGTTCGTCGTTAGAAGCCTTATTAAAACAGGAGTTGATAGTTTTCTTAAAAAGAAGAAAACAATCTTTTGCTTGGAGTCATGAAGATATTCTCGGAATAGACCCAAGTTTCTTATGTCACGAGCTCAATGTGAATAAGGAGATCAAGCTAGTGAAGTAGAGAAGAAGAGTGTTCAGTCTCGAGAAGAACCAAGCTATACAGGAGGAGGTCGATAAGCTCCAAAAATATTGCTTTATTAAATATTTTAAGTATCCAGACTAGTTAGCAAATGTGGTGATGGTGAAAAAGACGAACAACAAATGGAGGATGTGTGTAGACTTCACCGACCTCAACAAGGCATGTCCAAGGGATCATTTTCCCTTGCCTAGAATTGATCAACTAATGGATGCTATCTCGGGACACGAGCTGCTGAGCTTCATGGATGCTTATTCTGGTTACAACTAGATTAAAATAAAACCCGAAGACAGGGAGAGTACTTCTTTCATTAACCCTAGGGGAACTTATTGTTATAATGTTATGCCTTTTGGTTTGAGAAATGCAGGTGCGACATATCAGCGGCTGGTGAACAATGTGTTTGCAGAACAAATCAGTTGCAATATGGTAGTCTATGTTGATGATATGCTGATAAAAAGCAAGAAAGCTGCTGACCATCTAGTTGACTTAGGCCAAACCTTTGATCAATTAGATAAATATCAAATGAAGCTGAACCCGACCAAGTGCATATTTGGAGTACGATAAGGCATGTTTCTCGGGTATATTGTCAATCAACAAGCATTGAAGAAAACCCTAAAAAGATCAAAGCTCTATTAGGGTTGCGATCTCCAACGACGAAGAAGGAAGAACAAAGTCTTACAGGGAGAGTAGTAGCACTTAACAGGTTTGTATCGCGAGCAACTGATAGATGCATCCCATTCTTTAAAATGCTTCGAAATACTTTTGAATGGAATGAAGAATGCGAAAAATCTTTTCAAGAATTGAAGAAATATTTGGGAGCACCTCCACAGTTGTCCAGGCCAGTGATGGGAGAAAGATTGTACTTATACCTGGCAGTTTTGGAAAATGCAGTTAGCTCGGCATTAATAAGAGTAGAGGATGGAGTACAAAAGCCAATTTATTACACTAGTAAGGCCTTCCGAGGAGCAGAGATCAGATATCCGAAGTTGGAAAAGTTGGCACTGGCATTGATCGAAGTGATTAGAAGAATGAAGCCATACTTCCGGGCTCATACCATAGTCGTATATACCGATATGCTGTTGAGGCAAGCTCTTCATAAACCAGAAAAATTAGGGAGATTGATGTATTGGGCAATAGAACTCGGTGAATATGATATAATTTATGAGCCTAGATCGTCACTAAAAGGGCAAGCAATAACAAATTTTATACCAGAGTTCACTTATCCTAATACCCCCGAGGAGCAAAAGCTGAACACCAATCAATCTGTGGATGTTACAGGATCATCAAATTTAAACCACATCAACTTAAATTGGTCAGAGAGAAAAAGGAGAAGGTCGACGAGCAGCGAAGTGTGGCAGAAATGGAGATAAAGGAGAAATAAATATTCCATCGAGGAACTTTGTCCAATAAGAAGTTTGATGATGAAATACCTGTATGGAACCTATATGTGGATGGCTCATCATGCACCTCGGGTAATGGAGCTGGGATTATATTGAAAAGTCCAGACGAGATCGATATAGAGTATGCTCTGCGCTTTCAATTTTAAGCTTCTAATAATGAGGCTGAATATGAAGCGATGATTGCAGGTCTTAGTCTGGCAAAAATCATGAAGGCAGAGCAGGTAATCGTATGCAGTGACTCACAGTTGATTGTAGACCAAATGCTTAGTGTATATACAGTAAAAGGAGAGTTGATGATTAAGTACCATGCAAAGGTAATGGAATTGGTATCGGAATTTGTTACTGTTCAACTGGTCAGAATACCAAGAATAGAGAATACAAGAGCAGACGCTTTATCTCGATTGGCATCGGCTACTCGTACCGAGCTATGAAGAACAATCCCGATTGAAGTTCTAGTTGGTCGGAGCATAGAAGAAGATCTGATGATGAATTTTATTACCCTTGATTTAGGGCCATCTTGGATGGATCCCATCAGGGCATATATTGAGGAGGGAGAATTACCGATTGACAAACTCGCAGCCAAGAAATTAAAGTTTAAAGATTCTCGTTATGTGCTAACTAATGGTATTATATACAGACGAGGAAACATAGCTAGCTTGCAGAGGTGTGTACATCCCGCCGAGGTGAAGGATTTGATTGAAGAAGTCCATGAAGGGTCTTGTGGAGCCCATGTAGTAGGTTGGACACTTCTACAAAGAATAATGATGCAAGGATACTACTGGCCAATGATGAGGGCTGATTGTATAGACTATGCCAACAAATGTGACAAGTGTCAGCGCCTCTCCTCCATCCGAAGAACTTCCCAAGCATTGTTGACACCCATTACTTCCCCTTGGCCATTTGCCATGTGGGGAATTGACTTGGTCGGGCCACTTCCAACAACTAGAAGAAGATTTAAATATCTCGTCGTTCCAGTGGATTATTTTACTAAGTGGGTAGAAGCCGAGCCTATTGTCGACATGACATACGAAAAGGTGTACCAATTTATTTGGAAAAATATCACTTGTAGATATGGTCTTCCTCATGCATTCATCACCGACCATGGAACACAATTTGATAATGAGGAGTTTGATGCCTATTGTCATCAGTCAAATATCTTGAAGATCCACTCGGCACCAGGCCATCCCCAAAGAAATGGACAAACTGAAGTGACAAACAGAACGTTGCTAAATGGCTTGAAGAAAAGACTGAATGACGCAAAAACAAACTGGATCAACGAGTTGCATTCTGTGCTGTGGGCTTATCATACTACTCCCTGAGCAGCAAGAGGAGAATCTCAATATATGATGACATTTGGAAGTGAAGCTTTTATACCTGCCGAGTTGGGTCTTCCAACACACAGTGTACTGAATTTCAATTCCCCTGTCAGCGATTTAATGAGAAGGCTAGATTTGGACATGCTCGAAGAAGTTAGAGAACAAGAAGCTATCAAGAATGCTGCTTACCAGCAACGAGCAACTTTATTCTACAACAAGAGAGTGAAGAAGTGTAACCTTAAATAAGGAGAGTATGTGCTAAAGAAAGTGATTCAAAAGCACAATAAACTGGAAGCAAACTGGCACGGACCTTACCGAGTTATAAAAGTTGTTTGACCAGGAACCTACAGAATAAAAACTTTAGAGGGGGAGGAGCTTAAGAATGCATGGAATGAAGAACACCTGCGCAAATATTATCAGTAATGTAAACTCTCATGTAATGCAGTTTCATCAGTACGAATAAAATGTGAATATTCTACCAAATTCTCTCCTTTTATTGAAATTTTTTCGCGGAATACTAGTGCTACACACTACCCAGCAAAATCCACCAACTCCAGTTGGTTGGGAAGAAAATCCACCAACTCCGGTTGGTCGAAAATAAAAAATATTTCCCAAAAGTGCCAACTCCGGTTGGTTGGGAAGAAAATCCACCAACTCCGGTTGGTCGGGAATAAAAAATATTTCCCAAAAGTGACAACTCCGGTTGGTTGGGAAGAAAATCCACCAACTCGGA
The DNA here is from genome assembly GCA_949130495.1 of Sambucus nigra. Taxonomy (NCBI): domain Eukaryota; kingdom Viridiplantae; phylum Streptophyta; class Magnoliopsida; order Dipsacales; family Adoxaceae; genus Sambucus; species Sambucus nigra. The sequence goes on from OX422223.1 coordinate 124,262,197, forward strand.
TTGGTCGAAATAAAAAATATTTCCCAAAAGTGTCAACTCCGGTTGGTTAGGAAGAAAATCCACCAACTCCGGTTGGTCGGGAATAAAAAATATTTCCCAAAAGTGCCAACTCCAGTTGGTTGGGAAGAAAATCCACCAACTCTGGTTGGTCGGGAATAAATAATATTTCCCAAAAGTGCCAACTCCGGTTGGTTGGGAAGAAAATCCACCAACTCCGGTTGGTCGGGAATAAAAAATATTTCCCAAAAGTGCCAACTCCGATTGGTTGGGAAGAAAATCCACCAACTCCGGTTGGTCAGGAATAAAAAATATTTCCCAAAAGTGCCAACTCCGGTTGGTTGGGAAGAAAATCCACCAACTCCGGTTGGTCGGGAATAAAAAATATTTCCCAAAAGTGCCAACTCCGGTTAGTTGGGAAGAAAATCCACCAACTCCGGTTGGTCGAGAACAAGAAGCTGTCAACTACAGGTTGTCGGGAACATTTTAAAGCATGATTATGTGATAAAAGTCAACTAATGGCTTAGAATTAAAAAGTGATCAAGCAAAAATTTTTTATACTCGTAACATTTTAAATTACCACCAAGTTGGTTGAGAAACAAAATATCATCAATTTTGGTTAATCGTCAAATGATTACCACAAATTCAGGATAGTCGACAATAAATTTTAACCAGATTTAGTTGATCAGCAAATAACACAATGTTGTTATCTTTTTAATAGATATACATACACATATGTAAAGTGTTTTACAAAATATCTACAAGACAATGGAAATCAAGATTTCAAAGAAAAATATAAGTTTTTCATTAAATCCAAAACAAAGTACATTGAGAATAAAATACATAAAAATTATTACATCAGAAATCCTCTTCTATGGGTTTCTTCCCCTCTTCTTTTGAAACAGGTTCCTCGCCAGCAGGAGGATCGTCTAAGGCATAAGGGGAATTTATGAAATTATGGTCTTTGACCATCCTGATGTTCATCACAGATGGTCGATCGAGTAGGTGCTCGAGGCGAGATATCTCAACATTGGAATGGAGACTGTAATCGCCAAGATATTTGGAAATCAAACACTGAGGGATTGCCCGAGCAGGGATCCAGCTCATTTCAAGTTTGAATGGTGGCACTGGCAGGTCGAGCAACCCAGGATTATGGTAATCCCACAAGTAGTGACCCTGTTCCAATTGCAATACACCCAAGGCATTAAATCACCCTTGTTTGTAACCCTCATTATTCGCATTTTGGATCCGATCATCCAAATGGTAGAGAGCCTCATTGTAGCCAGCCATCCAGAATTCTCTGGGCTACTTGTGGAATTGATAAGTCAACCTTTCCAGCTGCTCGTGAAGATTTTTTATAAAGAGTTATTTATTCTCCAAGGCAGACTTCTGTGCAGAGAGATGCTCATCCAGATTCGGGATCTTCTTGGACATCTCTGCCAGAGCTTTATTCTTCGCAGCTAACTGGACTGCTTAATTTTCCAGAGAAGCTTGAGTTCTTACCTCTTCAACAGTAAGCTGAGTAGCCCTTGTTCATCCCCGAGAACCTCTTGCTCATCCCCAAGCAGAAGTAGAAGGATCAGCTCTCTTCAAGGTTTCCAATTCGTCCCTTAGATTGGAATTTTCAACCACTAAGAAAGAGAACCCCTCATCGTTCACAGGGACCAAAGTGTTTGAGGAAGAGGCTGCAGATTTCAACTCAGATACTTCTCTTTGCAAGTTATTATTTTCCTGCTCCAAAAACTCAGCTATATGCCTGTGCTCTTCGACCTCAGCCTTCAAAGTTCTATCCCTCACGTCGTAAGCAGCAAATAATTTATCATACCCCTTATCAGCACTGAGTTCTTGATACTTCTTCTCGTATCCCTCATGCAAAAAGGTTGTAGATTCCTTATATTATTGTTGAAGGTCTTCAATAGTGCCCTGGAGGTCTTCAATTATTTCATAATACGCTACATTGTTAGCCACTTCACGGTCGAGCAGGCACTTCAAATACTGGTAGGCTTCAACTGCTCGTTCTGAAGCATTTGGACTGAGTATATCAACGATTTGAGCATCAGTCAAATCTGCATGGCCAGCCTTAAAATATTCATTGCACTATCTCATTAATTTTGTATCATGAGCAGATAATAATTCCATCCTGGCCATAAACTAGTAAAAAAAAGAGATACCAAGAATCAATAAGGAGCAAGAGGAAGAGAGACAACAGTATGAATAGGCAAAACTTCAAATTATATTACATCATAAAAGATAAGTACATATTTCAGAGTTACAATTGGCAAAAATAAACAGAGAGAAAAATCCGAACAACTCTACACCTTTTCCTTGTCTCCCAAAACTTTCTCGGAAGGCTGGGACGAGGAGGTAGGTTTCTCGGATGGTGCAGATGGTTGCTCGGTGGGTGCTGAAGGCTGCTCGATTGAAGTAACAGATAGTTGAAGTTATTCCCAGGAAGGCTGGATAACTGGGGGATGAAGAATTTGATCTCCCATCACCATGGAGGATTCCTCAGAGGCAGCTTCGTCCTCTTATTCTTCTTCAGGAGTTGGAGGGGGGCCAGGGATGTGTCGCTGAAATATATCAGAATTTTCATAAACTTTCATCTCTTACAGAGCAGCGACCCATCCATCCCTAAAGTACTTGAGGCTACCATATTCCACTTGTGACATCATGGAAGCTAGACCCTTATTCCACCCCTTATCCCAGCCAGCACTGAAGGACTTTTTTACAACCAACTTTCTTTTCACCTTCTCCGAGAAAAGCTTCTCGAAAAGCAGATCCTCGGCAGCCTTTAATTTATTCTCCACTTCTTCCTTCTGAAGACCTACTTCACGAAGCTTGTTTAGCTCTTCCTCAGCAACCTTGAGCTTACCTTCAAGCTCCCCAGCATTTTGGAGCTTCACTTCGAGCGCTTTATTCTTACTTTCTAATTCTTTTATTTTCTTCTGCAATCCCTTGGAGATTTCAACAACTTGATTCCTCTCCTGCTCGGTCGAATTGAGCTTCTTCTCCCAATCAGCTTTATCAGCAACATACCTTTGACGAGAACCTTTCAGAGACTGCATCAGACCCACCAAAGATTTCTCTACACCTGACGAGGAACTTGAAGCTTTAATAGCTTCATCTTTCTTCAAAATTGTATTCAAACAGGTTACTAATTGGGAAAAGAAAGCAATAGCAAGTCAGTGCAAAAATATAACAGTGGAAATATGAAAGTTTAGGACGATAATACTTACAGAAGCAATATGACGAGCAGCTAATGTGGTAACCATATCCCGAGAAAGATTTTCTTCAATACCTTGGATCTCGGGAATGATCCAAGACTTTACCGAGCTCATGGCAGAGCTCGGGGCAACAAAAGTGGGAACACCACTTCCAGTAGTTAGGGGCTGAGTAATGGATTCAGCCAAATTGACCGAGGAGCTCTTCTTCAGCCCCCTCAGAGGAGCATCGACCAAGGAGGTAGTCTTAGTCGGGGATATGACTATAACCTCGCTTGGAGCAGCGACCTTGCTCGGAGCCACTGGGGGCTTCTCGGCAACCTTCACAGGAATAGTCGGAGGAGGTGCATCGATTTTTCTTGTCCCTTCTTCTGGGACATCATGCTTTCTTTTCTTTGCCTCCCAATAATAGAGGCAGATTTCTCGAAGAGGGCAGGAGCTCTTCTTCTCTTCATCCTTTCACTCAAAGGAATATGTGACTCAGGTGAAGAACTTATAGAAGCTGGTATTGGTTCCACGTCACTTATCACCGGACGAGCAGTAAAAGATGAGGTGTAACTCTTATACTATAGCAGACATGAAGCTGATCTGATATGCTCGTCGGCAACAGTCTGATGCAAACCCCAGATAAGTTTCAGATGTTTTAAGTTAACTTCTGTCTCCTTTGGAGATCTTCTTTTGCTGTCAATTGCAAATAAATGAAAATTAAAATATCCGTGACACATTTTATCAAACACAAAGGAAGCATAATTTCAAAAATAAAAAAAAATAAAAATAACCTATCCCATTGCCATAGGGAGGGCATCTAGGACCTTAATACACATCATTTCTAGTTAGTGGAGGGTGTTGCCAATTTTTCATAACAACCCCATGCTCGAAGTAGTCCCTATTGGCATCTGGGAGATTGATCACTAAAGCCCTATTTAAAAACCTAGTTTTTAAATAAAAAGTATTGTCACCAACAGACCATCTAAAACAAAACATAATTTCTGGAATTCCTATACGAGTTCCATGAATCTGATTTAATCTATGAACCCCATTAACTATTCTCCATGTATTGAGGGAAAATTTTGCAGGAACCACGTCAAAATATTGATAGAATTCTAGACACAAAGGGTTTGGGGGAAAAGAAAAACCACATTCAGCCACGAAGAGACTGGGGAACCAATGTCCCTCAGCCAAACGAAAATAATCTGAAGGTTCAGAAAGTTCCTCCAGAACAACCCATGAAGGAATAGAGAAATCAGAACGAAACTTATCAAGCAATTCAACAAGGTAAACCATGATGAATAAAGGAAATAAAAGAGAAGGAAGAAGATCTTACAGGAAAAGGATGGATCTGTTGACAACGAACGATGAAAGGGATGAATACACAAGAGATAGAGAAAATGGAAAACTCAAAGATACAGATTTGAAAAAGTAAAAGACGATATGATTTTCTGCAACGCTTAAATACCTTACCTTGGGAAGAGGTGAAAATAATGTTTATAAAGGGAGACGTTTACGCTACCGGCGGCTAAAAGGACAAAAAGGGCGCGGATATCGAAGCTGTTAGAAAAATTGGAAAAGTCTGATTCTTTGAATTCAAAAAGAAAAATAAATGTGAAGAAAACACTCCTAAGATTCAGGATGACCATTTAATCCCGCCATATTTCGAGAAGAATGTTCTACACTCCTAATTCTCGAATTGTGAAACATTGGGGGCTTCTGTTGATACCAAATTTAGTCTGCTGACATGGCTCAATTAAGTGAAGATACGTGGAAATCTGAAAGGAAATAACAAACTCATTGGAACAACCCCTTGACTTCTAGGAACTCATTTTCCCCGACCAACTCAAATACTCCGAGCAGTAGGTACTCTCCGAGGAACTTTACTGCACCAAGCAACTCATGGATGCCGAGATACTTAGGCGGTCCGAGAAGCTTTGGCGGTCCGAGATGCATCTCAATCAGAGCATTTATTATCAGACAATTAAGAGGATTAAATGCGCATTAAATATTCATTATCATCATACGGATGTATACGCTTATTGAACAGCTATGTATTACCCATTCACATGTACAACCTCATGGCTATAAATATATTGTATCATCCTCATTGAGAGGGGACCGGAATTTCTTGAGAAAAAAACCCACCTTGAGAATTTCTAAACAGTCATTTATAGCACCAACAGTGGATGTAGGCCATTTGTTCAAGGCTGAACCACTTAAAAATCTCTTGTCTTATTTATTTTTATCTGTGATTAAACAATTAGAGATAATCTAATTTTTACATCAACAGTTCCTTTGTATTTTTTCTCCAGAGTTTCATTTGTTTCAGTCAAATCTCTGAGTTTTTGATCAAACATTTTGATTTCACTTTCATGAGTTAAAATTGGGTAGTATACTCTTTAGCATTCAGTTTGAGCATCAGGCTTAAATCTTCTAGTTTCTTGGTGAGATCTTTCACAATCTTTTCTAGTCTAGTGTTTTTCTTGAGAGTTTTAGCATAGAGTGTGTGAATTTCTGGGAGGTCTTCATTGTCCGAGTCACTAAGTGTAGTGTGTGAAGTGACCCCTAGGGCTTCATTCTTTGGACTCACACACCCATTGACATCGTCATTATCACTTTCCCTTTGACTCACACACCCCGAGGAAGAGATAGAAATATTCTCAGTAATCAAAGCATCTAAACCAGTAACAACATTATTCGAAACATCAGAAGTAGAATTACTAGGATCATCCTCACTAACAAACACAGGCATATCATCATTATAGATAATATTGGCAAAGAAAGACATGCAAGGGTCCAAAATATCAGATGACTCAGGTTCCTCATTTTCAGAGTCACTTAAATCATCCCATTCTTGCAAATTTTGGCTCTAGTGTGTTTGTTTTGAGTGTTCAAGTTAACTATGTAATCTTGTGCAATGTGTCTTAGTTTACCACATCTAAAACATTCAGTCTTCTTAAGGTCTCTGTTAGGTCTAGTGTGAGAGTCCTTGTGATGTTTGTCATGACTTTTCTCATGAGGTCTGTGATTAAAGGGAGTTGGATAATTGGACTTGCCTTGTTTATTTGCCATGTTGTTTCTAAATTTAATGATTTTCTTAAACTGTTTTGACATTAAGGCAATCTGATTGTCCAAACTCTCTATATCATATTCCTCATCAGAGTTATTATTGGAAGTGTTAAAGTCAGGCTTAATCAATTTAGAAGAGAAGCTTAGATTGGAACTAGTCTGTTTCCTATGGGACTGGATCAATTGTTTCTTAAATTCTAGTTACATTTCCACAGTTCTTAATTTACTACTGAGTAATTCGGGAGTGAGATTTATATCACACATTTCCTCAATAGCATATCTTTTATTGTCAAATTTCTGTGGTAATGATCTTAGAATTTTAGATACAATTTCTTGTATGTCATATATTATCCCATTAGCATGCAGTTTTGTCACAATATCAGTCAGGTTCATATAGAAGTCATCAAATGATTCAGTCTCAGACATAATTAAAGAGTTATATTGTTGAATGATCATTTGAGTTTTAGTAGCCTTAACTCTAGTGTCACCTTCATGAGAAGTAACCAAGGTGACCCAAGCTTCCTTAGAAGTGGTACAGGATGAGATTCTTTTGAACTCATGTTCATTTATGGACATAAATATGGCATTATTTCCTTTGTTATTATTACGAGAAACTTGTTTCTCTTCTTGTGTGAACTTACTTAATACTTTCTTAACCCTCTTATTACTTCCTTCAGTGGCTGGTTTTGTGGAAAAAATGTAACCATTTTCAAAAATGTCCCGTACATCATCTCCCAGAGTTCCTTGAATGAAAGCAATCATACTTACTTTCCAGTAAGCGAAATTGGTTCCATCAAAGATCGGAGGTATGGTCAAGTTACCAAATCTTTCATTTTTCTGGTCCATATTTGATTTTCAGAAAACAATTTCAGAAACACAGGATCTCTTTAAAAAAAGTTTACAAATCTCTGATACCAATTAAAAATCTGTCACTAAAGTCATTTAATAAAATTAAAATATTCAAGTAACTCCGAACAGTTTTTTGAATAAACTCCTTTCTTAAAAACCAAAACTAATTGAACACAAGATGTGTTTTATAAAAGTATGTACGAGATCTATTCAAGATTTGATCAACAGGTTTATAAAACAGTTTAAACAAACTTCAAACCCAGCACAACCAAGAATGAGATGAGAAGATGTAGAAAGATTTAAGAACAAGATTTTTACGTGGTAAAACCTCACCCAACTGAGAAAACATCCACAACTCCCTCTACGGAGTAAACAAAAAAATCCACTATAAACAAATTTTAACAGTTACAAACTATATAACAAACATGCATACAACTCAGACCTATATAAGTTTAGGAATGTACCCTCTGGTGTCCTTATAACTTCTCTGCAGTTCTGATTGTTGATGTTGTCCTCCCAGTTTGTTAACTTCCAATTTGTTCAAGCTCTTTACGTCGACTCTTTTTCTCAAGATCTTATTACCAACACTTTTAGTGTGGTAGAGTGAAAGTGTTTGTGTAGGTGCTCTCTAACACATGCATGCACACACACACACTTATAATGTATAAACAGTCCAAACAAATTACATATAAGTCTATATGCTGTGATTTTTCTTTTTCTCTGTTCTCACAAAACTTAACCTTATTTGACCTTTATAATAATCCCAGAATCCACGGCTATCTTGCTCAGAAGACGTATCAAGATCTTAATCAATCTCGGGTTTTGAAAAGATTTTTGATATTGAAAACAACCAAGTGCGATTCCAAACTAGGTCAAAGGTCTTGTTCCAAGAGAACTAGAAACAAAAAACATTATTGCTGATTTCAAAGTTAAAAACATTTACAGAAATTAAATCAACAATGTATTTCTCAAGCTGAGAAACGAAATATGTAAATCTAAGTGTAATGTAATATGAAGTACATAGATCTGAAATTTCTATAAAGCAGAAAATAGATCTAAGACAAATTGCTTAAGTTGTACACAAGATCTAAAGAATAAAGAGGTTTCAGCATCAAATCAACTACCAAAAACAACTCTTAAACACTCAAACACTCAAGGTGGTGTTTGGAATATACACGACTTGGAAAGAGGTTTTGATTTGAAAATAGATTTGACGATTTACGATTAGGGTTAGGGTTTCTAACTCTTTCTCTCTCTTCTGGTTTGTCTCTTCTCTCTCTTTTTTTCTCTCAAAGGATGAAATGCAAAAGTCTCAGAAGGCTAAGAGAAGGGGTCCTTTTATAGGAGGCTGAGAAGGTTCGAGAGTAACGTTCAAAATTAAGCGTTCATATTTAGTCAGGGTTAATTGACTTAGATCCAAGGGTTCACGATATGCGGTGGTTAAAACTCACATGATTGGTTCATAAGGGGTTCACAGGGATTATGAAAGGGAGCATGCAGATCGTTGATAAAAACGATCCAAGGGTTGTAAACACACGCTGTTTTACTCTCTATAAACAAACACACTTACAACCAATCAGAAGACAACAATGTTGGCCATGTAGAAGAGATAAAACGCGCGTCTAAAATAATTAAAAACACACCCTGAAGTCTCTGCCGCTTTCGGATTCTACCCAAGGCAACTTTAAGCCAATATAACCATTAAGCCTTAATTACAGGATGACCCCAAAAACTTTTAAATAATAAAAACTTATTTTAAAATGTTTATAAAATCCCAAAAAAATATTTAAAAAGCAATATTAGGTTTTTAAACACACTCAACATATGTACACACAATTATATGCAATATGACATGTATATGATCCATTCTACTGTGTGTGAGAGTTGGTAATAAGGTCTAGATCACTTCAATCAAGGAAGATGAAATAGTAGTGCAAGCTCTGGGGTTCTTTGCATTCTAGGTTAGACATAATTTTGTCACAATTTCCAAACTAGATGAACACTTATACAATATAGACTCAAGTGAGTCAAGAGTATAAGGTGCTTTATGAATATATGTCCTACATGTAATGGATCTATTTAATCATTAACTAGTTATCGATTTTCAACCAATTCAATTTAAGTGTATCTTATTTTATTTAATCATAACATTGTTATGCATCCTTCCGAGTAGAAAATACATGCAAGTATATATATGTATGTGTGTGCGTGGTATATGTTATACAAGTGCGTGCGTTTTGCTCATTACTTCTATTACTATTAATACCATTTGCATTTTCAATTCCATTTATTTTCCAACTAAAAAAATTGTTTTTCCTCCAAATTTTGCTATGAAATTAATCTTAAAACTCCTTATTGTATTACGTGGGTTCCATCTAGGTTATTTCTTTTGTTAGGGTTTTAGGTAAAAATCGAGATTTGTCCATCTAAGTAATTTCTCTAGACCTTAAAATTATCATTAATAAGACTGATTATTGGATGTCACCCTTTGGCTTGGTCATAGTGTCATGCGCTTGTTTACTTTAGTCACGATCCTAGGTCGTGACCACTTGGTAATGGTCATGACCCACCTACTGTGATCCTGTGTGCATGTGTGTATGTATTATAAATGTGCACGCATGTGTGTATGTGTTATATATGTGCGCGTGTGTATATTTAAAATTGAGAACTGATATTAAATTGAAATATATTTCTGTATGATTACATGCACTCGTAGTGAATTATTTAAACAAGTTAAACATCAAATCTACCCTAGTTCATTACTTTGTGATTAAGGCTTAAACATCCAATTAATATCATTATGCAACTTAAATTATAATGTGATTAATATCCGATTTCATGAATTAAGTCCAGGTTCCAATAAACAAATATTATTTTACTAACAAATTAATTTATTTCTTAATTAAAGTAAACTTAGACTAGATTGATACAAATCTAATTCCATATCCTCAATCTCTTCAGAATCCTTTCAAACCTTATGGTTTAAAATCCAATTATAACATTTCAGAATTTTCATATTTGAGTCTCATTTAGGTATTTTCACCCCAGACACACATGCACATACACATACCTAAACATACACATACACATACATACACATAAACACACATAATATATACACATACTAAACACACACAATATACACATACACACAAAATAAACATACTAACAATTTCATAAGAAAACAAGTGGAGAGGATACCTAAACTAGATAGGGTTGCCAAAGGATAGAGATGTCGACGAAGGAGAAAGGATCATCGAAGAGAGAGAGGGAAATATTGTATAGAGAAAGAGAGGGAAAAGGCATCAGAGAGAGAGAGAGAGAGAGAGAGAGAGTTCACGTGAAATGAGAAACTAATGTGGATTATATATATATATAGGTTGTGATCACGAGCTTAATCTATGACCCACCTATCATGAACATTTAGTTTTTACACGTCAGTATTCGTGACCATATTGTATGGTGTGTAAAAAACAAATGGTCATGGTAGGTGGGTCACGGATGAGCGACATGACCACCAGTGTGACGATTTCAAAATAGTCATGGCCCAAGACCGTGACCAAACATAACTGAAACACTTATATTTGTCGCGTACATGGTCACAATCCGTGGTCGTGACCCATTTTGGGGGGATTTTGACGCCCATTTAGTCACAGGCTAGTCATGGACCATGGTCGTGACCCCCACAGTCATGGTCTATTGTTGTGCCCATATCCATTGGATGTCACCCTCTTGTTTGATCAAGGCCTTTGTCACGTGAGGTTTGATTGTAGTCACAGTCCTAGAATGTGACCATCTAGTCACGATTCTGAGCTATGACCCATCTACTGTGACCATTCATGATTTGTGGTGTTGTGTAACCACTTCCATAACAATAAATTTTTACTTTGAGGGATAAAGGGAAGAAGACAGGGATAGGGTTTAAGGATGGTGGATATTTTTTTTCATACACGACTCTCATACTCATAAAAACTAAACATATGCCAAAAGCGCACACAAATAAGATTTTTCCCTTAAAAGAACGAGGCAATTAGGTCAATATCAGCATTTGTTTGTAAATTGTGACTCTTTAACCACATTTGTTATGTCATTAATTTAAATTGTTAATTTTAACATTTTATTTTTAAGTGTCGTATAATTTTAGCCCAAATAAAATAAATGTTAATAAAAAAAATCCAGTATTTTTTAAAAATGTTGAGAAAAAAATGCTGAAAAACTCAGTTTTCTTATAATGACATCACATAAGTTTTTTGGGGTTTAGTCAGATTTCCAAAGTTTTGTTATGCTCTAAATTGTATTTTGTCTCATAACTACCCAAAACCTCCATCAACCGTCTTGTAACCGCTTCTAACCGTTTGTCTTTCTTTTTGCAGAGAATGGCACTTGTTTCACACTTATTGTGCGCATAAGAAATATCACAATGAAGAGATCCATGAAAACAATCACAAAGACAGAAAGTAATGATCACACACAATAATGATATATGTGGTTCGACAACTTGCTTACGTCCACGGAGAGATTAATGTTTTATTATAGTGTCTCTCAATATTTTTGTTACACCCCCTTTCCTTGGGTCAGGCTGTACAATTTATAGGTACATCAAAGTAGAAATTGATTTGTGTAAGGAACTAAATTAACACGTGGACATATCAAAGAGTACCTGAATATCTCTTTCGAGATAATGTGTAACTGATTTGACTATATCCGTAAGCGTTCTAGTGTATTTGAAATAATCGTGTGTTTATTAAATCATGATTTAAGTCGGCAGCGCTTTGATCAATCTGAAATGGTTGGCTACTCTCATGGGCCATGTTGAATGGGTCCCCACAATTTCCCTAAAAATTTTGGCCCTCGTGAACTTTGGGCCAATAATTTTTAAGAGGCCTATAACTTGAAATCATCATGCTTTGAGTTTGAAATAGCGTCCTTGTATATTTGATAGAAATTCAAGGGCTCGTCTTGAAGAAATATTTGTAGCATACTTGTAATTTATTTGAATGGGAGAGGTTCCTGTTGTCTGACTAAACATCTGAATAGACAAAAATCATTATAGAAGATTATGCTCATCATTGTCATCGGGCTTCAAACCGGAGATACAGTCCCTCCGTCAGTTTAGCTCATTTCACTCTTTTCCTTTCTTGTTAAGCTTTCTTAGGTTTACCTTCTTCAGTACCCTCTTTTCTTTCAGATCTCCACTAATCCTTCTAAGTCTATCTCTCCAATTAAATATTTTCTTGGAGCTTATTATATAGTTGTAGCAAAGGTTTTCTCCTTGTTTGTACAATTATGAAGATGGTAGACAATAAAATAGTAGATGAGTTTAGTCCTCATTATAATATTCTTGATTGGGTCAACATCGACTGTGCCCCTCTTCCTTGAAATGTTCGTGACATTGAAGGGGGCACTGGATTCACACCCTCCTGATAACCATGGGGTTTAACTTTTCCCCCAAACTATATGTTCTTTATGTTCTTCAAACATTTTCAAATCGTACCTGCCAGTGTGCCCCTAATGTTCAGAAGGTAGTTAATGGAGTTCCTTTATGGGAAAAAATTGGGCCTTGCTGAGATCTGCTACTCGTATATGTGGTAGAGATATTTATTTAAAAACCAAGAAGACCGAGATGATTCTAGTGGTGAACCTTTCGAACTCCCATAAAGATTATTGGTAACATGGTTTCATTGCTAGAAACTAGCAACGTCCTACTGCTCATGAGGACGAAACTCATCGAGGCCCTATAATTTTAGACTTTAGAGAGGACCAAATAGGTCTCTTCCTTTTTCTTTCCCTGACTATGTAGTTCTAATTTCTGACTTCTATCTTCTTAACTAATGTTCTTCCTCCTTTGATTTGCAGTTCGTATTAAAAATCGGGAGCCTGACATAAGTGAGATTGATTTTGATGAGCTTCTAAAAGACTAAAGTATCAACGAAAGGCTATCTGATGACGAACACCCAAGGTCTGCGAACTATCTTTTGGAATACAAAACTACAACCACTAGCTTTATCACTCGTGTCACACCCCAAACCCAATATCCATACTTATCATTTCTTATTAGAATAATTAGATCATAATCCTGAACCCATTGGAAATATAATTCGTTTATCAATATTTTCCTACATAATGTGCACAATGAACATAATATTATTCTTATTCCCTACCGAAATCAATAACAGAGTCATAATTAAGCAGGCACACAATAATGTGATTAACTATGACCAACTCAATCCATTCTAACTCAATATATACAATATGTGAGTGTATTTAAACCTCAGCGTGACAATGACAATACACCTGTGTCTAATCCCCATCTCTTTCTAACGGTGCAACTCTCAAATTACTAATCATATGACATCCTAGCTGGCACCTTACAACCCTGAAATTGTCAAAATATAAACCATAAGCATTAAGCTTAGTGAGGTACTCCTTCCTTGAAATGAAATAACAGTTCTATATCAAATATGTGGATATTAATCCAACCAATCCTCCCATACAATGAATTAACGGTTATATATATCAAATCTGTGGATATTAAATCCAACCAATCCTGCTATATAATGAATTAATAGTTATATATCAAATCTGTGGATATTAATCCAACCAATCCTGACATATAATGAATTAACAATTATATATCAAATATGTGGATATTAAATCCAACGAATCCTGCCATACAATGAATTAACAGTTATATATCAGATATGTGGATATTAAATCCAATCAATCCTTCCCGTTGGCAATAAAAAATCTTGGACCATAAGGCCCAAATAATTCTGCCCATTGGCAATGATAATTCTGCCCATCAGCAATAGTATGTCTGCCCATTGGCAATAATAAGTCTGCCCATTGGCAATAGTAATTCTGCCCATTGGCAATAACAAATACTGAAACCTAAGTTCCAAAAAATCATTGGATCTTCGTCCAATTCCAATCCTAGAACATAAGACCCAAACAAATCCTGGATATTTTAATATCCAAACAAATCTTGAATACCAAAGTATTCAAACCAATCCTGAATCATGAGACCCAAACAAATCTTGGATATTTTAATATCGAAACAAATCCCGAATACCGAAGTATTCAAACCAATCCTGGATCATAAGACCCAAAAAAATATTGGCTATTTTAATATCCAAACAAATCCTTAATATCTAAGTATTCAAAAAAATCCTCTCTTAGAGCTATAATCATATTTATATATGAAACAAATCATAATTACACTCACCTTGGTAATTTACTAGGATTTCCTTTTCCTTTGTTCAGCACTTGTTCAACTGGTTCTTATTCCCTTCCTATCATTCTTACAATATTGGTATAATCATAAGAATATCAACAATCCAAGTAATATATCAAACATAACTCAATTCATAAGTATCATATGATTCTATTCAAATCATTTATCACAAGTGAAGTTCCATCCAAATTCATGTTAATATATTTGACATATTCAAATCATAGACCAAACATACATTCATTTCTTATTGTTAATTAAATCCTTATAATATTAGGATTCCAATACAAAATACGGTACATAATTTCAAGTCTCTTAGAGCAAGATAGGCCCATTTCTTTACCACATAGCAGATCTGCCCTATAGGCTCTTTTATCGTTCATTCAACTTCCAGGAATTTTCATAATTTTTCTAAATCATAAATTTCTATGATATTTCACCCAACATCAGTAAACATATTTAATAATACAAAATTAAAGTTTAATAATTTTTAGGGTTTGTTTGCTATGTCAAGAAAAACATCGAACACATGGGGGGCATACTTTCACCCTTAGGGAAGATTTCATACCCTAATTTCAAACCATCACCCAAGATTCTTTTCTTTGTATTTTCACATGATTTTGGGATATGTCACACATATATGAGTCTATTTTAACATCCGATTGGAATCAATCAATTCCAGTAATTACACAAAAATATATGGAAGGTTTAATAAACAAGTTTACTAAACGAAGCAATTTTAAAGGTTTGTACATTCAACTTAACTTAAACTTGCATCAACCATACATATACATAAAGGGCTGAACGTTTAGTAAAACAATGATGATTTATATCGTCTAAATCAATAATATAATAAAAATAACAAGATTTGGGGTTAGGATTACCTTCGGGAATTTTACGTAATTTCCTCGGATTTTTCTTCAAATTTTCTCCTCACTTTCTTCCTAAACTTTACAATTCTCTCTTCCTCTCAAGACAAACTCTTTAATGGCTGAGTTATTCTACATGAGGGACTTATTTCAAGCCTTTAAAGTCGGCCAAAACCAACCTCCTTATTTAACCAATCAAAATCCACCATTTGTTAGCCTTATAAGACGAAATATCATTTAACGAATGGACAAATTTGTCCCTGCTTCGTAATTCCAGCATAACTTCTCGCTCGGACCTCTGTTTAACACACCGTTTATCGTGTTACAAACCTAACTCATATATATACAACTATATAGTTTTCTCCTCAGTAAATTGTTATGCTATAAATGTCAAAACTAGTCTTAAACATGGACATTCCCTATCGAAAACTTTAAAATTTTATATTTGTAACTAATTCAATATTTCATTCTTTATGAAGGTACGGTTAGACTAAACATAATGAATTAAAATTATATATACTATTAACATATTATCCATATCACATAATCCAAGCATGATTAAAACATAATTTATCCTAATTATATTCGGGTTGTCACAATTCTCCCCCTGTTATGAAATTTCATCCGCGAAATTGACATACCTTGGTTGTCCGAATCAAACAAATACGGATAACGCGTATTCATGATATCCTTACTCCCCCATGTAGCCTCTTCCATGGAATGCCTTCTCCACACAACTTTCACAAGTGCGATCACTTTTGATCTCAATATTTGTTCCTTCCTATCCACGATAGCAAGTAGTTCTTCCACATAACTCATGTGTTCCTTTAACTCAATAGGTTGTTCAACTAACACATGTGAAGGATCCGCTACATTCTTTCTTAACATAAAAACATGGAAAACATCTTGTAATTGAGTTAACTCTGGTGGTAATGCTAACTTGTAGGCAACCATACCAACTTTCTTAAGAATTTCATAAGGTCCAATGTAGCGTGGACTTAATTTACCTTTCTTTTCATACCTCATAACTCTTTTCCATGGATACATTCGAAGAAACACATAATCCCTTCTCTGTAATTCCAAATCTTTTGGTCATTTATCTGCATAACTTTTCTGTCAGCTTTGAGCCGTTCTCATTATATCTTGAATAATCTTCACTTTTTCAGTGGTGACTTCAATCAACTTTGGACCCTCTATCTTACTTTCACCAACTTCACCCCAACATACGGGTGTACAACACCGTCTACCATACAACGCTTCATATGGCGCCATACCAATAGTAGATTGAAAACTATTGTTATATGCAAATTCTATCAAAGACAAATATCCATCCCAATTTCCTTTAAAATCAAGCATACAAGCTCTAAGCATATCCTCTAAAATCTGTACTGTCCTTTCAGACTGCCCATCTGTCCGAGGATGAAAAGCCGTACTAAACTTTAAGTTAGTAGCCATAGCATACTGCAAATTATCCCAAAATATAGATGTAAAAGTAGGGTACCTATCTAAAATAATAGATACCGTAGCTCCATGCAATCGAATAATCTCATTAACTTATAATCTAGCATACCTATCAACTATATACGTAGTCTTGACTACTAGAAAATGATCTGACTTGGTCAACCTATCTACCACTACCCAAACCGAATCTGACCCCTTCTGAGATCGAGGAAGCCCAACTACGAAATCCATCGTTACATGATCCCATTTTTATTCCGGTATCGGCAATGGCTGAATCAAAACCGTAGGTTTCTGATGATCCACTTTCACTTGCTGACATGTACGACATCTAGCAACAAAATCATATATTTCTTTCTTCATATTATAGTATAAATGGAATTATGAGCCTCATCTAAAATTTTTGCTTCCAATCCATCCACATTAGGAACACATAATCATTGTTTATACAATAAAGTGCCATCATTGACAATACAAGAATCACCAAACTCACCATCTCTGACATCTTGTCATTTTTCTCAAGAAAAGGATCTTGACCTTGCAAATACGAGTAGCTAACAATGACCTCACGCTTATATGAGAAAAGAATCTATCCCCATCTGCTAGCTGCAATTCCACTGCCATCAATCTCAAGTTCATAATGTGAGAAACTCTATCACATCGAGTACAAGATAACCTGCCCGAAGCCTTTCTACTCAAAGCATCTGCAACTACATTTGCCTTCCCTGGATGCTAATGAATTGTACAATCATAATCCTTGATTAAGTCCATCCACCGCCTCTGCCTCAAATTCAAATCCTTCTGAGTAAATAAATACTTAAGGCTTTGGTGGTCAGTAATTATTTCACATACCTCACGATATAAATAATGACGCCATAATTTCAAAGCAAACACAATAGAAGCAAGTTCCAAATCATGTGTAGGATAATTACGTTCATGTGTACGCAATTTCCTAGAAGCATAAGCAATAACCTTACAATACTGCATAAAAACACAACCCCTGATGTGAAGCATCGGTATAAATAACAAAACCATCTCCACCATGTGGAATAGTAATAACAGGTGCAGTTACCAACCTCTTTTTCAATTCTTTAAAACTGTTTTCACAATCAAAATATCATTCAAACTTCACATCCTTTCGGGTTAATTTAGTCATTGGCAAGGCAGTCGAAGAAAATCCCTTTATAAATGTTCTATATTATCCAGCCAAACCCGAAAAACTCCACACCTCAGTCACATTATTGGGCCTCTTCTATTTCACAATAGTTTTCACCTTTTTAGGATCAACACATATTCCTTCTCCAGAAATAACATGGCCTAAAAATGCAACCTGTGATAGCCAGAATTCACATTGTCTAAACATAGCATATAACTGCTTATCTTTCAACACATTCAAAACAGTTCTAAGATGCTTTTCATGTTCAACCATATCACGTGAGTAGATCATAATATCATCAATAAAAACTATCACAAATGAATCAACAAAAGGATGTAGTACCCGATTCATAAGATCCATAAATACAGATGGAGCATTAGTCACTCCAAAAGGCATCACAAGAAATTCAAAATGAACACACTGAGTGCAAAAATCAGTTTTAGAAATATCACTCTCTTTCACCTTCAACTGATGATAACCTGATCGTAAGTCTATCTTTGAAAAGACTTTAGCACCCTATAACTGATCAAACAAATCATCTATACAAGGTAAAGGATATTTGTTCTTAACTGTAGCTTTATTCATTTGCCTATAATCAATACACAAATGCATAGTAGCATTTTTTTCACAAATAAAACCAGTGCACCCCATGGAAATGCACTAGGTTGTATAAACCCTTTATCAAGTAAATCTTGTAACTGAATCTTAAGTTCTTTCAATTCAACTGGTGCCATTCTATAGGTTCCATAGAAATCGGGTATGTCCCTGGTGCTAATTCAATACTAAATTCAACTTCTCTTTCTGGAGGTAACCCAGGCAACTCACTAGGAAACACTTCTGGAAAATCCTGTATAATAGGAACATCAACTAATTGTAAGTCACCCTTCTTAGTGTCAAGAACATACGCAATAAAACCCTCACAACCCATACTCAATAATTTCCTCGTTCGAATAGCAGAAATGATGCAACTGGGAAAAATTTTCCTTTCCCCCACAATTTAAATTCAGGCTCACCATGCATATTAAAAATAACTTCTTTATAGAAATAATCCATAGATGCATGATATTTAGATAACCAATCCATTCCCAAAATTATGTCAAAATCAGAAATATCCAATGGAAGTAGATTTATAATTGTATCTCTAACCCCCACAGTCAAAACACAATCACGAAAAACATAATCAGCTACAACCATATCCCCTATAGGCATATAAATACCCAACCCCACATCTAAACGAGTACATGGTCTATTCAGATAAATAGCAAATGCATATGACACAAAAGAATGTGTGGGACCGATATCAATCAAAACATAGGCACTTCTATTAGTAATAGAAAGTGTACATGTCACCACATCCGAAATAACCTGAGCTTCTTTCATCGTAAAGACTCGTCCACCTGGCCTGAAACCAATAGCTTGTCCCATGCCCCAGGTTTCATCTATAATAACCGAGTTATAACAACCAACACAAACAGTTTATAATACTAAATTATTGGTTAGCACATAAACAATTCATAAATATCAAATCAACTCAATAACTGTCATCTAATCGTCACATATGTCCAAAATTAATAACCTAGACACTCTGATACCACTAATTGTCACACCCCAAACCCAATATCCATACTAATCATTTCTTATTAGAACAATTAGATAATAATCTTGAGCCCATTGGAAATATAATTCATTTATCAATATTTTCCTACATAATGTGCACAATGAACATAACATTATTCTTATTCCATATCGAAATCAATATCAGAGTCGTAATTAAGCAGGCACACAACAATGTGATTAACTATGATAAACTCAATCCAGGCTAACTCAATATATACAATATGTGAGTGTATTAAAACCATAGTGTGATAATGACAAAACCCCCATGTCTAATCCCCAGCTCCTTCTAACGGTGCAACTCTCAAATCACTGATCATATGACATATTAGCTAGCAGCTTACAACCCGAAAAATGTCAAAATATAAACCATAAGCATTAAGCTTAGTGAGGTACTCCTTCCCTGAAATGAAATAACAGTTCTATATCAAATATGTGGATATTAATCCAACCAATCCTCCCATACAATGAATTAACAGTTATACATATCAAATATGTGGATATTAAATCCAACCAATCCTGCTATATAATGAATTAACAGTTATATATCAAATCTGTGGATATTAATCCAACCAATCCTGACATATAATGAATTAACAATTATATATCAAATATGTGGATATTAAATCCAACAAATCCTGCCATACAATGAATTAACAGTTATATATCAGATATGTGGATATTAAATCCAATCAATCCTTCCCGTTGGCAATAAAAAATCCTGTACCATAAGGCCCAAATAATTCTGCCCATTGGCAATGATAATTCTGCCCATCAGCAATAGTATGTCTGCCCATTGGCAATAATAAGTCTGCCCATTGGTAATAGTAATTCTGCCCATTGGCAATAACAAATCCTGAAACCTAAGTTTCAAAAATTCATTGGATCTTTGTCCAATTACAATCCTAGATCATTAGACCTAAACAAATCCTGGATATTTTAATATCCAAAAAAATCCTGAATACCGGAGTATTCAAACCAATCCTGGATCATGAGACCCAAACAAATCTTGGATATTTTAATGTCCAAATAAATCCTGAATACCGAAGTATTCAAACCAATCCTGGATCATGAGACCCAAACAAATCTTGGATATTTTAATATCCAAAAAAATCCTTAATACCGAAGTATTCAAACAAATCCCCTCTTAGAGCTATATTCATATTTATATATGAAACAAATCATAAGTACACTCACCTTGGTAATTTAATAGGATTTCTTTTTCTTTTGTTCGGCACTTGTTCAACTGGTTCTTATTCCCTTCCTATCATTCTTACAATATTAGTATAATCATAAGAATATAAAAAATCCAAGGAATATCTCAAATATAAATCAATTTGTAAGTATCGTATGATTCTATTCAAATCTTTTATCACAAGTGAAGTTCCATCCAAATTCATGTTAGTATATTTGACATATTCAAATCATATGCAAAACATACATTAATTTCTTATTGTTAATTCGATCCTTATAATATTAGTATTCCAATACAAAATACGGTACATAATTTCAAGTCCCCTAGAGAAAGATAGGCCCATTTCTTTACCACATAGCAAATCTGCCCTATAGGCTCTTTTATCGTTCATTCAACTTCCAGGAATTTTCATAATTTTTCTACGTTATAAATTTCTATGATATTCCACCCAACATCAGTAACTTTATTTAACAATAAAAAATTAAAGTTTCATAATTTTTGAGGTTCGTTTGCTATGTCAAGCAAAACATCGAACACATGGCGGGCATACTTTCACCCTTAGGGAAGATTTCATACCCTAACTTCAAACCATCACCCAAGATTCATTTCTTGGTATAATCACATGATTTTAGGATATATCACACATATATGAGTCTATTTTAATATCCAATTGTAATCAATCAATTCCAGTAAGTATACAAAAATATATGGAAGGTTGAATAAACAAGTTTACTAAACGAAGCAATTTTAAGGGTTTGTACATTCAACTTAACTTAAACTTGCATCAACCATACATATACATCAAGGGCTGAAGTTTTAGTAAAACAATGATTATTTATATCATCTAAATCAGTAATATAAGAAAAGAAAAAAAACATTTGGGGTCAGGATTACCTTCGGGACTTTTACGTAATTTCCACGGATTTTTCTCCAAATTTTCTCCTCACTTTCTTCCTAAACTTTACAATTCTATCTTCCTCTCAAGCCAAACTCTTTAATGGCTGAGTTATTTTGGAGGTGGGACTTATTTAAAGCCTTTAAAGTCGGCAAAAACCATCCTCATTATTTAACCAATCAAAATGCACCATTTGTTAACCTAATAAGACGAAATATCATTTAACGAATGGATAAATTTGTCCCTGCTTCGTAATTCCAGCATAACTTCTCGTTCGGACCTCCGTTTAACACACCATTTGTCGTGTTACAAACCTAAATCATGTATCTACAACTCTCTAGTTTTCTCCTCAAGTAAATTGTTATGTTATAAATGTCAAAACTAGTCTTAAACATGGACACTTCCTACTGAAAACTTCAAAATTTTATATTTGTAACTAATTCAATATTTCATTCTTTATAAAGGTAGGGTTAGACTAAACATAATGACTTAACATTATATATAATATTAACATATTATCCATATCACATAATTCAAGCATGATTTAAAAATAATTTATCGTAATTATATTTGGGTTGTCACAGCTCGTTTGGTCGATAAGGTCCCAACCTTAAAATCTCCTGAGGTTGGTCTTTCTGACACAATCGGATTAAAAGAGGAGGAAGAGGAATCTGAAGAAGAAGAAGAAGAAGAAGAAGAAGAAGAAGAAGAAGAAGAAGAAGAATACATGGCGCCTCTGATAGAGTAAAAAAAAGTTTAGGCTTTTCGAATATGACTATCAGACCATCTTCTCTAATCGCCTCAAGCCCTTAAAGACATCTGAGGCTAAATTCCACAGAGCTAGTGGTTCTAGACTGTCAGATAAGGGGAAATAAAAGGATAAAAAGAAGAAGTGATAAGCAAAAGATATGAGGATGGAGAGATAGGGGGAGAAATAAGTGGAAAGGAAGAGAGAGGAGTAGAGTAAGGATACTAAGAGAAAGTGTGTCCTAAAAGCCTCTGCAGTCTCTCTTCTAGCTTCAAATGCTGTAGGGCCTAGTGTGGGTGATGTACCTTCTCTTACCCCCAATTTTTTTAAATGGTTAGTACTCAATGTTGATCATGAGCACCCTTCAAGATCGGGATCATCCTAACTCGCCCTTAAAACTTCTAAGGGGATGGCCCTGGTAAGTCTTATCCATTATTTATTTTCTTACACTTTTCTTTTCTCTTGTACTGATTTTTTGCTCTTTCTCATTTTATGCAGTTATTATCTGATTTTATAACTCTCTTGGACATCCATGCCAATAAATCTAAAAATGAACATGAGCTGAAAGACGCTCTAGAATCTGAGAGGAAAGCCTTTGTTGAAGTTCGCATAGCACGGGAATAAGAGAGAGAGAAGATGACCAAGTCTTATGATAAACTTGGGGAATCTTAGAAGGAAGTGGTTGTCTATAAGTCCAAGATAGCTGAGAAAATGAAGCTTTGTCCAATAAGAAGCTGGAGGGGGAACTTCCATAAGAGAAAGATGCTAGCTATCATGAAGTATTTAATAAATCTTATGATGATGCCGAGATGCCACTAACCTATGGATGCAAGGTGGCCTTCAAGAAGGGTTGGGACCAGGCCTTAAAGGTTATTGGGACTCCTATCGAATTCGAGGTTTTCGATCTCCATTCCCCTAATCTTGACCCTTTCGAGGAGGATAAAGATGATGATGGTCAACCTGCTGGTCACATTAAGATCATTCATATTGAGGTTGATGTTGATGATGATGCTGGAAAGGAGCAGATTATTATCAAAAAGGGAAAAGCCATTGTCGAAGTTGATCAGGTGAACGATCAAGGCTCATAGATTAGGAATTTTTCTTTCTTCCATGTACGATTTCTCCTTCGAAATCTTGTAATCATCTTGACTGGACTTACTGTATTGTCCCTTGGCCCCCTCCCTTTTGTAAATTAATAAAGATGGAATCTTTCTTTTTGTGTTTACCTTAGCTTAATCTTCATATGCTAATATTTTTCTAATGATCTGGTGTGTGTTATTTATAGTCTATTGATTTAGACCAATACATTCCTTCTAGCTCTCATTTAGGGAAGATCCTTGGACCAAATATCGGTTTGGATGCTCGAAAAGACTTCATAAAGATTTACAAGTCTCTAAGGGCTAAAAACGAGAAATATAAGAATAAAGCTAATCAAGTCGCTAAGTTGAAGGATAATATTCAAGATATGGAGGAGATACGTGCCTCAATTTAAGAAGAAGTGCACTTTTTATGGGCCAAACTCTTGGAGAACACTGAAGATATCCAAGTGGGTGAAGTTCTTCAGGTAAAAAATGATGATCTAAGGAGTGAGGTAGCCACATTAAATGTAAAGGTTGTTGGGCTTGAGGAACATGTTGATAGACTGAGGAATACATTTAAAATGGGACCTTAAGAAGCCTAGTAAAAGGGCTATAATGTAGACTGGGCAGATGTCGCAGCAAACCTTAAAGAAGCAAAAGATGTGACTTTTTCTCACTGGTGGTTGAGTGCCCTTAGGGAGGTTAAGACACCCACGGAGTCCAGGCTGTAGTATAAATACCAAGCCAAGTGTGTCGCCTACTGCCATAATCCTTTCTCGAATAATGATAAATGGATCCCAACTGATGCCATTCCTTATATCTCTTGGATCACGATCTTGACAGTGATGTAGAAGAGTTTTCTCCCAAGCCAGATAATGGTCATAGGGCTACTGTTGTTGAATAACTTACTCACCATCCTAGGCCATATTAAGTCTTTGTACATTTTTTGTCTTCATTATAATTGTAATATCTCATTTTCGTTAATAAAAAGGTGTTATTTATTAACTTTTGATGTTTTGAGCCTATGATGACTAAACATGTGTTAATAATTATTGATTTATGGGTCGCATAGTGTTGAATGTCCATTCTAGGCCTTTCACTAACTAAGTGGACTTACTTTTGATCATTTTCGATTTCTCAAAGCCGACTAAAGGATGTTAAGGACAAGTGTTAGCCCTTTATTTCTATTTGTTCGATCATTCTCCCTGTCCAATATGCCTTAGCATTATCATTCCATCTACTTTACCTTTTTGGTCGTATCATCACACTTCCTTAAACCTAAGTAAGTTCATGGTGGGAATGCGCCTAGTCATTGGGACATCCTCTTGAACAAGATTTTTATGACCAACATTATTGGTGACTAATCCTGAGTTGGATTTTTTTTGCCTAAGGATCCCTTGTAGGGCTTTTGTTGTTGTGAGGGCAACTCATGAGGTCCCTTGTGTTTGTAGCAAAGACCTGAGGGTTGTAGTAGTTAAAACATTTGCTATAACCATAGTAGACCCTTATCAACACGTGAGATTCCCTGATAGAAACAAGTTCAAACAACTTGTTGTAATCCCAGGAGTTTATCCATACACAAAGGAGTTTTCATTTAGAAAGGCTGGGTATTAATAAGATGCAACCAAGAAAAATTAAACAGCCAATGCATATTATAAAAGTGCATGGACAACTAGCGTTTTATTCATTGAATACTTCTTGATAAACAACATAGGTTTGAAAACGAAAATTTGCTTAAACTAATTATGCGAACTAAAAATAAAGAAGACTAAAAGTAGAACTTTTTTAGATTGGATGCATTCGAGGCTCTTGGTATCGTCCTTCCATCTAGCGTTTTCAAGTGATATGCTTCTTGAAGGTAGTCCCTGATTATTCTGAAGGCTCCTTCCCAGTTTGGTCTTATTTGCCATCTGATGGTCTTATGGCACTACCGAGGACTTTCCTTAGGACATAATCTCCTATTAGAAAACTCCTTAGGTTGACTTTTTCATTGTACTGTCTGGCCAGTCGCTGTTGGTAGGAAGCTAACTTGATCATGGACAACTCTCTCAACTCGTCTGCTAAGTCAAGCTCAATGCGTAAGGCATCATCATTATGGCCTTGGTCGATTAAGGTAGTTCTCATGGTAGGGAGACCAGTTTCTAGTTGGGTGATAGCTTCCATCTCGAAAGAGAGGGAGAATGGTGTTTCCCGAGTTGGTCACCTAAGGTTGGTAAGATAAGCCCACAGATAATGAGGGAGCTCGTCCACCCAGGCACCCTTGGCTCTTTCTAACCACTTTTTCAGTCCGTCGAGCATGGTTTATTAGAAGTTTCTACTTGTCCATTACTTTGGGGGTACACCACAAAACTAAATTCGTTCTTGATGACACGTTCATCCTAAAACCCTTGAAAGAAACTACTTTCAAATTGTGTGTCGTTATCACTGATGATAGCCCTTGGTACCCTAAAGCGTGTTATGCAATTTTTTATGAACCTGGTCATATGTGAGTCGCAAATGTTCTATGGTGGTTCTGCCTCTATCCAATTGGTTAAGTAATATGTGCAGATAAGTACATACTTTATATTTCCATATGGGGTAGGTAGTGGTCTCACTATGTCTATTCCCTATTATGTGAATGGCCATGGGCTTGTTAGCTATTTCAGGTTGATGGCAGGCTGGGGGATCATAAGAGAGTGCTTCTGACATTTTTCACACTTACGAACGTAGGTGACTGTGTCCCTTTGTATATGAGGCCACCAATAACCCTCCTTAATTGTTCAGAAGGCTAGCGATCTTCCTCCTGATGACTCCCAAAAATTCCCTCATGAAGTTTGTTAAGTACTTGGTCAGTGTCATATGGGTGAATGCATTGGAGATATGGACCTATGAATTACTTCTTGTAGATATTCCCTTATAGGGTAAGCTAAAATAGGGAACCTTACCAGATGGGTCGACCTCTTGTCATCGGGTAATATATCATTTCATAGATAATTGACGATAGGATCCATCTAACTTCTGTGAGGAGAACTTGTTCGTCTATGACTGTCTGGTCAATACTTAGTCGCGTGTGTAACACCCGGACCCGAATTTATGGTCTACTCGTAGTTAACCTGATCTGACCCTATCATTAGATATGAAGTGCAATGAAACAACCCATATAATGCTGCTAGTCCAGTTTTATTTTAATTAACGTTTCACTTACTTAGCATATGATTCTAGTTTCAAGATAAACTACGTGTAGGACTCATGGGAGCACACTGAAGTCCAAGTATGCAGAGCTACTAACGTAAAAATAAATAAAACACTTACCTTCATAACACCCTCAAAATACAAAACAGCTGCTAATCTGCCGTAATAAAGGGAGGATGTGAGCCTATGTCCAGTGGAAAATATACAATGAAGTATAGAAACAAACGGCATAAAGGAGACTCAATAAGTTATGACTACATATGCATGTAACTACATAGTATAAATGTTCACATACATTTACATATGTTCCATGCATGAAACGGTTTTTACTTTCAAAAACCTTATTTACCCAGATTAATTTACCTTAATCTTATAGGGATTTCCTTTACTTTACTCACCCTTAGCATTTTCTCACTTTTTAACAAATACAGTTCGACACTTTAAACCATTACACTTGATTTATACAAACACCTTCGTTTACCGGAATCACCCTTTTTATTTATCTAAATACACTTTAGTATTTTCATTGAAAATTAGCATTTAAACACACGCATCCACCATGTTAGAAAATACTTATTTGTCATTTGAAAACCCTTTTCAATACATCTTTATGTTGATTATGGGTTTAACCACTTAGGTTTCTTAATCACCCACTTACCCACTTAGTTTATCCTATTTCCTTATCTTACGGACATTAATAGATTTATGCATTCACTTGTCCATTTCACCTTTAGCAGAATATTTATTACGTTATTTCAAGTTAGGTTGTATTTATACATTTTATCACACAACCTATTTCTTGACATGTTTCTTGTTCCTTTTTATCTTTTCTCAGAATCGCCCTATACCGCATACTTCATCGGGCTCCACACCGCTGGCTATGCGAACCATATGCTCTAACCAATGTTTAGGGCTTTTCACCCAAGATTTGTGATACATATTGAATTAGTCAATTCTTGTCTTTTATATTATTACGTTGACTCTATACCAACATTATTTACATCTTAAGGAACTATACCAATTTCAGTTATTATTGTGTAATACCATTCATTTACATTTTTATTCCATAAAATTTTCTTCTTTAAGTGATTTTACCAATTTACCCTTCCATTGAAAAACTCATAATGAAGTCCTTAACAAGTGTTATTTTCCAAAATAGTTATTTAATTTTCTAACTTAATACTTAAAACCCTTTTAGCCATTTTAACACTTGTTCAATATCGCACTTTTTCCCAACTTCACACTTGTCACTTTTACACCTTTAATATATAAAATATCACCCTTTACGTATTAGGCTCTCATTTTCTACACATTCTTTATCAAAGAAATCTAACTACATTTAAAGACCAATTTTTATTAGAAATTACCATTTTCTCTTATTAACACATGTAGTCTTATAGCCATACATTGTTAATTCTTTCAATATCCTTTTTCACACAATTTGAAGACTAAAACTTCTACTTTTCAATTTATGTTTGAACCCATACTCATTCATTTGGTGTTTACCCTAATAAAATAAAATTCAACATTTAAGGTAATTTTAACTAAAGTCCATTGTCTTTCTTTTTACTCATATGTCAACCCCAATATCTATTTTCTTTCTTATTTCATTTATCCTTAACATTTTTGGGGTTGTTTTTCTACACTTCTTCGTTGGGATATTGAATCTTTTTTAAACATGATATCTGGTGATGCTGGAAATAGCACCACCGGATCAAGGTGTTGGAGAGCTCAAACTAGCATAACAATGGCAGCAAGTAAGCAGTATAGATATAGAAGAAGGTGAGGAGAAGAGGATAATCACACTAATATAAGTGGTGCAACCTATCTAGGCATATATCCATTGTGCAGGTGAGTGATCTTCATTAATAAAATAGGGGCTCTAATGGCCTTTGTGTTACAATACACTCACTCTCTCTCTACTATGGAGTTTACCAGAGCATCCGTTAGGGTTTACAATATCAATCCCCCCACAAGGAAGGGGAAGACAAGTATATATAGTTCTTGGGGGGTGTAGTGTACCCCCTAAGCATATAATAAGCATGAGTGTGATGATCTAGCCAATCCCATGCGGACACCTGGTTATGCCACATGTAGATAACAATGACCGAATAGTCCCTCGCGTGAGGGGAATGATTTGGTTATAACGGTTTTTTCCACATGTTGTAAGTCTTCCATTTGCTTCTGTATGCTTGGACCTGTGATGTCATCGACTATAACCTCGGCTCAGTCGAGTACGATGTTGGTGAGTCCGATAATTATATTAGTCTGCCAATCATAAGTACGACCTCGGCCCAATTGACTGGCCGAGGTTAGGTATTAGTCATAGCTGTGGTGTCGACTAAAGCAGAGTACGATGATGAAAAGTCCATATTTGATCCCATAAGGATGTTTTTGAACTCTATTACTGATGAGCAGAGGTTGATCAATGTGGAGCCGACCTTG
Organism: Sambucus nigra; assembly: GCA_949130495.1. Lineage (NCBI taxonomy): Eukaryota > Viridiplantae > Streptophyta > Magnoliopsida > Dipsacales > Adoxaceae > Sambucus > Sambucus nigra. The sequence continues at coordinate 124,291,185 of OX422223.1, forward strand.
TGAAGGACGACCTCTTTGATGGCTATTGTGAACTTCCTCATGACTTGGCTGTGAGGTTGGCCGATGTTTCTTCTTAGAGTATGAGGGTACACTTTGAACATATCAATCACCCCCTATCCCTTAGTCTTCTATGCGAGTAGATGGATGAGGGGTATATAAGTTAGGCTGATGGGGGGAGGTTTATGCGTCTTGGGATATGTGAGTAGTCACTTTGACACATGTCATCCTTTAAACTGGCGTGCATCTGTCCCAATTCACCTACTAAAGTGACGGCTCCTTTCAGGATTTCTAGGTGCATTGATGAGTGCCTTGTTACTCGCTCCCCATTATTGTGATGATTTAAATACCATTTTCCCTTTATATTCCTCTTTCTTCTTCCTTTCGATTTCCCACTTAGAGCTTTTTTTGCAACTGCCTCCTAAAAACTCCATTATTCTTCATCGTTCCATGACCTTTAGAACTTAACTCGTTATCCCCTCATTCAAACCCAGTCAGGTATTTTTCTGTAACCCTTCCTTTTTTATGCCTGGGCCTTAATTTATTGTCTTGATTTTTCGGTGAACGTTTTCTTTTCCGGTGAGGTTCTCCGCCTCTATTGGGTGGTCACAAGGTTAGGATTGTAGTAGTTAGGTGACTTTGAAGTCATACCAGGATGCTCCAAGGTTGTTTTGAGGTAGAAATTCTTACTTTTAGGCTTTTCGGTGGCCCTGTGATCATCTTCTCCGGTGGATTCATCTTAACTATTCTTGGTGTTCTTGGTGAAAACCATCCAAATTCCAAGCTTTGATCTTTTGCCTCGGTGTTAGAAGTAATTAGCCTGTTTGTCTTTTTGGATGAAACCATAAGTGTAGTGTCCTATAATGGATGCTATGACCTTTGTATAAACTAACTGAAGAGTTTCCAACTCAGCGCGAGCAGTGTTTTGGCAAAGAGGCTCGTGAGGGCAAGACTTTTCCCCTACGACCAATTTTCCCTCCACCATTAGCTGTCATACACCCTGAGCCTACCGAGGTATCTGCCCAATGTCGGAGTCAGCTGCTTCAGACCCCATGTTAACATCTGAAGCTGCTGATAGCATAGACTCCTTTCAAGAGGCTATGGATTACTCCCCTAAGCAAAGTGGAGTTTCTGAGGATGAAGAGGTTTCAAACCGTGCCTCATCTCACCAAGGTGCTGGGCCTTCAGATAGATATCCCTCCATAGAGATTTTAGAGCCTAATGTCGTGATTCCTCCTCCCATTGATGCCATTCCTCTATCAGCTACCACTGGCGTTGAGTTTGCAAAGAGGTTTCCTAGTGGTGTCCCCACTGGTTCCCAGGCCGAGGTTACTAAGGATGATGATAAGGGGAAGAGTTAACTAGACACCTCTGTAGAGGCTGGGTATGAGAGTACTATAAATAAGTACGACCTTCTAGCCTCCACACACCTTTATTCCATTGATTCCTTAATCATCTTGAGGAAACCTCTTAAGGAAGAGAGGGCCTTTGATAGCCGAGAGGGTGACATCGGCGTTTATGAGCAGATATTTAAGTTGGGTTTTCGTCTTCCCATTCACCCAACTATTAGAGACATACTCTCTTATATAAAACTTTTCCCTTCCCAACTGTCCCCAAATGCCTGGAGGGTCTTGATTGGGGCTATCGTCCTTTGGAAGGCCATTCACCACACCGACCTTCCAATCATTTATTGGGTGTTATACTCCCTCGTCTTCCAAGAATCATCCAGGCTACTACCACTTGGTAGCCAGGAAATCCGAGAAGAAAATGCTTCTAGTTACCCAAACTTCCAATCATAACTGGAAACCTAGGTATTTCTTTGTATCGAGAGCTTGGGAGTTCAACCCAAATGAGGCTTGTGTGACGTCAGATCCACGGACACCTCTGAGATGGAGCAAAGTATCTATTTAAAAAAAATGACCCTGGTTTAAGTCAGGATAACTATAAGGACATTGAGGACCTTCGTAATCAAGGCGAGAAGGGTCGTCTCATAAAATATGAACATATGATGACCCTCTATTACCTTTTTCAGACAGTTTTGGGTGGTGGTCCTTTAGACGAGGTTCGTAAGTTTCAATAATTTTCCTTACCAAGTTATATCTCGTATTTTTCATCTGTCTAACATTTTAACTCTGAGACTTCTCTTTTTACTGAGCGACTAAAAGGCATTTCTAACGACTTCTTAGAGATATCGGTCCCCAGCCTTAAAAAGCTTATGGAAAAACATGGTGGTAAGAATGTACCCCTCCTTCCCAAATAAAAAAGGGCATCGACACTTCTAAGGCAGATGCTACCAAGAAGAGGAAGGCTCCTACCGATACTGCTCATACGAGGCCGATCAAGGCTTCTGCTAAGGACCGTGACATCCCCATTTCTACTGATGGCGCTTTGGCTGCTCATCTGTTGCAACTCAAGATAAGAGATAGCATGATCGTCCATAGCCTACAAGCTACCAATACTATTGGCACTATCATGAATGAGGAGGATAAGTGTTTTTTTCCAGGCCTTAGATGTCCCTTTATTGGCTGAGTTTACCCTTCACAGGGCGGTTCAAGTATCAAAATTTGTATTCTTAGTGTTGACACTAGTCTTTAAAAGTTATTATTCATATGTATTATCTTCTTTAATAGAGTGTGATGTCTCTTCACCTCCTAGTTGACTAGACCTTGAAGAGGTTGCATCTTATACTGAGAAAACTAAGGTTGATCTGAAGGCTATGGTGGATAGGTTGCAAGGGAATCTAAAAGATAGAGATAAACAGATCATTTAATTGAAGGATGATCATAAAAAGGCTCTGAAGGAAGAAGATCAGAGTCTTCAATTAAAGGTTGATATTGTTGTCAAGGCTACGCTGGCCGATGCTTTAGAGAATATTAATAAAGACTACAAAATCTCTAAGGAATTTGTGGGCTTTGGTTTTGATTATCTGGAAAGAGGCATCAAAGAAACTAGACGATGGGAGGATATGCAGCAGGGTGAGTCTGGGAGTTTGACTGCTGAGGATTTTATTGGTCTCGGCTTTGCCGACCATCAATTTTCTCAAGCTTTAAAGGAAATGGAAGAAGGTGGTCTAGTTGAGACCAATCCCTTGAAGGCCACGAATGTTGAAGATGCTGCTCAACGTAAAGAAAAGGATGAGGTCACAAACCTTGGCCTTGACCAAACAAATCTAGCTGCTAGAGGGTCGGCTCATGCCGAGGGACGAACCTAGCTCTGAGTGTCTCTCCTTCTAATGATTATTTTTTTATGAATCATTTTGTAATCCTTCTTTTTGTGAACTCATGGTTGTAACTTTTTTGGTTGAGATAAATGTAAACTCCGCAACATCTTCTTATTATGAACTTAATGAGATTCCATGTCATTGTTTTATTGCTCTATAATAACAGAGGCCACCAAATTAATGATGTTTATCCTCATAATTTCACCAAATTAATGATGTTTAAGTCTGAGGTCACTAAATTAATGATGTTTATCCCCATAATTTCACAAAATTAATGATTTTAAAGGTTTGAGGTCACCAAATTAATGATGTTTATCCTCTTACTTCCACCAAATTAATGGTTATAAAGGTCACAGGCCACCAAATTAATGATCTTTATTCTCATAATTTCACCAAATTAATGATGTTAAAAGTCTGAGGTCACCAAACTAATGGCATTCATCCTCATAATTTCACCAAATTAGATATTAAGGGTCTTAGGTCACCAAATTAATGACATTTATCATCGTAATTTCACCAAATTAATGGTATTAAAGGCCTGAGGATACCAAATTAATGATGTTTATCCTCATACTTTCACCAAATTAATGATGTTAAGGGTCCGAGGTTACCAAATTAATGATGTTTATCCTCATAATTTCACTAAATTAATGATGTTAAAGGTCTGAGGTCACCAAATTAATGATGTTTTATCCTAATAATTTCGCCAAATTAATGATGTTAAGATACATACACTAGAAAAAAGTTGTTAATAGAACACTGATACTAATTTCGCATTAATATTTACTTCTTTATAATTTGATGCTTGAATTACAAGAAAATAAGACAACTACAACATCATAAGTAATATTTCTTCAATGGTCGGAATTCCAAGGGTTTGAGAAGGGTTCTCCTTCTCGATTCTCGAATCAATATGTTCCTGGGAAGATTTCATCAGTTACCCTATAGGGTCCATGCCAATTTGGATGGAGCTTGTTGGGATTTTGCCATATCTTCTTCAAAACCAGGTCTTCCACAACTATCGGCCTCTCTTTTACCCCCAAACAGGTATGGGACAAGCAGTTTCCTAATTGATTATAAAATTTGGCAGTCCTCTACTGGTAGGCTGCTTGCCTTACCTAAGCATCTTCTCTTATTTTTTCAATCAAATCAAGATCAATTATTCTCTATGTTTCATTTCCCTGAGGTTCGTACATCTGAACTCTATGAGTAGGAAGGCCAATCTTAATAAGGATGACAATATCTAAGCCATAGGCCAACATGAATGGGGTTTCCCCTGTAGGATTCTTGATTGTCATCCTATAGGCCCATAGCACAAGGTATACTTTTTCAATCCATCTTCCCTTTGCCTCTTCTAGCTTCTTTTTAATCCCATTAAGGATCGTCTGATTTGTCACCTCTGTCTGCCCATTTTCCTGGGGTCGGCCGGGAGAGGAGAAGAATTGTTTCACTCCAACTCTTTCGCAATATTTCTCCAAAAATACATTCTTAAACTGTGTCCCATTGTCTGAGATTAGGGTATTTGGGAGACCATACCTACAGATGATGTTTTTTTAGATGAACTGGAATGTCTTCTGTTCTGTGATAGTGATCATTGTCTCGACCTCTACCCATTTGGAAAAGTAATCTAGCGCTACAATTAAGTGCCGATAGTTATTCACAGCTCTTGGCAAAAGTCCTACCAAATAGATTACCCATACTGCAAATGGCCAGGGAGATGTGATGGAGGTCAAAGGTTGGTGATGCTAATGGGGAATGATAGAAAATCTCTGTCACTTGTCACATTTATTTACATATGTTGCTACATCTTTTCTAGGGTCGGTCACCAGTACCCATGAGTTATGATCTTTTTGGCTAATGATCTTCCTCCAATATGGCTAGAGTAGGAACCCTCATGTATATCTTTTAGGATATTAGGTACCTCAGATTGATGAACACATCTGAGCAAAGGGAGAAAAACCCTTTTTTCGTATAAAGCGTCTCCTATAACGGAGAATTTGGCAGCTCTGTAACTCAGCTTTCTTCTCTTGTCTTTTGGTGAGGAGAGCTCCCCCTATTTTAATGTATCTGATAAGAGGATCCATCCATGAATCTTCCATACTTAGATTCAGGAAGGACTTGAATGTTCTATCTCCCTCTTCAATCGATGGCCGAAGCAATACCTCTACCAACACTGCTCTTTTGATATCGGTTCTTATAAGGCTAACCTCGTCAGTGTGTCAGCTCAGCCGTTGTCTAGTCGAGGTATTCTTTTCAGCTTTACCTCTTTGAAGCTTTCCAATATGGATCTTACTCTTTTTAGATATTTAGTCATTCTCTCATCCTTAGCCTCATACTCTCCCAAGATTTGATTTACCACAAGTCTTGAGTCACTATGGACTAGGAGTTAGCCGATATTAAGAGCTCGGGCTAAAGAGAGACCTTCTATTAAAGCTTCGTATTCAGACCCATTATTGGAGGCATTAAAATTAAACCTCAAAGCGTACTCTATATTTGTGCCATATGGTGCATTTTAATATGATGGATAGGGTTGGTGCTTCCATCATACTTAGGAGACACTACAGGAGGTTTGAATTTGGTTGGGGTTAGAAAGCTGACGATCTTTGCTACGAAGGGTGCACCCTGTGAGTACCCCCTATGCAAGGGGTCTTGAATTTTTAGGATATCCCCAATCTTGTCTTCATGCCTTTGAATTGAGTCATTACATGACTTAGCAATGGCGTCTTGGCCGAAGTTGTCCCCTGCCATCTCCATGGGTTGAATTGGGGGTTCCCTCGTTGGAGCGCCATATCGGTTGTTAACCTCCCCCTGGCCCCCATCTCGACCATGTGGGGGTCAGCCACGATGGGGTCGACAATCTTCCTCTTCTCTTCTGGAGCTAGCAAGACTTTTTGACCTTGATAACTCTCCCTCTGGTCATTAATTGGGTCGAGCCTTTCAAAGGCCGACCCTCTGCTCAATCGGTCAAATGTTGAGCCTCTTAGGCGAGCATCATAATCTCATCTATCACACTGACCTTGGCTATGATGAAAAAATCATACAGTGTTGTTGGAAATCTCATATGGCTCCCAACATTCCAATGGAGCATCATCGGTCTCCACATCATCGTACTGGTCCTCAGGGCAAGGGTGTCCTTGCCTCCCTAGGCATAAACACCTAGGGTTAGCAACATCCTTCTGCCGCTTGGGAGGAGTTATATCTTTGCGTGGTGCCTGGGGTGGTCCCTTGGGCTCTTGGTGTTGTTCTTATGTAACAGTCGGAGTGATCATCTCCGATGAGATTCCTAGTGGCCTTATCATCATGTTTTGGCTAAATTGGGCAAATTTCTCTTTTATATCTTGTTCACTAGTCACCAAAGAACTCAAGGCTATATCCATCTCGGATTGCGGTGGTGCGTGGATGGAACTTGGACCTCCACCACCATTTGGTGGAGGAGGTGGTGGTAAGTTTGGTGCCATATATTTGAGTTACGATAATGAGACTGATTATATTGAAAACCTTAATGGATCGCTTTTAATGGTGAAACAACTCCACACAAATGGGGATGATTGGTTCACCACCAGATTCTCCAGTGAGGCCAAGCTTCAAGAAGGAAGAGATATATCTTCTTGTTCCCGCAAACGATGCCAAACTGATGATGTTGGAAATAGCACCACCAGATCAAGGTGTTGGAGAGCTCAAACTAGCATAACAATGGCAGCAAGTAAGCTATATAGATATAGAATGAGGTGAGGAGGAGAGGAGAAACATACCAATATAAGTAGTTCAGCCTATCTAGGCCTACGTGCACTATGCAGGTGAGTGATCTTCATTAATAAAATAGGGGCTCAAATGGCCTTTGTGTTATATTGCACTCACTCTCTCTCTCTACTGTGTAGTTTACCAGAGCATCCGCTAGGGTTTACAATATCGATCCCCCCATAAGGAAGGGGAACAAAAGTATATATAGTTCTTGGGCGTGTAGTGTACCCCCTAAGCATGCAATGAGTATGAGTGTTATGATCTAGACAATCTCATTCGGACACCTGGTTGTGCCACATGTAGATAATGATGATCGAATATTCCCTCACGTGAGGGTAAATGATTTATCTATAACGGTTTGTCCACATGTTACAAGTCTTCCATGTGCTTGCATATTCTAAAACCTTTGATGTCATCGACCGTAACCTCGGCTCAGTCGAGTACGATGTTGGTGAGTCTGATAGATATATTAGTCTGCCAATCATAAGTATGACCTCAGCCTAATTGACTAGCCGAGGTTAGGTATTAGGCATAGATGTGGTGTCGGCTGAAGCAGAGTATGATGATGAAGAGGACATATTTGAGCCCATAAGGTTATTGCTAAACTCGGTTGCTGATGAGCCGAGGTTGATCAATGTGGAACGAACCTTGTGAAGGACGACCTCTCAGATGGCTATTGTGAACAACCTGATGACTCGGCTGCGAGGTTGACCGATGTTGCTGCTCAGAGTATGAGGGTACACTTTGGGGATATCAATCACTCAAGTATAAAACTTAATCATTTATCATCCTATTTGTTTTTACATGTCATGGGAGTATTTTAATCCAGACATACCTCAAATATGCATTTATTCTTCACAATAAGGGTTATATCATTTCACATATTTTCTTCCATTTACCAAAGGATAAAAATGTCATTTTTCTTTTTATTTACATGTAAAATACCCATTAGGGTTTGTTTTTAAGGAATTTCTATTTTTGTAAAATAAAACATTTTAAGAATAGCTACCAATATTTTTGGCATAAAAACATTTAATCTAAAACATCATATACCAATGTCATAGCTGGAAAGCCTTGAAGGTGTGGAAAGAACTGCAAAATGGTTTTAAAGATGAGAACTGCAAAGTGGTGACTTGAAATCTTCCAAGCTCCTAAGCTTTAAGACATCTACATCACAAAACCCTTGCATCCTTAAGAATCCACACCAGGTTTCTCGACACTTTCCCAAATGAAGAAGAGAACTTGGCACTTTGTGTGATATAGTGTGAGTGTAATTCCTACACTAAAGAAGTCAGATGGAAAACTATTTTGAAGGGAGAGTAATATTGAAAGTGTTTTAGAGGGGTGATAATATGATAATAACTATGCAAGTTTACTACCCCAAACCCTTATCTTATACTAAGACAAAGTATACGAACCATATATAAAATATACCAAATGTTACATCCGAAATCGTCAAGCTCTAAGGGCTGACCAAACTCACGATCAATGGTCCTAAAGGTGACAGTGCTTTTGGCAGGGTTGCCTTGGTTATTGTCCCACATTTCTTTCTTTTATGCTCAAAACAAAAACCACAAAGTTTCATCATATGTTCCACCTTCCTTCATTCAGTCAGTCACGCCCATGAGCCGACATGAAAATGTGAATCTGTAAGATGCTTGATATCGATTATTTATTTAATTGGCAAATTTTCAAATTTAAACTTATTTAATTAGAATCAATATTTGATCCAAATTAATTAAATCCTAATCATGCATCTATTTGATATAAATCAAATATGCAACTCAAACAATTACAAATTGAGGTTCAGGAAAAAAACCTTTTCGGGTAAAATCTTTATTTCACTATATAATGAAAATTGCTACTTATAATTACACAATGAAATCTGCAATGAATCTCTCGTAGAAAATCCACATAGACCATAGCCTAGCACCAGTAAAGATGTTAGAGGGTACTTTAGGTAAGAAGGAGGCGTAACCCTTTAAAGTATGGTGATGATAAGTTAATTGGCTAAAACCTCGGATCAGTGACAGAACATGCAAACACAAACTTAATGAAGATAAGAATTAGTTTAAACTCACAAATCTCTCGTGTATAACTCAGAAAAGTATTAAAGAAACTTAGAAGTATCTTAGCTAGAGGGAGAGAGGAGTAAGCACCCTAGATACACCTCAGTATGCAGAAAAACACACCAGAAAACTCTCAAGCATCTCTGTCACGTATTAAAATCTTTGTAATAAATGACAATGGTGAGTGAATAAGACCTCTGGTTTGTAATAAATATCTCTCTAGTAATAACTTCTTAAACTCTCAAAAGATCATCCTCCTCTCAGGGGTGGTTGGGGTCCTTAAATAGCCCCCCACACCATCCCCGAGGTAACTGAGTCATTAAAGACTATGAAAGACATCCCTCATACTTTATGTCACAACATTAAATGCCTGATGCACTAGTTGTCTCCACATCATAAATATTAAATTCCAACACATGCCTTTTGCTTAACCACTGTGTGTTAGGGTGTTGTTGTCTCAGAGGTGGATCACCAACTGCCTCACAACCCCAAATACCACGGTGGTTTACTCAAGTGCAGGTCTGACATTGTTTAGCTGGCTAGTGACATCACCTACAGTAGATGTTATATTAAGTAGAGGGTTGTTAGGTTCACAACTCAACGCCCGATGGAACTCCAAGCTGCTCCGCCCGAGGTTCCATGGTCAGGGTTTTTTGGTGTTTTACCAGGTGTATCTAAGATGGTCAGGACAAGCCCCAATGGTGCCTCACTTCTCAATCCTCCAAACCAAGTCCCTCTAAAGTTCCCGTAGTGAGGTCATTCGATAGAGCATGAAAGCTCTCTCAAGCCCTGACAAGCCTGATCTCTCGCGAGTACAGTTTGACCTCACACTAAAACTCTTTATTATTATTGTTACATGATTACAACCGTTATAGCTTTCAGTCAATATAAACAAAGCTACAATATGACTAATACAACAAGCTAAAATACAAGTTTTGACGCTGAACTGCTTCACTTGAGCTGCCACGGTTCCTTAATCCCAAAACACTGTTGTTAATGTGGCATTACTTCTAATCTCGAAATTACCTACAAGCCCATCTACATTTTCCCCTTCGTGGAGAGATTTCTTGGAGCAAGAAATGTTTGCACGAAACTTCTCAAACCGATGAACCTTATCTGCATGAAAAAGTTTTGGCCTCCTTTCCTTCGTTAGAACCACATCGTTATAATTTCCAGAAAAAATTAAAATTCTCCCCGATGTTCCTGAGACGAAGCGCCATGACTTATTGGTGTTTTGATGAAGGGACATCGCCACTTTTTCCTTATACTAAGTTTCAACCGTTCTAGCTTTTTATTATTTAAAATTCTCCCAAAAGTCCTGCTAACCTTTTAAAATACCCGTTTTGATTCTTCGTAAGTGAAATTCTCCCTTGTAATGCTTCGTTATGTTCGAAAAAGCAAAAATTATCCCCGATGTAACTGAGCCACCATTTGAACAACGTTTGAACTTGTGACAAGGGGGCATCGTAGCTTCTTTGAATAGTTGGGGCATTTGTTCTGTTGGGCGTTATTGGATAAGTCTGACAAAAATTCTGGCGCCAAAACTCAAACTTGCTAGAGAAGGCAACCCCTTCGGTTCCCTAGGCGTCGCTTCATAAGTGAGGCGGCGCAGTCTTTTCAACTGTCAAAACACTTCTTGAAGTGCCACGTGTTCATTTGAAATTATTATGGTGGCCTTGCACGTGCGGTGGTGGGAAACTGAAACGACAGGTTTGAGAGGTTTAAAAGGTTTCAAACGTCTCTTTTTTCAAACCCTTCTTTTTTCTTCATCTTCTTCAATCTCCCGTATTCCCTTAGAGAGAGAAACTCTGTGCGACCTCCATTGTTGCCCCTCAGTCTCCTCCTTATCTCATATTTTGCACCACCACCTTCAGCTGTGTTCCTCCACCTTCATTCCTAAACCTTCTTTTAACCAGCTTTTTCCTACTTCTGTTGATTGCGATGGCTTCTTCAAGCAACCCCGCCACACCTTCCACTAGTGCTCCATCCGCCAACCCCATTATCACCGCCTCATTGACTGTTGCTCATCAAGAAAAGTTGCATTTCTATCGCCGATCCCCCATTTTTAGCAAAGGTGATGACTTTGTTGGGTTCTGTAAGAGTTGCATTTTTAATGCCAAGTATGATGCCATGACGCTTGGTAATGAAGATGAGAATTCTGATGACTAGGGATTTATTCCTCCCGAGGGGACTCCCAAATTTTGCCTTGAGCGAGGGGACTTCCCATGGTCCCACATCGACTTTGAAGGTCCCGGGGGCTCTCCTGCTCATTTTGATGCTTGAAACTCCTATATGCAGAGTTCCCATGCTGATACCCTCACTAAGATTGGTCTTCATTGGGCCAAGTGGTTTGGTGAGTTCACCCCTTTCCAAAAATAATGATGCCCTCCCCGTTCTGGTATCTCGTTGGAACGTTACCACTCATACATTCATCACTGCATGGGGAAAATTTACAATAACATTAGAGGACGTGTGCGAGCTCCTATGCCTTGAGTCAACAGGCTATGAGCACTACAACGATGAAGCCTTAGATGTATAAGAGACTTCTGATCATTTGGAGTTAGATCGTATATACCGAAGGTGCATCGGTACTTCAAACAAAGCTACCTTAACTCCTCTTATCAACTACTTCTTTAAGGATCCTTCTGAAGGTAGTTCCTCTGAGGCTGCCCCTGGACAAGGTACATCGCTACCGCTTCCTGCCTATATCCTTATCATTCTTTCTCGATTTTTTTAACAGGAAAACCCAATGACCAGCCACAAAGGTATTTCATCAATATATCCCTTCGTTTGGCTCGGGGGATCAAGCTCCCTCTGGCTAAAATCGCCTTAGGATCCCTCTACACATGGCTTGATAGATCCCTTTTTGACATGGAGTGATCTCTGGGTCGTTAAAACCTAGACAATTTTTCCAACTGTGTCCTCCTAACGGCCTTCCTTTATGTGCGCTATCCTGCCCCCTCGCTCCTTTATTTTCCACAAGAGGCAGAGCTGAAAGGAGCTGACCTCCTTTATCGATGACTTTACAAGTTTTGTAATGAGGCCTTATGAGGATGATATTTTTCTCTATACTTGTGATTTTTTCAAACATGGGGCACGAGTGGTTCAGCCAACCACTAAATACCTCATTGCTGAAGACCCTTCACTGGCCGTTGTGCTGCTATTTTCACCAGGATACCTACCCTCATACACTAAGTGGGGATACACTAGCGAGCACTACAATCCCAACCGATGTAGTCGTCAATTTGGCTTTGATCAAGGGGCCCATCGTCTAGTGTTTTAATTATCTAACCCCAAGGTGTCCTTTGGCGAGGTATGTTCTCTATTCTCCTCAACTGCCGCATGGGGAGTGAGTTCCACATTGGTTGGGCGAGTCACCATCCCAAGCATCACCAGGCAAGGGGATGTGACCCCTCTGTTTACGACAAAGTACTGGCCGAGACAACTGGCCTAAATTACTGAATTCATCGAGGGGATCCCGTGTGTCCTCCAGTTCTTTCATTTTCTGCCCTGGAGCTAGGGTTGAAGGGAAATTTCATTCTCGGGGTTGAGTTCCCTCTAATCCAGGCCCCCAAAGAACCTCCCATTGAACTTCTTCCATACTACCCCATAAACCCTGTTGCCACGCCCAAACCCAAAGCCGCTGTGACCCCTAAACCATCTGCCCCTTCGGTCGAAGCTGCCACAAGCGAAGGGCCTTGAGAGCCACCTACCAAGAAGGCTAATAAGTCTAAGTCCTCGAAGTCTAAGGCCCGAGTTCAAACATAAATTACCTTGGAGTCATTCCCTATTTCCTCCGTTTTCCCTCCTGTGTCTCCAAAGATGGCTGAAGAGCTAAGGAGGCAGGTGCAAGCTATCGAATACATGCTGAGTTTTGACAGCGCGCTGTCGCCATTCCTCCACCGGGTGCATTTCCCACAATCATTGTTGATTCCACGGAGCCAGAGGCAAAAAGGAGAAGAAGGACGAGGGTGCCTGAAACTGGTGGTGCCACGAGCTCCAGGAAGAAAACGCTGGGTACCAAGACCCAGAAGAGGCAAACACTTGAGAAACCTCCATCACCAGTTCCCTTTTTCGCTGCCTCCTCGCCGCCTTCACCAGTAATTATACCTTATCGTTATCCCTTTGGATCTGAGGTATGTGTGCATTCTATATTTTGTTTTATTCCCCTTCTCCTAAGGTGTGTTTCATCTACTCATTTCTTAATAAGAAAATGTTTTGGTGCAGGGAGTTGAAGAAGAAAGGCCATGTCCCCCCAGTCCCCCTGTTAGCCGCTTCGTGGGGGGCATTGTGGTGTTTCTCCAGTAGACACTACTCTTACCCATTCCCCCTTGATAAGTTTGACCTACTCTCGTCGTTCATCCTCGCAACGGTCCAAAGAAGCCGCGACAGAGGATGCCACCATTGAGTCTGCTGAAGTTCCTAGGCTACTAGAGGGAACTACTCTTGTCCCCTCTACGTTGCCATTAAAGCAAGATGTGTCTCTGCCCCTCGTTTGGTCGAAAAGAGTTCCCCGCATGTAAATTTCTTGCCAAGTATTACAATTTTTATTTGTTCCCTTATTTTTTATCATCTCTAACATGTTGGGCCGTTTTAGGTGGAAGGGGCCTCACTGATAGCCAACATTCTCCTTCCGCCTGCTTTAACTAGACCCCTTATTGCGGTTCCACTTTTTGGTGCCATAATGGGAGTAAGTTAGATGCATTCCTATCTCTTATTCTTTTGTGTTTACTCCTTGCGTCTAACACTTGGTTTTACAGTCACAGCTTTCCCCAAGTCTCTCTCCGCCATTTGCCCTTAGTGGCCTTTTGCCCTCCAAGACCACGGCCGATGTTACTGCTCTCGTTGGGTCATCTCTTAAGGGTTCAGTGTCTCCATCCAATGATTCGCCCATGCTAGCTTTAGTACCTTATGTTGGCGAGGGAAGTTTATCTATCGTTGAAACTTCTTCAGCCAAGGGCCCCATTGGAGCTGCTGAGACAAGGAGCCCGCCTCCAATGGTTCCTACCATCAAGACCCCTATGGTGACTCCCATTCTCACTCCTACTGCTGCTGAGGTACCTTGCTCATTTCTCTGTACTCTCAGTATCTCAAACTTCACCTATATGGGTGACTTAACAATGAAAACACTTATTAAGGTTTTTTCAAAAACTCCATCTATATCGGTGACTTAACAACAAAAACACTTGTTAAGGTTTTTCATGAGCTCCACCTATATCGGTGACTTAACAACGAATATACTAGTTAAGATTTTTTTAAAAACTCCACCTATATCGGTGACTTAACAACAAAAACACTTGTTAAGGTTTTTCTATAAACTCCACCTATATCGGTGACTTAACAACTAAAACACTTGTTAAGATTTTTCCAAAAACTCCACCTATATCGGTGACTTAACAACGAAAACACTTGTTAAGGTTTTTTTCAAAAACTCCAAATATATCAGTGACTTAACAACGAAAACACTTGTTAAGGTTTTTCTATAAACTCCACCTATATCGGTGACTTAACAACGAAAACACTTGTTAAGATTTTTCCAAAAACTCCACCTATGTCGGTGACTTAACAACGAAAACACTTGTTAAGGTTTTTTTCTTTTGTTTCCTCTAACTGTTTTTAGGTTTCTTGGGAGGATTCTCCACCAGTTCCTTCGCCCATTGCCTCGCCACATTATGAACCTGTCTCCTTCGAAGAATCTAGCCATAATGATCAAGGTTCCACGACAGGTGCTGCTGCGGAGAGCGAATCTGGGTGCGAGCTTCCTCTTACTGACTTGGCTCCTCCCGCCTTCTACCTGATGGTACTCCAACGTTCTCCCCAAATGCCTGCCAACCACCTTTTGGCAATTGAGCAACTTGTTAGCTATCATCCTGATACTTTCATGGTGGACTGACTAAGTTCAAACATCTCAGTTATGAGCCATAGGCTTCAAGGCATGGCCACCGTCGTTGTTAAAATTGCCAATACTTTGACTACAAATGTTACCAGACCCCTCCTTAACCACTTCTTAGGTTATCTGAGGGAGTTGGGTTGTGACGGGTTCCGTTTTGACTGGCTCATCGCACATTTAAAGACTTTGAAGAACCATCAGTTGGACAGTCAGAGGGAGATCTTATGAAAACATCAGGAGGATCAGCGGGTCGAGGAAGCCAAGTTGGCCGAGATAGCTCCTCTTCTTGAAACTATTGACAAAGAGGTGGGGGGACCTCAAAGAAGCTTTACACGTGACGAAGTCGAAACGAGAGAAACTCTTGATTGAGCGCACACAGGCACAGATTTGGTTGGAGGTATCTATCAATGCTCAATGGTCTTGCCAAGCAGATTCTTCGGGCCTCCCTGGAGATTTTTTCTCTTCTCTAGATCAGTGGTTCCTTCTTGGCGAATGAACTTGTATATTTTTCTTTTCTTCTCGTGTAATTCTTAGGCAATAGCTCCCAATTTTGTAATGCCCGAAAGTTTATGAATGGAAAAAAGATACTTATTTTCTTATGTCCTCTCTTTGTGTTATAACTGTTTGCTTAGATTGTGAAGTGTGAGTCCTGTAATTCTTTCATCTCTTCTTGAGCTATAATAAAAATAACTTGTACACTCATTATAATAAAAACAAAGAACGTGTATTCATAACAGTCAATTACATCAATGGTCAAACATAACTGTCTACACATGATAGACTTTCAACCATTTATTGTTAATCTTAAATGGTTTGTCTTCTTCCATCTTAGAAATTAAGCAGTAACCCGAGTTATGAGCTTCCTTTACAATGAAAGGTCCTTCCCAATTTGCTGCAAACTTGGGTAGAGGAAGCCCTCAGATATGTTTCACTGTTGCCTTCAGTACAAGGTCCCCCCCCCCCCCCGAACTTCCTTGGTCTCACTAAGATATCATATGCCCTGGAGAGTTGCTTCGAGATGAAGATGGGCCTTGGATCTTCCCCTTATTTTTCCAAGTTTAACTACTCTAGTTATTGTGCTTGTGGTTTCGGTTGACCTGTCATGTACTTTGGCTCTTCAGTGACTTCCTCCACCAACTCCTATATGTTGGAGTTATCTATCACCATGCATTGTCCCCATTGATCCACCAGAAAGCATTCATATATCGGGTCAACCTCATCATCAATTTCCTCTGCCTCCCGTTCACACCGTCGCAATCGATACACCACCTTTCCCTCCTCGGTAACAACCTTCTTGCACTGTCTACTAGTAGCGATGACTGCCTTCCTCTTCTTCTCTCTAGAAGCTTCGTCCACTCTTCCTCCTGAGAACCGACTCAGCATGCTTTTTCGTTGGACCTCATGCTCCATCGGATCCACGTTGGGATTCATTCTATCTTTGAGCTGCTTCAAGATGACGTGGGGCCTAGGGACTACCTGGTGATCTTCTTCGATTATTTCCCTTGTGCTTCTTACAACCTCATTTTTCTGCTCGTTCAAGGGGCCCATTCTTTCTCTGATCAAGGGAACCCATTCTCCCTCCATTCTTCTTGTTAGGACCCAAACATCCTCCTCTAACTCTGTGTAAAATGTTGGGTCCACTAAGTGAGCCTCCTCAACAACGAAGGGCCTCTTCGTAGCCCTAATGGTCAACTCCGTGCCCTTGACATTCGCTTTGGCACATTGGTGGTATGTAGAAGAAACTATCCCTTAGGTGTGCATCCACACCCTTCTTATTAGCAGATGGTAGGAAGTTGCACTCTCTATCACGTGGAACTTGATATGGGAACTCAAATTTTCCATCAAATCCCAATATTAACGTACCCAATGGATTTTGAGGATTGGTTATCATACCTCGAAATTGCCAAAGTCATGGGAACCAACCTTTCTTCTGGAATATTGGCTGCGTGGAAAGAGTTGATTGGCATGATATTTATGGAAGCTCCCCCATGTCCTCGCAAAGCTAACCCCGTTGACACTGGCAGTCACATAAAATGACCTGTTGTGAGGGAACCTTACAGCCCTATCTGCATCGCTGAAGTTTACCTCTGACAGAAAATTTCTTACCAACCTGGCCATGGGTTCCTTCCATCTCAGTGAAGGGACTGCGTTCTTCCTCACAATATCAAGTATTGCCTGGGTTATCTCCAACCTACTCTCCATCAGTAGCCCCACGTGGTCGAAGAACCAGGTAAACTTTGGGGATTTCAAAACTGCACAGTATTATAGAATTGGGTCCACTTCCTCGCATTAAACGTCGTATACCTCCTCCACATCCTTGGCACTTGTTTTTTCATAAGCCAGCACTGCATTAGCCATTCCCCTCGTGCAATCTTCCAGAGCCTCTTTGAACTCTCTTTGCTTCATTATTGACTCTCTTTCTCCTCTCTCAGCCTCTTTATCATAGGCCACCATAAGATTGGCCCCATGTGCTGGCAAGGAGTTGTTGTTGACGTTCTGTGGAGGGATTTGCAATGTTACTACCTTAATATACTTGTCCATGATTCTTCTTAGCATAAAGCAACTCTCGGTTGGATGCTAGATCCTCTGATGAACCTGCCAATACTTTGGATCCGCCTTCGTTGCTGCGTCGGGCTCCCCGGTGGGAACATTCTTTGACTCATAGACCGTTCCCCCTTGGACCATCACGTTGTAACATCTTCTTCCACTATACAAGAAAATGGTGGTGGGTCTTCCCTGTCTCTTCCGAACTTCCTCTTATTGTCCTTCTTCAATGCTTTGCCCCTATCTCCTCCTTCGGCGTACCCTACCCGTGGGGGTTGAGACCTCCCCCCAGTGGGTTGCATCGGCTTCCTAAACATCATGGGAACCACCACCGGATTAGGACGTACCACCAAGGATATATTTCTCGTTGCTTTTAAGAACGCTGCAAAAGTCCCCTCGCGCATCTCATTGATAAGATGGCAGATGTACTCAGGAAGTAGCCCCTCAGCGCAGATCTGCAATAACTTGGATTCTTTGGCCTGCTCCCTCACGTCGAGGGATATTTCTCTGAACCTTAGAACATAGGCCACCACTTCTTCCCCAGGTCATTGCTTCTCCCTACCTAGTTGGGTTAAAGTAAACTCATCTTCTTCCAGAAAGAACTTCTGGATAAACAACATGTGCATCTCTTGCCATGTAGAAACGTTATTGGGAGACAAATGGGAATACCAGGTATAGGCTTTATCGGTCAAGGACTTAGAAAACTCCCTCAACCTAAGCCTTTTATTATTACAATGTGCCCCCAAATGTTCAACAAAGCACTTAATATGCTCCATCGGGTTCCCATCCTTTCCTGTGTATTTTTCAAAAATAAGAGGAATATAGTCCTTTGGATAGGGCTCATTGTTGTATTCCTGAGGATAGGGTGTTCAAAAGTCATCATAAATCGAAGCTACCTCACCAACAGATTGCGAGGAGGCTTGCATGAACTTCAACATCTCTTTCTGAATCTCCTTTCTCATTTCCTCCATGGGTGATGCTACTGGGGCAACAACCAACGGGACCACAGGCTGAGTACCCATTGTAGCTAGAACAATCATCACAGTTGGGGCCGTTGAAACTCCTGAGGTTACCACAGCTGGATTCACAACATAGGGTATGCTTGCTGGGACCGTTCCTGCCACACCTGCACCTGGTGGGGACGTTGGGGCTGTCCCTAGTGTTACGAAGGCATTGTCTTCCAATCCTCCCAGCATTGTTGAAGCTGCCGAAGTTTGCAAAAAATCATAAAACTTACTCATGAGGAGCACCACCTGAGTTGTTCCTAGCCCCGCACTCGTGGAAGCTTGTGTCACCCCTGGAATGCATGTCGTTTCCTGAACTGGAAGTACTTCTATTCGAGGAACCCTATCCCTTAGAGCCTCCAGTTCTCTCGCAGCATGTTCTTCATTATGCTGGATGTCATCAAAGTTGAGCCTTCGTGTAGCATTATCTTGCACCATACTCCTTACTTATAAGAATGCCTCCCCAGTAGATTCGCCAAATGTAAGAGGGTACTTTAGGTAAGATGGAGGCGTAACCCCTTTTAAAGTATGGTGATGATAAGTTAATTGGCTAAAACCTCATATTAGTGATAGAACACGGAAAAACAAACTTAATGAAGATAAGACTTCGTTTAAACTCACAAAACTCTTTTGTATAACTCATAAAAGTAGTACAGAAACTTAGAAGTATCTTAGCTAGAGGGAGAGAGGAGTAATCACCCTAGATACACCTTGGGAGGCAGACAGACACACTAGAAAACTCTCAAGGATCTCTATCATGTATTAAAAACTTCGTAATAAATGACAATGGTAATTGATAAGACCTCTGGTTTATAATAAATCTCTCTCTAGTAATAACTTCTTAAACATTCAAAAGATCCTCCTCCTCTCAAGGGTGGTTGGGGTCCTTAAATATCCCCCCACACCATCCCCGAGGAAACTTAGTCATTAAAGACTATGAAAGACACACTCATACTTTATGACACAACATTAAATGCCTGATTCACTAGTTTTCTCCACGTCATAAACATTAAATGCCAAGACATGCCTTTCGCCTAACCACTGTGTGGGGGGGCTATTGTAGCAGAGGTGGCTCACCAACTGCCTGACAGCCCCAAATACCACGGTGGTTTACTCAAGTGCATGTCTGGAATTATTTAACTGGCTAGTGACATCACCTATAGCAGATGTGACATTAAGTAAAGGGTTGTTAGGTTATCAACTCAATGCCCGATGGAACTCCAAGATGCTCCGCCCGAGGTTCCACGGTCAGGGTTCTTCGGTGTTTTACCAGGTGTCTCTAAGATGGTTGGGACGAGCCCCAACGATGACTCACTTCTCAATCCTCCAAACCAAGTCCCTCTAAAGTTCCCACAATGAGTTCATTCGATAGAGCATGAAAGCTCCCCCAGGCCCTGCCAAGCCTGGTCTCACGCGAGTACCGTTTGACCACACACTAAAACTCTTTATTATTCTTGTTACATGATTACAACCGTTATAGCTTTCAGTCAATACAAACAAATATACAATATGACTAATACAACAAGCTAAAATACAAGTTGTCATGTTGAACTGCCTCGCTTGAGCTGTCACGCTGAGCTGCCACGGTGCCTTAATCCCAAAACACTGTTGCTAATGTGGAATTACTTCTAATCTCAAAATTACCTTCAACCCCCTCTACAAGATCCCCTCGAGAACCTCAGTGATCGCAGTCATTAGCAAGCAACTCCCGCAAGAACTACCAATCTAGCGGTTGAGATGGAATTCCACAAAGATAAACTTTCAAGAAGTATTTTGGGATCCACAAATGATTCACAAAAGAATTAGGATGTTTTGGTTCAGCAAAAACTAGGTTTTTAACCCTAAAAGATAAAGTCTAAAATCTCCAAATATGCATTTTTTGTGTATCAAAAGTCTTTGTTGATACCATAAATTATCCACCTATGTAGACCAAGAAGAAATGGACACATGTCATCCAAAATGGCAAGAATCCTAGTTAGCAAGAAATAGACTTGCCGGCCAATACATGGGAGGATCATTAACATGTAGAATGTTGGCCAACATGTAGAATGCCGACCAATAATGAGAAGACCGACCAACAAGGTCAGTAAAGAGCCAATTGTCGTCTACATTATGAACGTCATGTACTGATGTAAATGCCTAATTTGTAAAGGCATTCCATCCTTTTACATTCTGTCTCTTCACCTCCCTAGGAGACTTTAAATACAATGTAATCCCTTCATCAAGGGTAGGTTCAATTCATTCAAAAGTATGAAAGGCAAGATAGTATACAAGGCAATAAGAAACATAGTGGACGGAGGCTTTTTCTTATAGTCGAACAACTTTAAAAAAACCTTTTTGTCTCTATTTCATTTACATATACTATATGTGATTAAATAATTAGACCTGGTCTAGTTTTTAACATCAACGGATTACACCGTCTGTTGGAATGTATTTTTAAATATTTTCACTCTCATTCACTTATCCAAAGATGACTGATATTCCTGAATCCAATGCTAGAAATGATGACAATCCTCATATTTTCTCTACTCCTCCAACCAATAATGATTTAACCAAAATTTTGCTACTCTCACTAGAGGACAGGATGTCATGCAAGATACGATCAGGCACTTAGCCCAAACACTATAGGTCGGATCTCTTGCCTTGTATATTCACTGAAATATGCCACTGTCACCTCCAAGAACCAGCAAGCATAGCCACTCTAGGACTTCCAGAGATACGTCCTATCGTCCAGGAGTAAGTTCTTCCCTTGGGAGGAAGAGAAACTCAAGGACTTCCATAGATACGTCCTATCATCTAGGAGTAAGTTCTTCCCGTAGGACTTTAGATTCAAATGATGGGTAGTTTTTTTCTCCTAAAAGGATAAGTGCCTTAGAAAGATTGAGTCGAGCATCACCCTTTGATCGTCTAGAACCTAAAAGGAATATAAATGTTCCCACGGCATTGTCGAGGCATACTCGATAACCTACTTATCAACATAAGGCCTCAACCTAATCTATATCATTCGCTCGATGGATATATCCATGATGAGCAGACCTCTCAGGAGGAAATCTCAACACAAACAGTTGGTCGGAACAACCGAGCTGCATCGCATAAATCTGATACGAGTAAGCATGTATGGAAAGGCTCAATCCAGAGGTTGGAAGACAAGTTGGGAGAAATGGTAAAGATGAAGAACCCTTTGCAATGAAACTTTATGAAAAGATATCCTTTTGTTCAAGATATTGTGGATTTTCCTACTCCTTCGAAGTTTAAAGCACCTATGGTTAATCCCAAGTATGATGGAAAAACTGACCATGTTCTTCATATAGAATAATATCAAGCAGCATCAGACATTTATGATGTCCCAGGTAAGATGAGATACAGGGCATTCTTAGGTACCACGTTAGGTCCTGCCCAATGGTACAACAGCCTTCTTCGGGGGTAAATTTCTGATTTTAACCAACTAATCGAGCTATTTATTAGTAATTTTTGCTTCATGGCCAAATCGGTAAATAGGGTATCTCACTTATTGAGCATGAGACAGAGTGTAGGAGAAAGTATAAGAGATTATATTACTCGCTTCAACAATGAAAAGTTAGAGGTCATTGATTACGAGGAGAAAACAGCCATTACAGCTCTAATGAGTGCACTGCTTCCCGAGAAGCTTTACTACACTCTCACTAATGATTCTCTTAAGACGATGACGAATTTGATGGCCAAGGTAGACAAGATCATTAATGGTGAAGAGTCAATGGAAGTAAATAAGAGCTCAGTTACAAAGTCATAAGGCAAAATCGAGAAGAAAGTGCATAAGGATAAAAAAGATTCAAGGAAAAAGAAGATTGATGATAGGATTAGGAAGTACAATAACTACACTCCATTAACAATGGGAATTCACCATGTTTTGGAGCAAATTAAACATAGCAAGGAGGTACATTGGCTAGAGAAATTAAGAGCACCTACTGGGAAGAGAAATATATCCAAATACTGTGAATTTCATAAGGACCATAGGCATATGATAAATCACTATATTACACTACAAAATGAGATAGAAATCTTCATCCATTGAGGAAAACTATAGAAGTTTGTTGATTAACAAGAGGACAGAGGAGATTAGTGCAAGTTAAAATCTCCATGCAGGCCCAGGGAAGAAAATAAAGGAAATCATAAAGATGATCCCGATTTTCCTAAAAAAAACCAAGCAACCCGAACGTGGGGTATTTACACTTAGTTTTGGTTCCATTGATTATCATATGATTACTGTTAGAGATTCTGGAGGTAGAGATCACATTGCAGAGAGAAAATTCTACCTCAATGAGGATTTAGCTCGTTCTTAAATCTAGAGGATCAATTTATCCAAGGAAGATAGGGCGAGGAAGGTGAATAAAGAAAAATTAGTGATTGAGTTTTTCAAAAATGACCTGTCACAAATTCTGTGCCCTCACAATGACCCTTTGGTGGTCAAATTCAGATACCATGACACAATCCTTTCTTGGGTTTTTATTGGCAATGGTAACTCAGCAGATATCATGTTTTATTCTTGCTTTCAAAAGCTGGATTTGAAGCTCAGTCAGCTAGATCTATACCACGCGCCTTTGATCAATTTTTATACTGAAAAAGTTTATCCTTTTGGCATAATCAAGCTGGAGGTGTTACTTGGCACCTGACCAGTAAGTCGGACTGAGAGAGTTCATTTATTTACGATGGATAAGAACGTGCAGTCAGCCTATAATGTCATCATGGGTAGGGTAGGATTGAAGAAGTTTGAAGTAGTTCCCTTCACAATACATTAGTGTTTAAAGTTCCCAACCAACTTCGGAGTAGGTGTGGTGAAGGGTAATCAAAAAGTAGCCCAAAAATTCTATTACTCCTCTGCCGAGCAAGACTATCTTGAGGAAATAAAGAAGAAGACCACCACTTACCAAGTGGACATTACTGAGCCCATAAGCGAATCTGAGGTTGAAACCTTAGATCCAAGAGAGGAGACAGAACTGGTGAAAGGACAAATTATGGATGCAACGAAGAATATCATCTTAGATGATGACAAGCCAGAGAGAACTACGGAGGTGGGTTCAACGCTAGACCCTATTCTTAAATAGGAGCTAGTGACATTCCTAAGACAGAGAAAGAAAGTTTTCTCTTGGAGCCATGAGGATATGCCTGGGATTGATTCCAATTTCCTCTTTCATGAACTCAACGTCAACAAGGACGTAAAGCCAGTGCACAGGGTGCTCAGCCCCTAAAAAAAGTAGGCTACTTAGGAGGAGGTAGAGATGCTTAAAAAACTTCATTCATCGAAGATGTGAAATATCTAGATTGGTTAGTCAATGTTGTTATCGTCAAGAAAAAAATAATAAGTGGAGAATGTGAGTGGATTTCACTGATTTGAATAAAGCCTCATAAAGGATCATTTTTGTTTGCCTAGGATTGACCAAATTGTGGATGCTGCATCTGGACATGAGCCATTGAGTTTTATGGATGCCAATTTTGGTTATAACCAGATTTAAATGAAGCCTAAAGATTGAGAAAGTGACTCTTTTATTACTCCCCGAGGAACTTTCTGTTATAATGTTATATTGTTTGGATTGAAAAATTTAGGTGCTACCTACCATAGGTTGGTAAACAAGGTCTTTGAAGATCAAATAGGTAAGAACATGTAGGTATATGTGGATGATATGTTGACGAAGAATAAAAAAGCCTCCGATCAGATTGCCGATCTCAGTCAAAATTTTGATCAGTTAGAAAAGCACCAGATGAAGCTAAATTTGACCAAATGTATGTTCGGTGTGCAAAAAGGAATGATCCTTGGCTACATAGTAAATCAGATGAAAATTAAAGCTAATCCTGATAAAATAAAGGCATTGATTGAAATGCAATCCTTGACCTACAAGAAGGATGTTCAAAGGATCACTAGGAGAGTAGCTTCTTTGAACAGATTCGCCTCCCGAGCAACATATAGGTGCTTGCCATTCTTTAAGGTGTTGAGGAAGACCTTTGAATGGAACGACGAATGCGAGAAATCTTTTCAGGAGCTGAAGAAATATCTGGGATCACCACCCTTACTCTCTAGACCAGTTTTGGGGGGGAGGGGAATTATATATTTTCTTGGTTGTTTTAAAGTTGAATGTAGGTTCAACTCTGATATGAGAAGATAATGGAGTATAAAAGCTTGTCTACTACACTAGTAAAGCCTTTCGGGAGAAAAAATCAGATATTCGCGACTAGAGAAACTAGCTTTGGAGATTATAGAGGCATCCAGATGGATTAAGATATATTTTAAAGCACATACTATAATATTATACACTGATATGGCTCTTCGACAAGCTCTTCAAAAACCTGAGAAGTCTGGGAGATTAAAGTACTGGGCAGTAGAGCTCGGGGAGTATAACACTGTGTATGAGTCAAGGTCCTCATTAAAGGGCCAAGTTATAGCAGATTTTACTACAAAGTTTACTTATCGGGAGGTCCCCGAGCAACAATGCATTTAGGCAGAGCAAACCCTAACAGAGGTGAGATCAACTAAATTCACCATCGACTAACATCCCCAACAACCCCCAATTTGGGAGAGCGCAGACGAAGCAACTGTCAACTCATCATAACAGCCAACCAGGATACAAGAGATGACTAAGAAATATGAGGAGGAAAAAAAAAAGATATTCCATTATGGGACATATATAAACCAAGGCTTTGATCGCAACATCCCAATATAAAATCTATACATGGATGGATCTTTGTGTCCATCAGGAAGTGGAGCAGTTATTATACTCACTACCCTTGATGGGATTGATATTGAGTACGCACTTAGATTCTAGTTCCAGGCCTCAAATAATGAAGCGGAATATAAAGCATTAATTATGGGATTAAGTTTGGCTCAAACACTAAACGCCGAGGAAGTTGTGGCGCATAGTGATTGTCAATCAGATTTTAAGTTTATATGGAGGTGAAGGTGAATTGATGACAAGGTACCTCTCCAAAGCTATGAAGGTTATATCCAAATTACACGCTGTTCAGATGAGCAGGATTCTAAGATTGGAGAATGCCCGATCTTATGCACTTGATCGGCTAGCGTCAGCAACCAAGATTGAATTAGGAGAATAATCCCCAGATTCTAGATAATCGGAGTATTGATGAAGATCTAATGATTAATTTCATTGCGATAGATATGGGACCTTCCTAGATGGATCCTATCAGAGCTTACATTAGAAAAGGAATTCTGGCAACAGATCCAGTTAAGGACAAAAGGCTTAAGTATAAAGCAACGAGGTATGTGTTAGATAAATGAGTTCTATATCAGAGGGGGTTAACAACTATATCGTAACACTGTGTTCACCTAGTAGATGTTAAAGATCTGATAGAAGAAGTTCATGAAGGGTCTTGTGGAGATCATATAGTAGGAAGATCATTACTACAACAAATTAGTACTCAGGGATACTACTATCCGACCATGAGGGCAGATTGTACAGTTTTTGCAAAGAAGTGTGACAAGTGCCAGAAGTTCTCTAACATTCATAAAACTCCACATGCATCTTTGACTCCTATTACTTAACCCTGGACATTTTCTATTTGGGGAATAGACCTGGTCGGCCATTGTTAACCACTCGAGGAAGATTCAAGTACTTGTTCATAACTGTTGATTATTTCACAAAATGGGTTAAAGAAGAACCATTAGTGGATATGCCCTATGAGAAGGTATACCAGTTCATCTGGAAAAACATCATTTGTAGATATGGTTTTACCTATGCCTTCATTATATACCATGCTACTCAGTTCGACAATGAGGAGTTTGCATTATACTGTGCCCAATCCAAGATCCAGAAGTTAGATTCTGCTCCAGGTCATCCTTAAAGCAATGGGCAGACCGAGGTGACGAGCAGGAGTTTGCTCAACGGGTTAAAGAAGAGACTTGATGATGCAAAGGGGAACTAGATATATGAATTACACTCAGTATTATGGGCCTATTGAACAACTCGCATGGTTGTAATAGCAGAAATGCCATACATGCTAGTGTTTGGGACTGAAGTCGTGGTACCAACTAAGATAGCTTTGTCAACTCATAGAGTGCTAAATTTTGATTCTCTTGTCAGTGATTTGTTGAGAAGGCTAGACCTTGATATGTTAGAAGAAGTGAGAGAAGATGTAGCCTTGAGGAATGCTGGTTATCAATAACAAACAACACGATTTTATAATAAGAGGGTGAAGCGGGCCAACTTAAAAGAGGGGGATTATGTACTTAAGAAGGTGATTCAGAAGACTAACAATCTTGAAGCCAATTAGGATGGTCCTTATCATGTCTCAGAAGTTGTTCGACCAGAAACTTATTAAATTGAAACTTTGGAAGGGGAAGAATTCAAGAATTCATGGAATGCCGAGCATCTTAGAAAATATTACTAGTAGTGTTACGTGTAACAACTCTTATAATCATTTTGATTCAGCATTTAATAACAAGTTAGTTCCTTCCATTTTCTTTTTATGATTTTGAGTACTGGTGCATCCCCTTAAATACTTAGTCAGCAGAAAATTCAATATTTGGTAAAGTCAGTAAAAATTCAATACTTGATTGACAAAACACAGAAACCCAAGTCAAAACAGGATTTTAAGTCCTCAGTATTTAGTCAAGAAAAATCAAGAATAAAACTCTGTATAAAAATTAACAAGTTTTATCCGAACTGAGAAAAATAGAGGAAGAACATTGTGACAATTCCTAAATAGGAATGTAGACACATATTCTACATATGATTGGTCACCACTAGAAACTAATGATAAATCTAAAAATTTATGTGCATTAGTAGAACCTATGGTAATACCATAGGTGACTAGTGCTAAACTTGGATTTTAATCTAGGTGCACTAGTGGAACATATGGCCACATCAATGGTAATTGGTATTAAACTTAGAAATCTAAGTATATCACTAGAACCTATGATAATCTCATTGGTAACTGATACTAAATTTAGGCCAAATGTCTAAGTGTATCAGTAGAACTAATGAAACAACAAAGTCATTCAACCAGCCAAAAATAAATAAAATATTGATAAAATCGCTTTTCATTTATATTAATAATGATTACATGCAAATATTGTGTGTAAATGAAATACAGGAAAAATTTATTCTCAAATTCACTTTGCAGGGCGCTTTCCTTCAGCCTTTGAGGAGCTCGGCACTGGTTCCATGCCTGTTGTAGGATCATATAAAGTATATAATGATGTTGAAATCTCGAAGAATCATCCTACTAATTCTGCTCAAAGTATCCAGTAATTAAGGAGGTGGAATTATTTCTAGCTCATCATGAAGACCATAATCTCTTAAATACTTGGAAATTAAGCTCTGAGGAATGTATTCTACAGGGATCCAATTTACATCTAGCTTCAAGGGGAAGTAGTTATAATCCAAAAATCCAGATCAGCCAAGTACCATAGTCTATTGTCTTGCTCAACCTTCATCACAGTTAGACAGTTGGTTCAGCCCCACTTATAGTCTTCACATTGAGCCTCACTGAAATGATCATCAAAATGATCAAGATCTTCATTATACCCTTCCATCCTGACTTCCCCGAGCTGCTTGTGAAATTGGAAAGTCAATCCCTCAACTTGGTGTTGTAATTCTTCAGTATTCCATCTTTAGTTTGCAATTGAGAAAACTAGGTTAAAAGTTTATCAGCTTGAGCTTTAATCTTTTGAGACATTTTAGCTATGGAAAAGTTTTTAGATTTTATCTGAGCAGCTTGATTAGTAAGAGTCTGCTAAGTTCTAGCTTAATCAGTTGTCGGTCGGCTATATCTTGATCGGGAAGTAAAGGCAGGTTTAAATTTCTGTAAGGTTTCCAGTTCATCCCTCAACTTGGAATTCTCAGTTTCCAAGAAGGAAACACCTTCATCAGTAGCACTGATAGGAGGATTCTTCAAAGTGCTCAGTTCACTGATTAATTTTTTATTTTCTTCCTCCAACAGTTTGGCAATGACCCTGGCTTTATCAACCTCGCATTTGAGTAAAAAAACTTTACCCTATATATAGAGGCTTGCTTCTCCAACTTATCCTCAAAATCCCTAGCTCCACTTAAAGCCTTGTACTTGGCCTCATAGTCAGTGTGAAAGAGAGCCATAATTTTTTTATGATCCTCTTGAAGTTCTTTAATCATTTCAAATTAAGCCATATTATTGGCCACAGCCCGATCACGAATAAACTTAAGGTAGATATATGAATTCTCGGCTTAATCACTAGCATCTTCACCAAGAAAGTATAACAATTCTTCATTAGCTAAAGTTATGTGACTAGCCTTAAACAAACTATTCCACTGCTTGAGTAGATCAGAATCATTGGAAGAAATTTATTCCATCTTGGCCATAAACTAGAAAAATGAAGTAACAGTCGATTAACAAAATAAGAAGATATAATATCAAAAGAAACAATAAATAGTATAAAGAAAAATTTATTTTATTGATATAAAAGTAAGCTACAAGTGCAGTAATAAAGAAAGGTAAAAATAAAATGCCAACTACCGAGAAAATCTACACCTTCTCTCTATTAGCTCCAACTCCATCTTGGTAGGCAGAAGGGATGGCTCGAGTGACTTGCTTGGTGGATGGGATAACTGACTCAATAATATTTTTAAGTTGGTTGGCTAAAGACTCAACCACTAAAGAAGACTCCCTAGAACCAACATCATCTTCAACTTCCTTGTCCATATTTGGGGGAGATCCAGGTTCATATATTTGGAAGAGTTCAGAGTCTTCTGTTGTGTCGACCTCCTTTAGCGCATCCGACCAACCATCCTTGAAAAATTTGTTCTTTGCATTCTTAATCTGAGCAGAGGCAGTAGTGTTAGCTTTATCCCATCCTTTATTAAAGTAATTTTCCTTAGACATTTTCCTTTTGGCCTTCTCAACAGATAAGACCTTTGTCAACTCAGCCACTTTCTTCTGAGCTTCAGTAGCCTCATCATCAGCCTTCTGTCAGCTTCCTCGGAAGCTTTTATTTTATTCTCCCAAGTCTTCTTTAATATCTCCAATGCTTGTTATGAGTCTATAAGGGACTTCTTGAGACCACCAAAGGCCTCCTCAACATTAGTTGAAGAAGAACGAAGAGCGTTGTCCTTATCCAACATCTGGTTGAAATCAACTAGGAACTGCAAAAAAGAAAGACAAAGTCATTATAAGAAGATAAAGATAAAGTACAAAGTATGAAGGAGTAAAAATATAAGGGAAGAATTCTCACCATAGTAAGGCTTTGAGCAGCCCTTTCAGAGATTTTAAGTTGGGACATAGAAGAAGCAGTACCCCGGTGGTCTGGAAGAGTATCAGGCTTAATTAATTTCCTGGTCAAGACAGGACCTATGGCTACCTAGGAGCCAACACCAGATGGAGTAATGTCGACTAAGCTCTGTTGGCTAGCATCTTCAACTTTTTCAACTTGCTTGTCGGCAGGACCACGCCTCAGTCATTTTAGAAGAGATTTATCATCCTTATTGGTTGGGGGATTCTTGCCGGCATCATTTTTCTTCTTTGACACACAACTATCAACATGCTTAGTGATCCTAGCATCATCATCCCCAAGAATATTGGGAAATTTCCTTTTTCCCATGCTCACTGAAAGAGGAATGTCTGAATCAAAAGACGAGGAGTGGATAATAGCAGGTTCACCACCACCAGATGAAGTGGACATAAGATCTTTGTCTAAATCAATCACAATGGAGCGCACTGTTGTTGTTGGATGAGCTATAAAAAATGTAATTGAACTCTTGTAGTTCAACAGGAACTTAGTATTCTCCTCAAAAATTCTTTGATGGATGCCCTAGAGAAACTTAAGCTCGTCAAGTTTAATGCCACCCTCTTTGGGACACCTCATCTTCATCTCAACTGCAATTAAACAAACAACAAATATTAGATAACATATTAGCAGGTGATTTATCAGCATGAACATACAAAATATATTACAACCTATTACATGACCCGCTTGAGGGCATCTTGGTCCATTATATACTTCACCCCCTTTAAGAGGTACATATTTCCAATTTTTGTCAATAACACCATGATCGAAGTAGCCCCTATTGGAGTTAGGTAAATTGACAACTAGATCTCTATTGACAAACCTAGTCTTTAAATAATATGTATTGTCACTAATGACCCATTTGTAATAGAACATGATCTCATGGATATCGATATGGATCCTATGGATTTGATTAAGCCTATGGACACCATTAACTATTCTCCAAGTGTTAGGGGCTACTCTAGTAGGTACAATATCAAAGTATTGACAAAACTCTAGGCAAAAATGATTTGGAAAAAAAGTGAAGCCACATTCATCTACGAATAAATAAGGGATATAATGACCTTTAGAAAAAGAAAAAACATCCACAGGGGGACTAGAAAACTCTAAATATACCTAATCTAGTACATCAAATTCCTTTCTAAACTCATCTAGAGAGACAACAACGTAAACCATAATTCAATATGAAGAAAGGAAGAAAAGGAAAGGATTCTTACAAAAACTTAAGGATTCAGGAAGAACTAGAAGACAGGAAGAACGATTGCACGAAAGCTCAAGAATTTGCAATAACAATTAAGAAGGTTTAAGGTGAGAGACAATTGGAAATTTACCTCCTTTTATAGATTGCCTTAAAACCGATGAACATAATAATTAAAGACAATTGAAATTATGGCGAAAATGAAAAAGACGTATGTACCCTGAGAGGGTTTGCTAAAGATCAGAATATTTACAAAAATTCCATCAATAAAACATGCTAACTGCAATACCAATAAAAGTTTACAAGTGTGGGAAGTCGATAACCAACCAAGCATCAGTAGTGTAGCCCGAGTTACTTCCAGGACTAAATGCTCCATATTTTCAAGAAAGCATCAAGTATGGAACATTAGGTGCCTTTATTGATACAAAAAATTATCTACCCACGTGGACCAATAAAAAATGGACACTTGTCAGCCAACATGGAAAGAATCCTAGTTAGCAAGATATAGACTCGCCGGCCAACACATGGGAGGCCAACCAACATGCAAAATGCTTACAGATATGCAGAATGCCAAGCACCAATGAGAAGACCGACCATTAGGGTTAGCAAAGCGACAACTGTTATATACATTATGAACGTTATGTACTTATGTAAATGCCTAATTTATAAAGGCATTCCATCCTTTTACATTCCGTCTCTTTACCTCCCTACGAGACTTTAAATACATTGTAATCCCTTTATCAAAGTTAGGTTCAAGCCATTCAATAGAACGAAAGGAATGACAGTATACAAGGCAATAAGAAACATAGTGGACATAGGCTTCCCTTATAACCAAATCACTTTAAAAACCTTAGTCTATATTTTATTTACATATATTATCTGTGATTCAATTATTAAACCTACTCTAGTTTTTTACATCAACGGTCTTAATGGAAAAGGTCTCCAAAACAAGTATTTATTGGTAAAAAAAAAATCTTAAGGCGATGGAGGTCATTCGAACGATTTCTCAATGTCATTACTAACGACTTAAGAAACGACCTTAAAAAATAAAAAATAGTACGTGGTCATTTGAAGAAACAAAGAATTGACCCTTCGAGCGACCAATCAAGTGACATTGCAAGTCGTTAAAATCAGTCGTTTAAACGACTTATCAATGCCATTTGAACGACATTGCTATGTCGTTTGGACTATATAAACGAAATTTTTTTATTTTAAAAAGTTCGCCTACAGGTCTTTAAAGTTTGCCTATAGTATATAAACGAAAAATATCCTTTATCACATTCTGATTTTTCCATCGATGAGGGTTAACTGATAATTACTAAATCGTAAATAAATCTGAATACTGAAATAACTAAGGCATTTATTGATTCTCAAATGTGTTACAACTGAACTCTAGGAACAATACAAAGGTATTTTTCATGCTAACTAGGCTCATTTTCTTCTAATATTACTTTTCTTTGTCCCTATGCATCGACTGATCTCTGAACTATTCATCATGGTCTATTGGTACCTGTGTAAAATAACTGAAAATGAAGGAATAAGCAAAACTTTGTCCACTAGATAATTCTAGTTCTATAACAATGTAATTATGGAAGTTTATTTAAATACATATCTGGGTTTGAAATGCTCGAAATATAAAATAGTGTATGGCAATTTGCAGCAATAGGAAAAATGAACAGAACTAAAGAGGGGTATATTGAAGTCTGTGATATATGAAAGAAATGTGGTGATTATAACTGGATATGGTGTTTATCGAGTTATAAATAAGGTTCAAACTATAATATGACAACCCATAAATTATCGTCTATAGGGACTACAAATACGTTGACATATCGTTACAATATTGCTCAAGGCATAAAATACACTTGAACAGGCAATCCCAAATAATTGGGGAATAACCAAAAGCTTTGCACACTTTGATATAATAGAAATCATACATAAAGCAAATATAACAACATGACACTCAGCATCTGAGTTCTTCAGGCCAATTAGATTTACCACGGGTTTACCGGGTCGAATCCATATATCATAAGATATGCTACGAAAGATTTCACTGATAATAGTTATAAAATGGTAGGCTATGCTGAAAATCAGATAATTGAAACCAAAGTTTAATAATATGCAGGGTATAATGCAATATGGTTAAACAATTTAAATCATTATTCAATAGGATGTACGGGTGTACTGCAATTTAGGTAGTTTACTGAAATCAATAGGTTGTCAGGGTTGAGTGGCTTGAGTTTAATTAGATAAAAAATTAAATCAATATTCACGGCACAATTGAACTATCAAAGAGTTCATAAATGATAATACGATTTCAAAGATATCACATAGTGAGATAACAAGAAGTAATATCAAAGACATAAGTTCAAGGTATAATAGTGAAATAGAATAACTTACCGGTGTTTTACAAGCTTTTCATTATTATTCATAGATCTTTCATTGCTGCATTCCAGTTTTCGTAGTTATTGGCTCGAGGATTTAAATGAGAGTGGTTACATCAGTTTTTGGAAATAATGCTTTGAGGTTAGGATATTTGACGTCGTTCTGTATATACAGATAAAAATCATGCTATGACAAACATAAATATATGAATTCCGTATATAAATTACGCTATTTAGTTCGTTGACAAAATAAGTAATATTTAGAATTTAGAAAATATATTTATATGGAAGCTCAATATTTGAATAGTAAAATTTTCGAAAAAAATATTCGTTATATGGAATGAAAGGATTAAATATGTTTGAATAAAATATTAAATGGGACAAATACACGATTTGACTATTTTAACAAAATCCACATTTTTATACGAACGTAAAGATCTTTTCAGGGTATTGTCCCGATAGATAACTCCAAAAATATTAATTTTGAAAGTTGGTTCCAAATTAATTGCTTAATTAAATTGATTAAAATATCAATTCTAATCCGATATTGAGTTAGTATTTACTATTCCCCATTAGTCATATTTTACATTATCTGAGTGTCAATGCCGTTACAGTGAGTATAAAGTTAATGTTCATGATATAATAAAATTAAAATAAAGTTAAAAACTCCCTTCCTTATTTGGACAATAAACCAGTAGTCACGCCACTTCCAATATAAGGTAATACAACACAACAATTTGTCCAACACCTGCATAATCATGTTTTTAATAAAAATAGCTCGTAACAACATCTCAGATTATAATGACATAATTTCAAGTTGGTTGGTGTTGTAACTTATTTTAAACGTACTTTTAAAAGAAAAGTGACAATTTTATTAGAAAAATAACGAGTGCTAATATATTCAGAAAAACGTACGATTACTTGTACGTGTCGGGATTTTGTATTTATGACCATTTGTATACATAAATAAGTATAAATAATAAATAGGTATTTTTCGAATAAATAATTACAGTTAAGACAATAATCAATTTGAAATTACAACAACCTGAATCTGAGTTGTAATCGAGTCAGCAGACAAAAGTTTATCAAAAATCTAAGAACGTTAATCCAACAAAAATTGCAACAGTTCTACGAAACTATACACACACACACACACACACACACACACACATATATATATATATATATATATATATATATATATATATATATACATATTGTATTTAGCAGAAACTCAACAAAATCGGACCCATAATGGGTTTTGTTGCTGTCAGACACAACCATGGAAAGGGAGAGGTCGGAGCTTCAAACCGTTCACTCACACACACGTTCATACATCCCTAAACATTAATCTACATCAACGAAAACAAATAATAAAAAAAATAACAAGAAAGGAAATAGGATGGTAGGTCCGGTGGTGGGACAGGGGTTAGGGAAGAGGGAGAGAGAAGTTGACATTAACGGATAAAGGGAAGAGATGTGGGCAAAGGTTTGATAGGGGATTTGGTTTTCTATGAGAAAGAGAGAGAGAATCGTGGGTAATGAAAAAAACCAAGGGGGTTGGGTCCTTATTTATAGTGTTCAGTTTAGGTACAGTCACCATAGGATAATTACACAACCGGGTGTATTTAGTACTCACTTATAATTTTTACCGGGTACTAATATTTATAATTTTTAAAATTTCATCCACCACATGTGTCACGAAAATTATAAATAGTTCGTAAAAGGTCATTTTGACACATAAATAATTCAATTTAATAAAAAAAATTAGGATGTTATATATCCCAATGCTAAAGTAAAGCATTCACGAAGCTTAGACATATTTTATACGAAATTATACCTCATGTCGCGCATATGCTGAAGATACTTTACATTTGGATCCGTCGTCTTGAAGATACTATTTAAACTATGGACTATGGCCCTCTTTGTCTATGATGGTACAAAATTTAAAAAATCGAATTATCAAATGCCTATACAAATCTAATACCCTTCCATGCAACCAAAAAGTCGAAAAGATATAAAAAATGCAAGTCATCAGAAAAAAAAATCTTCAACGTCTTCAAGTGTATTTTCTTTCCTTACTCTTCTTTATATGATTTTCAAATAATCATCAAAGTCCTACACACAATAAACAAAGCACATGCCTTTGTGACATATCGAGTTTAAAATGAGTTATCATAAATCAAATATTAAATCAAATCAAGTAAATCACAAAATTCCCCCATTATTCAAATTCTCACTCCCCTATAATTCATAATTCGTTCTCCCTTTTTTTAATTGTCCAAAATAGACAATAAAAGAATAAAAATAAATAAATGTGGACTCTCACGACAAGCATAACAAATATAACTCAAGTGCGGTCATGCAAGGATATACTCAAAAGGATCCACAAACTCTTTTTGATTTTTTTTAAATTTTCAAGAAAAGAAAATTTACAAAAGCAATCACACCATGAATTTACACTAAGATAACCAAATCGTGGAGACAAAATGGATGGATGTGAACATATTCGATAGAAAAATTAACTCAAACATTCATAACAAATGTTCATGATGAATATAGATACTCCTAACGAATGAACTCAAAATCATCCTTAGGTGAAAAAATTATTGAATTCAAATGATATTAACTCAATCTAATCGACAAATCAAAGTCTAAAATGATTTCCACACTAATAATGTCTAAAACTATGTAATAGTTTTTCAAGACTTTATCAGAACGTGCAAACTGGTTGATATATTTCAACCAAACTCCCTCATATATAATAATGAACATATTTTTCAATTCACTTCTTTTCTTTTGAATGATCATATCAAACTAAACCAGTTTAGCCTTGGCTACTTTTTACAATGCCACACTTTTTTGGCTCTTTTCAAATGATGGCTTTCGCCCAAAGATTATTTTCTCCTTTCGTATCAATTTTCACATGTTCACTCATCATTCTTTCATATTAAAAAAATTCCTCACGGGCAACGGTTCATACATTCACTACTTTCATTGTCTAGTTTTATCGCATTTGGTTTATTTTAAAGATGGGATTAAGATCAAAACACTATGACCAACATGTGATAGACAAGCGCAATAATCACATAAATCCATGCAAGTGTTCATTAAAGGAAATCATGAGTTAAACAAGTA
This sequence comes from Sambucus nigra, assembly GCA_949130495.1. Lineage (NCBI taxonomy): Eukaryota > Viridiplantae > Streptophyta > Magnoliopsida > Dipsacales > Adoxaceae > Sambucus > Sambucus nigra. Next base: position 124,327,612 of record OX422223.1, read on the forward strand.
GAAAATAATCTCAAATATCATCTTAATGAATCCAAACATTATAAAGCACATGGATGAAATGACGTGTCACCTCAAAACACTATCAAATAGTCACATGGATATGGAATATTATTGTGACTTGGTCATCCTAAATGTCCATCCATAAATGGTATAAAAAAATACAAAAATCTTTTTGTCTTTTTCAATTTTTTCTCAAAGAATAGAAAATCTTTTTGTATTTTTCCTAAAATTTTTTAAAATAATTTTTTTGCGTAAAAATATATCGAAATGAAAAAAATAAATATAAAAGTGGTACACACTAGCAATAGGCGTAAAATATCATCAAGCAAATAATTATATGCTAGCAGACAAGTCAAAACCTCAACTATTAGGTGTGGAGGAGTTTTCTAAAGGTGGTGACATCTTATGAAAAACATCCATCAAATCATGTGAAAGTTTGACTAAAAACTTAACTTACTCATGAATGTGTGCAAACTCTGTCATGTGGTGGATAAAATCATGCAAATTATCACGTGTGGGTGCGTGTGTGAGAACACGTGACAAAAATCTATGTGAGACACTACCCAACCTAATACATTATTCTACAAGGTGTCCTTTCTTCTTGCAATAAGTGCAAACATACACGAACCTAAGAATACCTCTTATAAAACATCTAGGAGGCACTCTCCTATTAGGAATCGGATGCCTAGATGGGTTAGGTTGAGATCCATATGGATGTATTAAAAACTCAGGAACCGGCTCAGGTGCAACATGAGAAGTAGACGCACCGTCATCACCTATTCCTAATTTCTCAATATTACCCAAAGCGGAATCGAGGAGCATGTTCTCAACCTTATTAGATATATCCTCTATAGTAATCTTGATTTCTCGAGCATTTTCAATATCTCTCTAGAGTTGGGACACACAGGATTCAAGTTCACTCTTTATTCAGCCTCAAACGATCAACTGCTCACTTAAAGAAATCTTCACCTTCTCGAGTTGACTCGTCGACGCCTCACATCCCCTCAAAACTTTTATCTCTCTTTCTAAATCTAACAACTTAAGACCCTATTCTTTATTAAACTTCTTCGTCTTTAAGGTCTCGGTGTATAAATCTCTAAATTCCTTTTGGAGATTTCTTTCACCCTCACTTTCAATCTCACTCGCATACTCACTCGAAACACTCAAATCATCATTGGGGATCTCATGTAAACAAGTGTCCTCATCATCGTGGGACAAACTAGGTGTGATCACATGACTTTCCATAAAGACAAAACACATACCATGTGATGATTCATCCCCGGAATCATTCACCTTATTTTCACTATCGCTAAGAGTCGTTGGCATAGCAATTTTCTTGCCCTTTCTGTTTAGCATAGTGGTACATTCAAATGCTTTGTGTCCTTTGCCCTCACACTCAAAACATATCGCCTTTTCCTCTTTATTGCCGCTCTTTGGCGTCTTCTTTATTTTTCTTTTTCTCAAACATCCTTTTATTGGAAGAATTTTCTTTGAAAATTTGAGAAACTTTATAAATTTTTTAGCAAACATGACCATGTCATCAAACTTTCTCTTTCTTCTTCTTCTTAGACACTTTCTCACTTTTACTAGATTGTGCCTTAAGTGTAATCCCTCTATCATTAGGCTTACCGATTTTGGAAAACATGTCGATCTCATAAGTTTGAAGGTCTCCAACGAGTTCTTCTAACCTAAGTGTATCTAATATCCTTAAAGAATTTAAAACACTAACCTTGGGAATATAATGGGATGGGAGTGACTTTAAAATCTTTTTAACAACCCTCATGTCCTCAATTTTCTCACCCAAATTAAAACTCGTATTGACTATGTCCGAAAAACTAGCAAAAAACTCATCAAAGCACTTAGACTGACATAGTAATTATCTGAAACTGGGTGGTAAAATTTTGTAACTTAGACTCCTTAACCGCGTTGGTACCCTTATGTGTTAAATAGAGGATATCCCATGCCTCTTTAGACATGGTGCACGTCATAATATGACTGAACTCGTTAAGGGTGACAGCTCCAGAAATAGTACTAAGGCCATGGGAGTTATAGGTACTCCATTAAAAATCATCAGCGGTCCAGTCAGACACATGTTTGGGATTTGTGATAATTTTAACGGTGACAGTGGGAGGAGTCCACCTACTTTCACAAATAATCCAGACACATTCATCAATAGCCTTTAAACCATATTTCTTGCGGCCTTTTTAATAGGCATAATTTGTGCCATCAAAGAGGGTCATCCGATTATATAAGTTATCCATCCAAAAAATTGCAAAATTTTTCAAAAAAAATACATATCACATAAATTTTGCAAAAAAATAATCACTCAATAATTTAGGGCAACCGACTCCGATACCAATTTATAAGATACGTGATATCGATTATTTATTTAATTCACAAACTTCCCAATTTACACTTATTTAATTACAGTCAATCTTTTATCTAAATTAATTACACCCTCATGATGCATCTATGTGAAATAAATCAAATATGAAAATCAAACAATCACAAATCGAGGTTCAGGAAAAAACTTTTTCAGGTAAATTCTTTATTTCATTATACAATACAAATCGCAACTTACAATTACATAATGAAATCTGCAATGAATCTCTCGCAGAAAATTCACATAGCCCACAGCCTAGCACCAGCAAAGATCCCTTCGAGAACCTCAATGATCGCATTCAACAAATAGCTCCTCTAAGAACTACCAATCCAATAGTAGAGATGGAAATTCACAAAGATTAACTTCCAAGAAGTATTTTGGGTTCGATAAATGATTCACAAAAGAATTGGTATGTTTTGGTGAATCAAAAACTAGGTTTTAAACCCTAAAAGATAAAGACTAAATATGCAATTTTTGTGTATCAAAAGTCTTAATGGAAAAGGTCTTCAAAATAGGTATTTATAGCTCAACAAAAATCTTAAGGCGGTGGAAGTCGTTCGAACAACTTCTCAATGTCGTTTGGACGACATTGAATATCGTTACTAATGACCTAAGAAACGACCTTAAAAAATACAAAACAGTATGCGATTACTTGAAGTAGAAAAGATATGACCCTTCGAGCGACCTACAAAACGACATTGCGTCGTTAAAAGAAGCCATTTGAACGACATAAACGTAAATTTTTTATTTTTAAAAGCTTTCCTACATGTCTTTAAAAATTATTTTTGACTTAGAAAAAATGCCTCAGTTTGATAAAAACAGTTTCAAAAAATATCCCAATACTAATGTAAAGAATTTATGAAACTTAAACACATTTTATACGAAATTATAACTCATGTCGTACATATGTTGAAGATACTTGATACTCATATCCGTCGTCTTGAACAATTAACGTGAACTTCTTTGACGGTGTATCCATTTGAGCCATTTATTCTATAAGGATATACGACATACTCTATGTAAACTATAGACTATGGAAAATATATCCTTACATAATCAATGGCTCAAATGGTGACAGCGAAATGGGAGGACTGATTGCGTCAGTCTCGTTCGAGCGAGTCCTATCCTCGTTCTAATGACAACAGCCTTCGTTTGATATTCCGTTACCGTATTACCTTTATTCATCATTTGCAGCTACAATTTTTTAAGTTTGTTATAATTGTGACCCATCAACTTTCTAAATTTATAAGGGAGGCACTAAATTAATATAAATGAAATGATGGGAGCTTTTAAATGATAATCTTCTTTCTTTTATTACTACTTCTCATGGATACGAATTAAAAAAGTAAATACAACATTGGTCGTGGTATTACAGCGTGAGGAACTCTATATGAATGGTTCTCCTTAGGTCGGAGTCAATTACTGAGCTCAAAGACGCAAAGGCATCGACGTGACTGTTCTGCCCCCGGGGTAATTGTTGAATGCCTACTTTCTCAAATCCATCCATAAGTTTTCTTATCATAGTGAGGTAGGCTACCATTATATCTTCTTTGGCGTTAAAGTCCTCATTTACTTGCTTGGAGACCAGTTTGGAGTCGCCGAATACGTGAAGGTGCTCCCTTAATAGTTGGGCCTTGCGTAAGGCAGCCATTAGTGTTTTATACTCAGATTTGTTATTAGAGGCCTCATCCTAATCTTATTCCTTCCTCAATCACAACATGTTCTGGAGTGATGAGAACGATCCCTACTCCTACCCCCTTAGAATTGGACGCTCATCAAGCTATAGGGTCCAGTTCTTAGATTGTGCTTCCTCATCTGTTGACTGCTCTACTTCCATCTAGTCTATTAGCTGATCTCCTGTAAATTAAGCAGTGAAGTCTGCTATAACTTGTCCCTTAATCTCCATTCTTGGTTGGAAGTGGTTATCGAATCTCCTAAGTTCTACTGACCACTTTGAAATTCATTCGGAGAGGTCGGATTTCTGTAGAACAACTTTGAGGGGGTAGGAAGTGATTATGGTTATTAAATGGGATTTAAAGTAATCCTTAAGCTTCCTCAAGGAGGCCACTAGTGCATAGGTGTGACACCCCGCCTAATTAAATACCGGGCGATCACTCCTTTATTAAATTAAAATCAAGGTGAACAGTTGGTTCATTCTTAGCATCACTGTCGTAAAAATAACTTTTCCAAATTTAACACCCTATTTAATTTAGCCAAGTGTCAAAACCATTTTTTTTAAACATTACTTTCCAATTTTATTTATTTATTTTATTAAACAATCCATCCAATAATTTAACATTTAACAACCCAATCCCAGCATTTAAAACTTAAAGTAAAACATACATGCTGAATAAATCCCAAAGTAACAGTACTAGAAATAACTGAAATACAAATGTCCAAATAAAACAGATAAATAGTGGAAAGGGCGACACATGCCCAATAAGGAGAATGATAGAAGTGGAATCAAGTAAATGAAATCGTCTAAGCAAGTGGCCTGCAACTCCCACCTAAGCTACAGCCCGTTCCTTCCAATGGATCCTAAACAAGACGCCCCTGTGGCTGAGCACCTGTAATATATACATATATATACAAGAGAGAAAGAGGAATAGAAATGGGTCAGAGCCCGATAGTGTATATGATTTAAAAATTCGTTTAGCAAGTATTTAAATTGATACAGGCCAATTCAACAACATATTAGTGCGACACTCTCTTGAGAAATTCTCGCCTCTCTTCTAATGTGCACTCCTATTGCACTAACCTTACCAATGGTTTATCTCATCATATATCACACTATCCTTCCCCAAGGATTTAACTTATCTTAGGTGACTCTCAAAATTTAAGAATAAACAACATCATGGTTTAAAAAGGATAATTTCATTTAGTAGAAAACGTTCATTTTAACTTTATTGATTCATAAAGTTTTTTCAATACTATATTATACTTTTCAAAACAAGTATTTCCAATTTGAGTCATTATACATGTCTTACTTACCATAACACAATACGCAGTTTCCCATATTTCAGAAGTTCATATATATATTAAATACTCGTATAATATATATATTCTAACAGCACCCCACATAAAATTTTATGGTGCGGGCATACTCTGCTATCCAATCCCCGTATCAATCGTACTAAAGGGAATACAAGTTCGGAATCACTCTCGAACTGTATAAATACATACACAAAAAATATTGAGGCGAAGCATAGTTTCCAAGTCCAAGAGGTCAGTACACACCCTCGCATCTCTTAGGACCGTGACTACCGATTCGATAGCCTATACCTAGGATTTCTATCTTCTAGGGTACGAGTCAATATCCCCCATAAGTCACACGAGATAAGATCGTCCCAGCGCGGAAACCTCTGGGATAGCAAGTAGCGCGGGCATGATTTTCACAAGTATATAATATATGCATACACAATCACATAAATATACCACTTTTATTATATCAATTTAGGTTTATCCAATAACCCACATTCACAACATTTATCCTTATTTTCCCATTATTATTTATCAAGTATAATGGTTCGTTTCTAACTTTAATTCGAAGGGTTTTTCCAACTTACTACGTAACCCTCATGGACTCTATTCTTCTAAATGTACAATTTAGTAGATATCCATTTATGTTCCAACGTAACTCTCTCTTACGTGTCTCTCCCCTTTAATATATACTTACATTATCCCTTATGCAAAATATCCCAAAAATATAGATTTCGCCTTACATTAAAGGATTTTGAATTTTATTTTCAAAGATGAGAATTTCAAACGGTTTCGAAATCGGAATTAAAATGGAGTTTTAATTGAATTTTTTATTATCTCTAAGAGTCCTCAAAACAGAAAACTATCTAACAAAACAATATTAAAAAATATTGAACAGTCCGATTGAGCTGAATTTTTTTTCTATAGCTTCCTCTCGTCTTCAGCTAATTCTCTGTAAAATTTCATCCAATTCCAACGGTCCGATAGTTCGGAATAAATTTTTTTTAGTGTTTGTATCTGATTAGAACTCTTTTCTTAATCAAACTCTTAATCCTTTACATGACAAAGTGTTTCCAGAATATCATATAAATCATCACTACATGAAAATTTCCCATCTGAAATTGGGTTTTTCTTCCATAAATCTCATCCTAATAACTCCTAAACTAATATGGATGATGCATCAACGAAATAAGAAAGATAAACACTTGCCTAGGATTTTCAAAAATCTGGTTTGGTGTTGAATTTGGTGTGGTCGCGTTCCCCGTCTCGCGATCTACGCGTTGGCGGTGGCGGCGGTGCAAACGAGTGAGTTTTGAGCCTTGGAATGCCTTGAGAGCTCTCTCCTCTCCTCTCCAATGGCCATTCTAGTGTTTTGAGTTATCTAACCCTAGGAGATAACCTAAACATCTGATATAACCCCTTTAATTTTCGTGGGTTTAATTACCCAAAAATACAAAATGACTAAAATGCCCTCCCAGGGTAATTATTAGGCCTAAAAACGCCCCGAGACCCAAATCAAACTCCCGGGTATACTTTTCTGACTATCTCGACCCTTCCGGACGCGTTGTCGCACTCAAAACGACCATATAAACAACTTATAAAATATTTACTTTTATTTATCAATATTTAGTCCCGACGCGACACGGGTGCGTCCCGACTCAAATTTCTAAAATTATCATTTTATTCACTCGTGACATTTAATATGGCCACTATTATATATTACTTTGCTCATTAGTAATATTCAACAAATTTTCTCATAATTACTAACTCTCATCACGTTAATAATTATAACATAATAAATTTCCGAATTTTTATTAAATAATTAATTCACATTAATATTAATAAATCCCCAAATTAATATAGCATAAAAATACAGGGTATTACATACTTCCCCCCTAATAATGGAATTTCATTCTGAAATTCGAAAAATAAGGCATACCTGGTAAGAACAAATCTGGATATCTCTCGCGCATATCGGCCTCTCGCTCCCAAGTGGATTCCTCCACATTATGATGCTCCCACTGGACCCGTACAAGTGGTACTATCTTCAACCTCAATCTCCTCTCACTATAGTCTAGGATAGCCACCGGTCTCTCCTCGTAAGAGCTGTCAGGCTGCAAGTCTATCTCATCTATCGCGATGTGAGTAGGAGCCATATCATCCCGAAGATACCATCTCAACGACGAGATGTGGAATACATCGTGAATGCGATGTAAATGCTCTGGTAGTCCCAATCTGTATGCTACCGGCCCAATCCTCTCGATAATGGGAAATGGTCTCACGTACCTCGGGGCCAATTTCCCTTTCTTCCCGAACCTCATCACTCCCTTCATAGGAGATACACGCAATAACACTTGGTCCCCCACATTAAACCTCTGAAAGAACCGTTTCGCATCGGCATAGCTCTTATGCCTATCCTGGGCTACTCGAATGAGACTCCTAATCATCTCAATCCTCACGGAGGTTTCCTGAATAGCCTCTGGTCCTAGTAACTTATTATCCCCCACCTCGAGCCAACAAGTTGGAGAACGACAAGGCCTACCATACAAAGCCTCAAATGGAGCCATACTAATCGTAAACTGATAAGAGTTATTATAAGCAAACTCTACCAGTGGAAGATGTGGCTCCCAATAACCTCCTCCAAAATCAAGAACACACATGTGTAGCATATCCTCTAACATCTGATTAGTACGCTATGTCTGTCCATCTATCTGTGGGTTATAAGCTGAACTCAACTTCAACTCAGTACCCATAGACTCCTGAAAGCTTTCCCAGAAACGTGACACGAAAATCTTATCTCTATCTGACACAATATTCAGGGGCACCCCATGTAATCTGACAATCTTAGCAATGAACAACTGAGCATACTGACCTGTGGTATAATCTGTCTGCACCGGCAGAAAATGATCCACCTTGGTCAAACGGTCTACAATCAGCCAGATAGAGTCGTGGCCCCGCTGTGATGTAGGCAACCCTGTAATAAAGTCCATGGAAATACTCTCCCACTTCCACGCGGGTACTTCCAATGGATGAAGCAATCCTGACGGTTTCTGATGGTCCACCTTCACCAGCTAGCAGGTAGAACACTTGGACACGAACTCAGCAATGTCCTTCTTCATCCCACTCTACCAGTATTGCCTCCTCATATCTTGGTACATCTTATCTCCTCCAGGATGTACCGTAAATAGGAACCCGTGAGATTGGGTCATCACTGCATGACGTAATTCTGCTCCTTCTAGAACCACTAACCTCCCATTAAACCTCAAACCCCCATCAGAACTAACAGAATAGGACTCAGCACCCTCGGCTAAAAGTCGTACAATCTGTTCCTGGCAAAACGGGTATGTGGTTTGGGCCTGTATTACCCTCGTAACAATCTCGAGTGTGACTGTTATAACAGATATGAAGGAACGGGCTACTACGTCCTGGTGACCCAACTCCTTCCACTTCGATTTCCAGACGTCCGCTACCTCATTTACCGGTTTACAGCTCAACGCATCAACAACTACGTTGGCTTTCCCCGGATGATACTGTATGTCGAACTAATAGTCCTTCACAAACTCTAACCATCTGCGCTGACGGATATTCAGCTCTCGCTGAGTGAACAGATACTGCAGTGACTTGTGGTCTGTGAACAAACGGAACTTCTCCCCCAATAAATAGTGTCTCCATATCCACAGTGCAAAACCGACCGCTGCTAACTCCAGGTCGTGGGTGGGGTAATTTTTCTCATGCGGCTTAAGCTTGCGGGAGGCAAAAGCTATAGCCTTCTCGTCCTACTGAAGTACTCCCCCAAGTCCTCGTAAAGAGGCATCGGTGTAAACTAGGTACTCCATACCCGGCTTTGGTAAATCAAGGACTGGTGCTGAAGTAAGCTTGTCTTTCAGCTCGTTAAAAGCCAATTGACAAGCTTCATCCCAAACATATGGTACCCCTTTGCGAATCAGGTTCGTCAATGGACCCGCTATTTTGGAGAATCCTCGAATGAATCTCCTGTAGTATCCGGCTAACCCCAAGAAACTACGCATTTTCTTCGGTGTCGTGGGCTGTCCCCACTCCCTCACCGCTGACACTTTACTCGAGTTAACGTCTATCCCCTGTCCAGAATCAACATGCCCCAAGAACTGTACCTCTGGCTGCCAGAATCCACACTTCTCGTACTTAGCATACAACTGATGCTCTCGTAAAGTCTGAAGAACCTGCCTCAAGTGCTCGGCATGCTCCTCCTCGGAGTGTGAATATATCAAAATATCATCTATGAAGACGATGAAAAACTTATCCAAGAACTCTCTGTGAATACTCGGTTCATTAAATCCATGAATACGGCTGGAGCATTTGTGAGACCAAATGGCATCACTCTGAACTCGTAAGACCCATATCTCATTAAGAAGGCAGTCTTTGAAACATCATGCTCTCTAATACGTAGCTGATGGTACCCCAACCTCAGATCTATCTTCTAAAATAAAGTTGCTCCCCTCAGCTAGTCGAATAGATCATCAATTCGAGGCAACGGATACTTATTCCATATCATGACCTTGTTCAACTCCCGGTAGTCCACACATAACCTCCGTGAACCATCTCTCTTCTTCACAAACAAGACTGGAGCGCCCCAAGGTGAGGTACTCCTGTGAATGAAGCCCTGACCTAACAGCTGCTCTATCTGATCTTGTAACTCTCACATCTCCGCCGGAGCCATACGGTATGGAGCTCATGCTATAGGTCTCATATCTGGCAATAAATCTATGACAAAGTCTATCTCTTGACTGGGGGGTAGGCCTGGTATCTCCTGGAATACATCGAAATACTCACGAATGACTGGGATCAAGTCTAAAGGAATCACAACCTCCTTAGAGGTATCCTCCTCTATATAATACAAATGAGCGGTCGAACCTCCCTCTGGGCGAGGCATCGCCACTACAAACATCTCTTGCCCCGGAATGGCAAAAACAATGATCCCACCGAAGAAATCAATCGTGGCTCTATAAGCTGCGAGCCAATCCATACCGATAATAACATCATGCTCATGCATATCTAAGACTAACATGTCTGCAGTTAATACCAAACTACCAATCTCTACCCCCACTCCCCGGCATATAAAGAAGATAAGCGACCCACACCCCAGTGGTGAGTCTACACACATCACTGTGCTCTCTGCTGTGGCTAACAACCCTAAGGCCTTCGCAAAAAATGCGTAGCTATAAAATAATGTGTCGCCCCAGCATAAAAAAAAACTCGACCCATAGTACCATGGATAGGAAACATACCCTCAATCGCAGGTGGTGCATGTGGAGCTGCTGCCTGGTGGACGTTATAGACACGTCCGTATTGCAACTTCCCCTGCTGCACTGGAGCTGCTGGAATGGCTGGTAGGGCTGGCACCTGGGCTGGAGCTGGGAGGGAAGCTGGAAAAAGTGGTCTCTGTGGCTCATTACGGGCACCCTGCTGATGTGGGGCCCTATTACCCTCTGGGCAATCCTGGCGCTTATGACCATGCTTGCCGCATATAAAACACCGGCCTCTGAAGTTACCTTCCCTCTGACCCTGCTGACCACGGCCCTGCTGGCCGTTACCTCCCCGCCACTAGCCCTGTTGGCCTTGATTAGCACGCTGTTGGCCGTGTTGGCCATGTTGATTAGTCTGGCCCTGCCTATAACCCCCAAATCCCTGCCTGGAATCACCTGAACGGAATCGCTTAGCAGGGTCCCCTGATGGGAACTCTGCACGTGTTGACGAGTCCGTCCATGAGATGTTGCCCCACTAGCACTACTACCCCCGGTCCTGCCCTGCTGGCTGGACTCTCATGCTTCCCTGAAGATGGAATCGGTAATCCTGGCAATGTAGTAACGCAGCATTGAGTACATCAGTGAAAGTACTCAGAGATAGATTCCCTATAAGATGCTGACGGATCCTCCAAGCTAACTCGTCCACAAACAACATTATCTTCTTACTATCAGTAGGTGCCTCATCTGGCACTATGATGAGAAGCCTCGTGAACTCCTCCTCATACTCAGCAACAGTAGAGTTCTCCTATTTCAAATTCAGTAATTTCCGCCTCATCTCAGTCTGCACGGCGGGTGGAAAGTACTTGCGGTCAAACCGCTCCCAAAATGACTGAATAGGGACCGTGTCCCTCTCCTCTAAGGTGGTAGTGGACTCCCACCTCTGCAAAGCGACCCCCACCAGCTTAAAGGAAGCCAATAACTGCCTTTGCACGTCAGTGCACTCATACATATGAAGATGCCGCTGGATGTCTTTCTTCCATTAGCTGACTGTGACCATATCTGAGCTACCAAAGAACTCAGGGGGATGCTCCTTCTGAAAAGCGTCCCTAACCCTCTCCCATGCAGATGGAAGTTGTGCTGGTACTGGCGCCACTGCCTGAATCTGGGGTGGAGCCTGCTGAACCACCGCTAGCGCGGCATTCACCGCCTGAGCAACAATGGCGGCTACTTCATTAGCATTCATAGTGCCTTGTGCCGGAGCTGCTGGCTACTCGGCCTGGGCACGCCTATCCTTCGGTGCACGTCTTGGAGGCATCTGAAACGTGAAGAAGTTTATTAGTCTCCAGTCATTATCAAATCCCAAATGGCTGGAGACGTAAACGTAAAAGCAGGAATACAACAATCCTAAAAATAGGGCTCTATATAAGCTGAAAGCGAAAATAAGCCGTACAGATCCTATGGACACTAGAACCTGATGCTCTGATACCACCTGTGACACCCCGCCTAATTAAATACCGGGCGATCACTCCTTTATTAAATTAAAATCAAGGTGAACAGTTGGTTCATTCTTAGCATCACTATCGTAAAAATAACTTTTTCAAATTTTGACACCCTATTTAATTTAGCCAAGTGTCAAAACCATTTTTTTAAACATTACTTTCCAATTTTATTTATTTATTTTATTAAACAATCAATCCAATAATTTAACATTTAACAACCCAATCCCAGCATTCAAAACTTAAAGTAAAACATACATGCTGAATAAATCCCAAAGTAACAGTACTAGAAATAACTGAAATACAAATGTCCCAATAAAACAGATAAATAGTGGAAAGGGCGACACATGCCCAATAAGGAAAATGATAGAAGTGGAATCAAGTAAATGAAATCGTCTAAGCAAGTGGCCTGCAACTCCCACCTAAGCTGTAGCACGTTCCTTCCAAGGGATCCTAAACAAGATGCCCCTGTGGCTGGGCACCTGTAATATATACATATATATACAAGAGAGAAAGATGAATAGAAACGGGTCAGAGCCCGATAGTGTATATGATTTAAAAATTCGTTTAGCAAGTATTTAAATTGATACAGGCCAATGCAACAACATATTAGTGCGACACTCTCTTGAGAAATTCTCGCCTCTCTTCTAATGTGCACTCCTATCGGACTAACCTTCCCAATGGTTTATCTCATCATATATCACACTATCCTTCCCCAAGGATTTAACTTATCTTAGGTGACTCTCAAAATTTAAGATTTAACAACATCATGGTTTAAAAATGATAATTTCATTTAGTACAAAACGCTGATTTTAACTTTATTGATTCATAAAGTTTTTTCAATATCATATTATACTTTTCAAAACAAGCATTTCCAATTTGAGTCATTATACATGCCTTACTTACCATAACACAGTACGCAGTTTCCCATATTTCAGAAGTTCATATATATATTAAATACTCGTATAATATATATATATTCTAACAGCACCCCACATAAAATTTTATGGTGCGGGCGTACTCTGCTATCCAATCCCCGTATCAATCGTACTAAAGGGAATACAAGTTCGGAATCACTCTCGAACTGTATAAATACATACACAAACAATATTGAGGCGAAGCATAGTTTTCAAGTCCAAGAGGTCAGTACATACCCTCTCGTCTCTTAGGACTGTGACTATCGATTCGATAGCCTGTACCTAGGATTTCTATCTTCTAGGGTACGAGTCAATATCCCCCATAAGGCACACGAGATAAGATCGTCCCAGCGAGGAAACCTCAGGGATAGCAAGTAGCGCGGGCATGATTTTCACAAGTATATAATATATGCATACACAATCATATAAATATACCACTTTTATTATATCAATTCAGGTTTATCCAATAACCCACATTCACAACATTTATCCTTATTTTCCCATTATTATTTATCAAGTATAATGGTTCGTTTCTAACTTTAATTCGAAGGGTTTTTCCAACTTACTACGTAACCCTCATGGACTCTATTCTTCTAAATGTACAATTTAGTAGATATCCATTTATGTTCCAACGTAACTCTCTCTTACGTGTCTCTCCCCTTTAATATATACTTACATTATCCCTTATGCAAAATATCCCAAAAATATAGATTTCGCCTTACATTAAAGGATTTTGAATTTTATTTTCAAAGATGAGAATTTCAAACGGTTTCGAAATCGGAATTAAAATGGAGTTTTAATTGAATTTTTTATTATCTCTAAGAGTCCTCAAAACAGAAAACTATCTAACAAAACAATATTAAAAAATATTGAACAGTCCGATTGAGCTGAATTTTTTTTCTATAGCTTCCTCTCGTCTTCAGCTAATTCTCTGTAAAATTTCATCCAATTCCAACGGTCCGATCGTCCAGAATAAATTTTTTTTAGTGTTTGTATCTGATTAGAACTCTTTTCTTAATCAAACTCTTAATCCTTTACATGACAAAGTGTTTCCAGAATATCATATAAATCATCACTACATGAAAATTTCCCATCTCAAATTGGGTTTTTCTTCCATAAATCTCATCCTAATAACTCCTAAACTAATATGGATGATGCATCAACGAAATAAGCAAGATAAACACTTGCCTAGGATTTTCAAAAATCTGGTTTGGTGTTAAATTTGGTGTGGTTGCGTTCCCCGTCTCGCGATCTACGTGTTGGCGGTGGCGGCGGTGCAAACGGGTGAGTTTTGAGCCTTGGAATGCCTTGAGAGCCCTCTCCTCTCCTCTCCAATGGACGTTCTAGTGTTTTGAGTTATCTAACCCTATGAGATAACCTAAACATCTGATATAACCCCTTTAATTTTCGTGGGTTTAATTACCCAAAAATACAAAATGACTAAAATGCCCTCCCGGGGTACTAATTAGGCCTAAAAATGCCCCGAGACCCAAATCAAACTCCCGAATATACTTTTCTGACTATCTCGACCCTTTCGGACGCGTTGGCGCACTCAAAACTATCATACGAACAACTTATAAAATATTTACTTTTATTTATCAATATTTAGTCCCGGCGCGACACGGGCGCGTCCCGACTCAAATTTCTAAAGTTGTCATTTTATTCACTCGTGACATTTAATATGGCCACTATTATATATTACTTTGCTCATTAGTAATATTCAACAAATTTTCCCATAATTACTAACTCTCATCACGTTAATAATTATAACATAATAAATTTTTGGATTTTTATTAAATAATTAATTCACATTAATATTAATAAATCTCCAAATTAATATTGCATAAAAATACGGGGTATTTCAATAAGCAAGTTTCTCTAAAGGTAGGTACCGTTGCTCTAGGTCCAGAAGTGTCTTACTCGCGAAATAAACTGGGTGCTAACCCCTTTACTTTTCACTTACCAAGGCGACGCTTACAATGTGGTCTGATACTACAAGGTAAAGGTATAGTGGGTCTCCATCATTTGGAATCACTAGCAAAGGTGTCTTACTAATTTAGGATTTAAACTCTTCCAAAGCTTTAGAACATGCATCATTCCATATGAGGCCTTTGTCCTTCTTCAAGAGCTAAAAGAATAGTCGGCATCATTTTGAAGACTTGGAGATAAAGGAATTGAGTGTCACGAGTATACCAGTGATCTTTTAAACATCTCTCAACGTCTGAGGAGGCTGAACTCCAGTGATGGCATCGATCTGATCTGATTTTGCCTCAATTACTTTTTTACTGACTAGGTAGCCCAAGAACTTTCCTGACTGGACACCGAATGAACACTTACTAGCATTAAGCTTCATTCGATACTTCCTGAGGATCTTAAATGTTATATCTAAGTCTGTGAGGTGGTCGCTAATGTTCTCTCTTTTAACTAGCATATCGTTGATGAAGACCTCCATCGTGTCTCCCATCTGTCTCTTGAACATCTTGGTGACCAGTTTCTAATGATTTTTCCCTACGCTCTTTAAATCGAACGACATAACCTTATAGTAATATAAATCAATAGGGGTTATAAAGTACATTTTATCCTGATCAAGTCCGAATAAAAGAATATGATGGTAGCCAGAATAGGAATCCAGGAAACTCATCCTTTCGTGCTTTATTGTAAAGTCAACCAATTGATCTATTTTAGGAAGTAGAAAGCTGTCTTTGGGACTTGCTCCATTGTGATCCATGAAATCAATACAGACTATCCAATTATCGTTGCACTTTCACACCACCACTGGGTTAGACAATCATTTAGGGAAGTGAACTTCCCTAATGGATCCTGCATCAGTAGCATGCCTGCTTCACTCTCCACCACTTTAGCCTTCTCGAGGGCTATTTGATAAGCCTTTTGAGTTCTCGATTTAAAAGCTAGATCAACGTGAAGATAATAGTAGGCTACCCTGGGATCAATCCCTGACAAGTCATATGGTTTCCAAGTGAAAACATCTAGATAGCTTCTAAGAAAAGAAACCAGCTCTTTATTCTTTTGATCGGTAAGGGTCGCTCTGATCAGAATTTTCCTCTCTGGAAAGTTGTCATCGGCCCCAACTTCTTCCAGGCTTTTAACGACCTTGTCGACGAGGTGGACCCTGATATTTTCCACCCCTGATCAGCCATACCGTAGTTTATATTTAGAGGGTACAACCCCCTCCTGGGTTTCCTTCTGAGCATCCTTTATTTCCTTCTTCTTTTCCTTCTATGGGAGAATGGCCTAAAGGAAGAATTATTTGGCAATGACCTGGTCATTACAAATTTTAACCACGTCCCGATCGGTAACACATTTTAACTTTTGGTGATAGGTGGAAGGTATGGACTTCATGGTATGAAGCCATCCTCTGCCTAATATGGCATGATATAAGGGCTCAATGTCCACCACTAAAAACTCAATTAGCTTTGAGATGTTACCTGTCCTAATTAACAGGACTATCTTTCCCAGCAGCATCCTGATCCTTCCTATAAAGCCAACTAACGAAACTGTGGCTTCTTTGAGGTCGGCGATGTTCAGCTTCAGCTTGTGGAATAACTCCAGATATATCACTTTTTTTGAATTCCCCTAGTCTATGAGCATCTTGTCAGCATCCCAATTGATGATTCTGAGTGTAATCACCATTGCATCATGATGTGGGCTTCTTATCCCAATTAAATCTTCCTTGGTGAAAACAATATGCTTGGTGTACTCGATGTTCTCTGATAGCCGGCGCTTACTAGCCTAGGTTTTAGTAGGGTCAATCTGAAATGCCTTCATGATGGCAGTAACCTTCTTCAGCTCCATCTGAACAACATTTACTTGGATTTTCTTAAATCTGATGTTTTGTGCATTACCGTGAACTCATGTTCTGTATCATCGTCAAGGAAGTTGTTCGGCTTCTGGTCATCGTTGAATGCGACCTTATCTTATTTTTTTTTATGTACACGTTGAGGTCCCAACGTAGGCTAGCTCCTCCAAGTGCGATTCCAGAGCCTTGTAATTTTCAATTCTTTGGCCTCCCTCCTTATGGAAGGCACATCGCAACTCATTATTTCTTTTTGTTGGGTTGTCACTCGTCTTTTGGGGACACTTGATGAATAATTGGTCTTTGATCTTGCTCTTGATTGTTTAAATGGGTTCCTTGAAGACTGTGTTAACATCCTGGAATTCCTTGAAGAAATTAGCCTTATTCCCATTCTAGGAGCCATTCTTGTCCCCATTTTTATTTTCCTTCTTTGGAGTATCACTCTTCTCTTCTCCCTTTTTTGCCTGTACTAGATCGTTATCCCCTGTATTAGAGTGAACCACCTCTTCCACCTTATCATATTTCTCAATACGATCCATAAGGTTATCAATGGTGTTGTCCTCTTTCTTAGTTAGGGACTTAGGCTGCAAAACGGTGGTCGACAAACTAATTTTAAAAGATGCTACAACAACTTGCTCCAAGAAGTCCTCGACCTCGTTGAATACTTCCCAATACCTTTTGGAATAATCCTGAATGCTCTCTTATGGATTCTTCTTCATCGTAAGCAGTACATCCATCCACTTAGGGTGGGAGATGCTGGTTATGAAACGAGTAGTGAAGGCCTCTGCTAGAGCCTTGAAGATTCTGATCGACCTGTAGGCTTCTCAAACCACTTATGTTCTACATCTTATAGGCTAGAAGGGAAAATCCTACACATTAGTGCATAATTATGTCTCTATAAGGTCATTGCTTGTCTATATTGCCGAACGTGATCTATGGGATCTTTCTTTTCGTTATAAATCTTGAACCTGGGAACAACAAACTTCTTTGGGGGTTCTTTCTCTTCGATCGCACTAGAGAAAGAGGATTCCATCTGAGTATTAAGAGCCCTCCTAGCTAACTCTCTGGTGGACCTGGATCCATAGACTGGATGTTGGTCCATCCCTCTATGGACTATAATCTTGATATCTTCGTTCTGTCGACCGTTGCTCCTTTGGGATCTCTCTGGCTAGCCACACTCCGATCGACCATGCTCTAATCTTCCACGTTTAGTTATATCCTGGTCGAGCCTGGAGATCCTCCCTCGGTTGCGAGTATTACTCACCTAAGGACTAAGAGTCATATCACGACGTTTCCTAGTGTCTCTTTGGATATATCTCTCCATTCTTTCATATCGCCTTTGGAGGCGAGCATTTGTGACACCCCACCTAATTAATTACCGGGTGATCAGTCCTTACTTAATTAATTTTATAATATCAAGTTGGTTCACATAATGCATCTCTATCGAAAAACTCAAATTTAAATTTAATAAAACTAACCATCTAATATTTAAAAAGGTTGGTGTCAAAATTTTATCTTGTTATTAACCGTCAACATCAAAGTTAATATATAAAGTCGTCATCATACATCACAATAGAATGAAGAAAACTAACTAAATATAAATAAAGAATTGGAGCAAACACATCCAGTCAAATCCCATATAATGATCCAATGACATGAAATTAAAGTCTAATGATGAAATAAAATAACTCTAAATCTCTGAATATAAATAGGATGGACGACATGTCCAACTGAAATAGAAGACTGGTAGATAAGAAGAAATAGACTCGGAATCGTCTACTAGCAATATCCTGTAGCTTCCATAGCAGCTACAACTCGACAAATGAATGGAAACTTCTAAGTCTGGTGTCCCTGTGGCTGAGCACCTAAAACAATAAAACAAGACGAGAGATTTGTACAAAAATGGGTCAGAGCCCGAGTAGAAAACAGTTTAAATATAGCAAGTGCTTAAATTGATTTAATTAGCACATATATTATCCATGTTAACTTAGCGTACTCTCTTTAGATGCTCACCTCTCATCTAATGTTCACACCTAGCGAGTCTAACTACCCATACTAGCCTCGTCACTCTACCTGACTTTATGTAGGATAATCGCTATGGCTGACACAATATAACTAATAACCCGAAACCAATATATTATTATTATTTAGGATCAGGTTTAAGGAAGTTATAACTCATTCTTATAGCATTCGATTCCCAACTGGTGAACCAATAAGTATATACTTTAATAAAGTATCTAACAAGAAACAAAGAATGGGACTTAGTATACATATATAAAATCTCACTATGTATACATACAAACATATCTATACAGCACCCATGGTTAAACCCCTAGTGCTAGGCATACTCAACTATCTAGTCCCATTGCAACGCTCACGCATAAAGGGCAACAGGTTCGATCTCTCAAGATCCAATGAAACATATACACATATTAGAGGTGAACATAGTCTCAAGACAATGGGCTACACACATACCTTTGTACCCATACAACCGTCATCACTATCATTCTCACAGATAGCCCGTACCTAGGTTCTATGCTCTAGCGGTATGACTCAAAATCCCCTGAAGGCACACAAGATATGGTCATCCACAACGCGTTAACCCCCGTTCGATAGCCAGTAGCTAGGTATGTCATACACATGATATTCCAAGTAATAAGCATGCACACAACTTATATACATTAATAGGTAATCACATAACCCAAACACTATAATTCGTAAGTACTATTAACTCTATTACTCTCCTCGACACCCGTATATATATAGCCTCTCTGGGACTTACATCCCCTCCTAGGTTTCCACACAAATTCAATACCCCAAGTACTATTACCCCTTAATTCCTTAACACTTTGGAAATTTAAGCCGCCCATTACTCACGAAGCTTAATACACTTATATAGATAACCCTAGGAAGATTTCCAACCCAAACAAACCCTAAAAACCCATTCTGGAATTTCGTTAGATGTTCCAGGATTCTCATTCGAACGAGGTCGTTCGAACGAGTTCGTTCGAACGAAGTTCCCACTTCGAATGAACTCAGCAACTCGTTAGAAAGGTCGTTGAAAATATCGTTAAAAGTTTCGTTCAAACGAGGTCGTTCGAACGACCTGGGCAAGTCTTCTAACGAAAATTTCGGACAGACCCAGTTCTTCCCCAACTTCGATTTTTCTCAGTTTTTAATACTCAAAAACATATGAATACTCAACCCAATCCAAATCAAATGTTCCTACACTATTCCAAATCACTTTAGGACACTTTTTTAACATGAATTAAAGGTCAAATACTTATAAAATCAATCGGAATTAAATAATCTCTTAAACTTCCAATAATTCTCTTGAATATGGACCCAGAATTTTAATTGTCAAAAACTCTTATTGTAATTCGTGAATAAGACATAAAATTCTAAGTTTTTATTAGTCTAATCAAGGGCAAGACCTCTACATGCATACCCATCTCCAATTCATAAGTTTTCTTCATCATTTAGTCTAATTATACCTAAGTTTTCATTGCATCAATTTATATCATCAAACCTAAATTAACAAGAACAATATATGCTAAAAAGATAGCAAGATAAACACTTGCCTCGAAATGAACTTCTGATTCGCGGACTAAAATTGGTATGGGAACGATCCTCTTGACACGAACTACTCGCTGGTGTAATTTTTGGAGTGTAAGCTTGAGTTCTTGGCTTAGGGCTCCAATGGAGTCTTCTTCTTCCTTGGTTCTCTCTCTCTTTTCTCTCATTCTCACGTAAGTTGAATCTGACAGACCACTAACCCTCAATGCTTTTAATTAAACTCAATTTTCGTCCATTTAATTACCCAAAAATCCCAAAAGATCAAAATACCCCTCCGAGGTGTCGTTTTGGGCTAAAATGTCCTGCACTCCAAATAAAATACACGAGTAGTGTTTTCTGACTATTTCGACCCTTCCGAGCAATCTAGCGCACTCAAAATATTCATCCGAGTTATATAAAGATAATTTACCTTTTTAACCCCCAAATACATACTAGTGATGCGACTCATACGCGTCCCAAATATTTATAACATAGCTGTCGTGTATCTCATCCCCGACCATAATATTATTTCAATTACTACCAATTCTCATCAGGCTAGTAATTATTACCATAAAATCGGATTAATTACAATTTAAATTTTCTCCCTTTAATTTAATTAATCCCCATTCTTCATAATGCAATAAAAAAATATGAGTAAAAATACGGGGTATTACAGCATTCTTTTCCACCTCGAGGCGTGTAGCCTCATCTTGTTCGCGAAGCCTGACTTTATAAGTGTCAACGAACTTAGAGATCTGGGTGGTCCCTGGCTTTCTTCGGAATGCTGCCTTTACTGGCAAAACCTGAGGTTTGTAGGCTGGCGAATCTTCGACGTGACCTTAGGTGGAACTGGGTCTTCTTGTACATCGCCAGCTTGAGGAATGTTGCTGCTATGGTGAGACATCACGGGCTTTTTGTTTATGAAGATTTTAGCAGGAATAGAAATCGATTCCCACAGATGACGTCAATTGTGAGTACACGAGATATCACAATAAAGAGATCCACGAAAATAATCACAAAGAGCAGAATGTAAACATCACACAAAACAACGATATACGTGGTTCGACAACTTGCCTACATCCACGGAGAGATTACTGTTTTATTATAGTGCCTCTCAATGTTTTTTTGTTATCTCTCCTTGCCCCGGGTCAAGGCGTATAATTTATAGGTGCATCAAAGTAGAGATTGAATTGTATAAGGAACTCAATTTTATAAGGAACTCAATTAACACGTGAATAAATTAAGGAGAACCTGAATATCTCTTCCGAGATTATTGGTAACCGATTTGACTATATCCATAGGTGTTCTAGTGTATTTGAAATAGTCGAGTGTGAATCAAATCGTGATTTGGGACCGGCCTCGCTTTGATCTATTCGAACTGGTCAGTCACACTCACGAGTCATGTTGAATGGGTCCCCACACTTGTTATAACAAAATCAATAACTAAAAAATTAAAAATATGGAGTGAATATAAAGAAATTTTTAAAATTACGATTAAATACTCGTGATATCAACTGCTGTCATGTAATTCACATTTTAGAACATAGTAACATGGCTAATGAATTAGTAAGAGTTTATACCACATATAACATAACTCGGCTTCTTCAAATCCAATTTAAAATAAGTTCCTATGACGACTTGACCTTAATTTTTGCAATTTGCTCATTTTTTAGGATGACCATATTGCCAACTTAAACAAGTAAAGAAAAATATCAAATGGATACTAAATCCACTACGAAACTGCTCCTCTAACCAAATCACATTCACACTGACACCTCCAATAATTCGCTTTAAGCAAGTAATTGTTCCCATCCGGTGAGTTGAATCAGTAGAAATCTCATTACCGTCCTCAACAATGTATTCAAACGAGCCAAGAGAATATGATCACTGGCCGTAATCGGCCGGCGTTCAACGGCGACATAGACTTTCGATTTCAATTCTACAGCTATTGTTACAATAGAGAGGCGAATATAAGGCAACATAACAAATACTACATCGCTAAAACAAGAAAATATAAAATTACGCAAATAACGCATTTTTTTAAAATTAATAAAATATCAAACAGGTGAACTAAAATGATGTCTTTTCCATAATTAGCAGAAGATGTATGACTTCTCCAACCCCATAAGACAAAAGAGTTTTACTTGTGACAAAAATATAAAGTACCAAAAGTTGATTCTTAACCATTGTCGAGGTACTATACATGTTAGCAAATAGTAGCGTCACTAAACTGTTAGTTTCAAGTTCATGCAACATATAACTTAAGTGCCTCCTCCAGAGCTATAGGGGGTATTTTTAGACTATGAACGATAATACAACACCAGGACATAAAATTGACTGAAAATAACATTATATGTCAATATATGTTGTTGTGTTTGTATGGCCTAATATTTGTGTTATCGTATTGTCCATGGTATTCATATTTCACTCGTGTTTGTGTATTATCTTGTTTAATTGAGTCTAAAAGTTATCAATTGTGTTGTATGCATCTTGTTTTAACAAATCGTTTTACACAACTCGAAAACACATATTTACACAACCTGAAAACACAAACTAAACCAAATATGTTAGAAGTAATCCTTTTGTCTTTTCTTGATTCTCTCCCCTTATCTCTCCAAAGAGATTATACTGTAAATGTTACAATCATTCTATAACATGTTTTATAAAATAAAATTAAAAAAAAACACTTTTAAATTATTTTCCAAAATCATATCAAGGATCGGTTTCAAAAGCTTGCACATTTTCTACAAGTGACTTAGCAACCACGATAAGAAAATCACCTTTCGCAAACCAATAGTTGATTGTGAATTGTTGTAAAATATCTTCTGAAGGTGAGGTTTTTTGCAAAACCTAAATGAGCCTAAAAAAAAAAAATAATTTACCATCATTTTGACTTCTTTTCTTACCGGTGTAATAAATGATTATACAAAATGGTAAGGAATTACGATAAATCTATAAAATACATACTAAAGACTAAAACAAAATTTACAAACTCACGGTAGCCAGCCAATGTGATTTGAGAGGTGAATGCTAGGCAACATTCCATATATACCTCATCATATAAACTAAAAACTGCAAATTACAAACATTATGACTATTTTAGAATTAACTAAAGTGGTATTCTTTCTCCAACCCCTTAAGATAGTGAGTTTTACTTGTTAAAAAATATACCACATATATTATTCTCAAGCATTGTCACGGTCTTTACATGTTAGAAAATATTGAAGTCGCTAATGAATTAGTAGGAGTTTTCCACTATTCCTTTTTTGGCGGTGCCGAATTAATAATCCACTTCTTTTTTAAATATAATCAATTATTCAAATTTTTCAATAGTAACTATATATTGATTTTAACCATTGATTGAAGGTATCCTTGATCTATACAAAAAACGAATAAGAACTTTTAATTTAAGATGGATGGAGTAACTTCACCGTGCTTCTCCAAAATCCAATCCAAAATAAGCTCAGGACTGGATCTTAATTTTTGCAATTTGTTCATTTTCTGAGGTGACCATATTACAAACCTAAGCAAGAAGTAAAGAAAAAATATCACAAGGAGACTAATTCCACTTCGAAACTGCTCCTCTGACCAAATCACATTTACAGTGACACCTCCCATAATTGGTTTTAAGCAAGTAATTGTTCTACTCCGGTGAGTTAAATCAGTAGAAAGCTCATTACCGTCATCAACAATGTACTCAAATGAGCCAAAAGAATACGATCACTGTCTCGGCCGGCGACAAAGACTTCCGATTTCGATTCTAAAGCTATTGTTAGAAGAGAGAGGCGAATTTGAGGCAACATAGCAAATACCACGTCATTTAAACAAGAAACTACCAAATATGAAACAAGTGAACTAAAATGACGCCCTTTTATAATTAACAGAAGTGGACCAAGTTGTATTCATTCTCCAATCACATAAGATAATAAGAGAAGAACCACATGTGTTGATTCTTAACCATTGTCAAGGTACTTTACATGTTGAAAACTAGTAACATCACTAACGTATTAGTTAAAGTTCATGCAACATATAATTTAAGTGCCTCCCCCAAAGCTACAGGTGATATTTTCAGACGAAGAAAATTAATACAACACCAATGGATATGAAATTGACGGAAAACTAACCTTAAATATCAATATAATGTGTAGCGTGATATTCGTGTCATCATATTCTTCATGTTATAAATATTTTGAGTAATTCTACAAGAACCTTTGAATTAAACCTTTTTTTGAATCCATTGATGTATAATGCGCACATTCAACGGTATGTACAATGAATCTCATATGAACTATAAATACACCCCACTACGAATTTGATTAAAATTTCAAGATAATGATATACTCTCATATTTGTTTTTGTAACTTAACTTGCAGTTATGATACGACGACTTTGACCTTAATTTTGGCAATTTGCTCTTTTTTATTTAGGTTACCATACTAACAACTTAAAAAAGAACTAAAGTAAAGAAAAGAAAAAAATGGTCAAAAGGATACTAATTCAACAACCGAAACTGCTCTTTCCAACCAAATCACATTCACACTCACAGTGAGAAAAAAAACAATATGAATTGAGATGATGCTAAAATGTCAAAATGAAACTATTTCCACAGTCCACATTTTGCTACATCCACTCACAAAACGCCAACCAACCGAGTAGAAGCAGCAAAAAACGGATTGGAAAAAAATACGAGAAAAATACGAAATTACCCCTACCTTGAGTTCGAATTTACATTCATTCATGGTTTCAATTCTCATACACCAGAAAGCCACCGAAACAATTCACTTATCTCCTCTCCAATCCTATTAGCCTCAACATCCTCCGCCAAAACGACGTCACTCCGACGACTGCTCCCCGTAAAGAACCTTCCAGAACTCCTAAAAGAACGGTCCACGTAATCTCTTAACCAACTCCGGCCACTAGAAACCTCGCCGGCGACACTATCTCCGGGAGGATTGATAAAATCTTTATCATCTGAGATATTAATTCCGGTTTCACTCCGGTGAGTTGAATCAATTGAAACCTCATATCCGTCATCCACAATGTACTCAAAAGAACCGAGAGAATACGATCGCCGGCCGGAATCCGTCGGCGTTCGCCGCCGACTAACACTTCCGATTTCGATTCTAAAACTGTTGCTACGGTTATTTTCTTCGGTTAGTTTGTTGATGAGATCGGATTCGGTAGGATGAACTGGAGACCTACAAAGCGGACACGTTTGGTTTGTAATCAGCCACGCGTCTATACAACTCGCGTGAAACGCGTGGCAACAGAGCGGTAATAATCTGAGCTGATCGATCGGTTCGAATTTGGACAAGCAGACAGCGCAGTCGCCGGCAACGAGTTTTCCGGTGAGTGAGCTGAATGTGAAGAGCGGGAGAGAGGTTAGGAAAGTTTGAGTTTGTGGAGGTGAGATGACGTCATCGGCGGCGGAGAATGTGCGAAAAGAACGGTGGTAACGGCGGGAGAGGAAACGTAGAAGGAGGTAGAGAGAGGCGGAGACGATTATGGCTGATGAGATTATTATTATGACTATTATGATTGATGTTGAAGATGATGGTGAAGATTTTTGGTTTATGAAAAAAGGTGGTGGTGAAGAAACAGACATTGTTGTTTCGTTAGGAGGGCTTTGTGAAGAGAGAAAATGAAGATAACAACACAAATATTATGTTACATCATTTTCATTGACAAGGCAATAAATGGGTGTGGTGGTGGGAATTTATGAACTCACCGGTGAGGTGAGGAGGATGCTTAAATGAAGGTGTTAGTTAGTGCTTGGTTTATGTTTGCAACTTAGTATGTTACACGTGCCTTGCACCTGCGGAGTAATGAATCTTAAAGGAGGTGGATCAGTTGAGTTAAAGAGTATAGACAAGGGTGTGGACACTGAGTTTTAAGTGGTTTCGGCAAATGGGGTCCTCCGCTGTTTAAGTCATAAATGATTTTGGTAGTTTTGGGTCATTTAAGTTTGGGCTTTTAGACATTCATACACATTTTTCATGCATAACTTCTAGTTAACAATTAAATAGGTTATATTTTTAATTTAAATGATTTTATTTAATAAATGATAGAGATCTATCAAACAAAGTTCTAAAGAAAAAAATTAGGCAACCATTAAATATTTATTGTGTTAAGAAATATTACACATGAATAATTTTTTGTGATTAAATAATAAATATTTATTATTTTAACAAATATATATTATTTCAACCATGTACAGAATAAAATAATATTTAATTTATAGTAAACATGAACAATGAAAATATAAAACAAAAAGGAGTGATAAACACTGATTTATTGTCAAACCAGTAAATACAATAAACCTATATTGTGGTAGAAAAATAATTGTGATTCGAAGGCTTTCATTGATAGCAAATATGTAATGTATGAGGAAAATCATAATTGCTAGAGATTTTTACAAGAAAAACGCATTGATCTAAAGTTTTTCTTTATCATTAACTCAACCCATATCAATTTTGATTCTTACCCAATAATTAACCTTTGATACACCTTTGATACACCTTTGAAACTCTACCTCATGAAAAACCTTAACCCTCCATTGTCATTAAACCTCTGTCAATGAAAACCTAAATCCATGGTCGAAGACATATAAGGATTCTTTCTCTTTTCTACTTAGGGTTTGTTTATATTTATGTATGGAGGTGTATTCATCAATGCTAATTGATTTTTTGGTGGTGAATGAATCAATGTTAATGGGGGGACGAAGATGATTGTGGTTTTGGGGAGACAACACATTGAATCGTGGGCGTGGTATGTGTGGCCATCCCAGGGGCTCGAATTCCCTCCGGCGCTCACAAAATATCGAGGGTCGTTCGTCGTCATATAGGGGATAATATAAAGAGACGGAGTCACCAGCCTATTTTGCTCAAAAGAGGCAAAAAAATGTCGCCGCCTAGAGAGAATGGCATCAAGGTTAAACGGATGCTTGTGAAACCAAGTAGTTCGAAGGTCTGAGGATTAAGTTACAGAATGAAAAGGTTTAAGGCATCCATTCTACCCTTTCGGTCTCACATGGACTAATGTTAATCTTCTCCTTTTAGACTCATTGACGTGTTTGTACATGTGTATAATGTAAACTGATGGGAGAATGGAATCATTCAACTCGCGTCATGGCAGGGACGGAGATAATTCATCTGTAAAAATTCTTTTGAAAATAATGATAACAAAAATATGATGTAAGTTCTCGTCGAACCCCAAATCGCTACGAAGGAGCGAATGTGCACGTAGTTCGAAAAATAGCATAGGGGTGGGGTTCAACCATAAATCCAAATGTGGGATTTCTCTTGTGGGTGTAGAGAAAATATGTTTTAAGAGTGAGAGTGTGAAATAAAAATCATGCTTTTGAAACTTACGGATGAACCCTCTTTTTCTTCTTTTTAGAGTTTTTATGAAAAAAGGTTATGTGCAATACTACTAATAAAGAGTAGAGATTAATGGATATGACGTAATGGAATAAAAGTATAAAAGTATAAATAAGATATAACACTAAAAAAGGAAAAACTAGAGAAGTATACCTCCTTGTGAATGTTTGTTACTAATTTTGAGATGCTAATAATATGATCTTGAAATGGTATTGATGTGGTATAAAGAGTTGGGTGGATTGCCATGTAAGGTAAGAAAGTGATAGAACGAAATATGGAAAAATGTATTTTTTGGTAGAGGGAAGGGATCTGAATTCGAGGGGAATGTTCTCTGACTTTTTGAGAGGGGTATTAAGTCCTTATTCAAGGTAAGGTCATTGCCCCTACTCATAGTGTTAAGGGGGTGCCGATCGACATGGGGATTGACCTGCCTATTGGAAGTGTGCTTGCTTTTTTGGGCAAGGAAAAATACACCATACCGATAAGCAGGGTTCCTGAGGTGCTTATAGGTAGCTTGGAATGATTTTTTCAAAAAAGGGTAGAAAATGCAAATCGTAAGTCCGAATTGTGCACAGGGATGGCCTTCGGAAAGGGTATTCAGTGCCCTTTAAGAAAAACTTGAGCCACTCCTGGATCCCGAAGTTGACCAAAGTCAAACGAGGCTCGAAAGCACCTGATAGTCTTTGGACATGAGGTTTTTAAAGGAAACTAGATCGTTCGTCTGAACCATAAGGTCGAATCACACGGGGTGAACCGATGGGAAAGGGAATTCAGTTCCCTTTAAGATTTCATTGAGATTCTATCGGTTCGAAGAGTTGACCAAGGTCAAACGGGGCCTGAAAGTGCCCGGTGACCCTACGGAGTAAAATGGATCGTTTATCCGAAATATAAGGATGATTTGTTATCGGGACGGACCTTGGAAAGGGTATTTAGAAGCCTTCGAATATTCATTGAGCTTTGCTCAATAAAGAGAGTTGATTGGAGTCAAACAGGGCCCGATAGCACTTGGTGGTCTCTAAATCGTTACTCGGAGTATGACCTAGGATTTATCGTGAACGTGTGAGTGTTAGGGGCCTAAGGAGGTTATTATAGGGCTCCTAGGATGGGGTTTCTGCAGTATGGTTTAAAGAGAGACGATGGGTGAATAAAAATAGAAGCAAATAAAACCAATCACTAATAGCACTCTAAGATTTTAGAGTTGAAACCCTCGCTGGAAAAACTACTATCGCACCCAACCCACAACACGTTCACTAGTACTAAAATATGATTACAAGACTTAACAAGTACACATTTATGACTTACATATACGTCGACAAATACCATCATGATGTCACTTAATTCCATTATGCTCCTCTACCTCTGCCCGTACAAGTGATAACCTCTCCAGTTTAGGAAAATAGTTGCACAACCTCCAAGGGCTCAGTATCTACCAATAAAGTTGGGCATGTTCATTCCACATGTAATACAATGTATTATCTTCTTTAATTTAGAAGGCTTAAGGTGATTCGTTAACCTAGATTCTACTTTAACGTCAGGGAGTTGACATGATCTCACAAACTAAAAGACATTAATAAAACTAAATTAGGGTTATGAAAATTGTGCTTCATCAATTGGAAGGCGCGTCTATAAGTGTTCATTGAGTTTTGTACTGAAAGAGATCTAATTAAACATGCTTTCAAAGATAAAGGTCTCCGTTCGAACCAAGCATCCCTCATTCAAACAAGAGCTTTTGATCGATAAAATTTTGGTAGAGGGAATTTTTTTAAACACAGGGTGCCCTCATTTAAAATAGACTTCGATTGAGGCATCGTCGTTTGAAGTTTGACTTAGATACAAGTCCACTGTCTCAAAAAAATAGGTTTTCGTTAGAAGACATTTTCAATCGAGGGTGACCTCATTTGAACGAGGTAACTCAAAGTTGACCTTTAACAAAAAATATGTACAAATATTTTTAAAACCTTTTCCAAAGTTTTGTTCATTAAAGTCCTATTATGTCACTTTCGAGAAATAAAATAACTATAATGAATTACAAAACTTTTGAAAACAATTACCTTTACTGAATCTCTGATATGAAATGAAGTTTTTCGATTTGGTTCGACAATCTCAGTAATGATTCGTTGTCTCTTTGTATCCATATGATATTGAGTTACAACTTAATACACTCGATACAAAGATACTATGGCTAAAATGTCTGTGGATCCAACATAAACTAAAAACCTAAGGCAATTTAAAATGTGTCCTTACGAATCTCACCCTTTGGCTATTTCGTGACAAAACCAAAAATAAAAAAAATAAAAAAACATAATCGGATAAAAAAATACGTATACATAAGTTTACCCAATTCAAGTCCCCATCAATAATCGATAGAGATATATGGACTCTTTAGCTAATGGTGTATTAACATCGGGGGCCTTGTAAGTATTGCACACTTAAATACATACCACACGATGTACAGAATATACAAGAGATGGGACTTATAAAATGGATAGAATTCATAAGTAATCCCCATGGCTACCAAAATTAATCAAACAAAAGTCTATCACCAATCAATCAAATTAAGCACATAATTACCCACCAATAAAACATTTTCTCAATGAGATAAGTGACAAATAGGCATGAAAATACAAACATTATAACACATATATCAATAGGAAACATCATGTCCATATCTTAAAATGACCCGTGACACCATCAACATCATCTTAAACTAGAAAGTATGAGTAGTAAGCATGTAAATAAAAATGATAGAAGGAGAGACATATAATAATGTAAAAATTATGAATATACTAAATCCATAATAGTGTTATACGTGTGATAATATCCATTAAAAAGATAAATACATGTCCATAAAACACAAAAACAAAAATAACATTCGTTGGTGGTAGGCAGATCCTCGATGCAGTTTTAGTGGCCAATGAATGTGTGGAGTCGAGGTTGGTTAGTGGGGTCCCTGGCATTGCATGTAAGCTGGATATCAAGAAGGCGTATGATCATGTTAATTGGGATTTTCTTCTCTAACTTCTTAAAAGGATGATTTTTGCTCTGTGATGTCGGTGGATGCAAAGGTGTGTTTCTACGGCCAGATTTCCGATTCTGATTAACGGGGTCCCAGAAGGATTTTTTCCAAGTTCTCGTGGTTTAAGGAAGGGAGATCCATTGTCTCCTTTTTTATTCATCTTGGTAATGGAGGCGTTTAGTCGAATGATGGGCCGGTGGTCGAGACGAGGTGGATTACGGGTTTTTCTTTTGGGACTCCTAGCTCTGAGGAGATTATTGTGTCCCACCTGCTATTTGTTGATGATGCGATTATCTTTTGTGACGGTAATAGAAGGCAAATTCATTCCCTTAACTTTCTGTTGATTTGCTTTGAGGTTGTCTCAGGGCTTCAGATTAACGGGGAGAAGTATGAGATGATTCCAATAGGGGGTAGGGGTGGTGGAGGGTTTAGCATGCACTACTGGTTATAGAATTGGATTACTCGATAATACTTATCTAGGGCTGCCTCTAGGATTCAAATATAAGTCCAAGGAAATTTGGGACCCGGTGTTAGAAAGAATGAGAAACAGATTGGCAGGGTGGAAGAATGGGTATCTGTCAAAAGAGGGGAGATTGACTCTCATCAATAGCTGCTTGTCCATCTTGCCCACCTATTACATGTCCATCTTGCCTTTATCGATAACGGTACGTAATAATATGGAGAAACGCATGAGAAACTTTTTGTGGAGGGGAACAGAAGATAGCTTTAAACACAGTCTTGTTGGATGGGATGATGTCTGTAAGCCTATAAAGGAGGGAGGGGAGGGTGTGAGAAACTTGTGTAAATTTAATAGGGCTCTTCTGGGAAACTGGCTATGGAGATATCCTCGGGAGACCAATAGGTTATGGATACGAGTTGTTGATGCTAGATGGGGATATTTGTAACACCCCGCCTAATTAAATACCGGGTGGCCAGTCCCATACCAAATTAAAATAGAATATACAGTTGGCTCATTCTTAGCATCACTGTCGAAAACATTTACAAGTCACCCAATACCCAATTAAGCTGGAGTTAAAAACATTCCAAATTTTAATTCAACAAAATCCATTTTTAGTTTACAAATAACACAACACATATTATTTTGCAACATTGATAACCGAACAAATTAACTCAAAAGAATTTTAAATGCATTTAAAATCAACATTCCCAAGTAATAATCCAATACAGTAATCCATCAATAGTAAATGTATTAAAATGACCCGACTACAAGAGTATTTGCCTCAAATAGAAAAGAGATAATTGAGTTCCTTTGGGCGACATGCCCTACATAAAAGAACACTGCGAATCAAATGAAAATAGGCGTCTAAGCAATACTCCATAACTCCATAGCTCGTCATAATCGGCTAAGTTTGGCGTCCCTGCTGCTGGACACCTGATATAGAAGATACAATAGACAAGAGAATATGCAAGGAAACGGGTCAGAGCCCGATTGTGAAAATGATTTTGAAAACATCAAGTATTTAACAAGTGCAAAAAAGCATTTATTATGTACATCTTAGCATCCCACTCTCACTTGCTACTCTCACCTCTCAACTAGAGTGCACACTTAACGTTTCCTATTAACCTCCTAGTTAATGGTTCGTCTTTTCTAGTTTCCAAAACATGATTACATTCCCATATCATAACCCCGTATGCCCCATACCATACGTCACAT
This sequence comes from Sambucus nigra, assembly GCA_949130495.1. Classification (NCBI taxonomy): domain Eukaryota; kingdom Viridiplantae; phylum Streptophyta; class Magnoliopsida; order Dipsacales; family Adoxaceae; genus Sambucus; species Sambucus nigra. The sequence goes on from OX422223.1 coordinate 124,360,048, forward strand.
AATCATTCATATACGTCATTCATTTATGAATCGTTTCTCATTAATATGAATTAAGCTCTTCAATAAATATTCATTGACTTATTTCAATTCTTTTCTCAATTCACCGTTATCTACAATTATCACACAGTGGATGATTTAACCACAATATGCCCATTCATTCATTTAATTCATTAAATATATTTACATATATAATACGGCACCCCGAGTCACAGCTACAGTGCAATGCATTACTCTGCTATCATGTCCCATCATTGCTGGTCGCCGAATAGGGGACTAAAGGTTTGGTAAGGATTCCTCGAACCACAAACAAAAACATACAAGTTGGAGGCGAACATAGTTCTCGTATCCATGGGTCACCCACATACATACGTACTCACAGTCAGCGGACTTATCAACTCCCCGATAAGTCTTTCATAGACCTATGTTCTCGAGTGACAAATCAAAGATCCCATGGATTCATCAGGATATGACTGCCATCACGCGTAAACCTCCCGTTGATAGCAAGTAAGCTAGGTATGTCATACACATAATCATCAATCAAACAAATAGGCATTATCATACCTATAATATAATATCAACAAGGTACTCACATTACCCTTAGATTATTCCCATACGTAGCATTATATCTCTTTAATTCCCACGTATTAAAATATCATAACTTTACTTCTTAATTTAATTATCCTCGAGCCTCACTCAATACTCAAGGTTCAAATAGGTTTTTCCTTAATAGTATATTCAGTAAGAAGTCACTAATACCCTACTGCTCCACATCGTCATATCTCCCTAATTACTATGAATTAAACTCTCCCTTTAATTAGGGTTAAAACCGATAGTTTCAAATCTCTTATAAACACATCTTCTTTCACTTAGGATTAAACTCTCTTGTAAACTTAAGGATACCCAGGTGTTATATTCAATCACCCCTACTGGTCCTATTTTTACTCCTCATGCATACCAATTAGAATCTAACAAGTGAATCTAGCAATCGAAATTCCTTAGAATTTAAATATCATTATTCTAATCAATTAAATCCCAATCAAATTAATTCGAATCTTATACAGGGCTTGCTGATCTTTTCTAAGTCCCATAATATCCAATTAATAATCACCAAAGATCTACAAAAGGTTGGGGATAAGAACCAACATTAAAAAGAAACAACTTTAACAATTCTGGGGAGGTCGATCGATCGAAGACAGGGGGTCGATCGATCGATCTCTCAGGTAACAGCACAGTTTTTTTGCATTTCTTCTACTACGGGTTTAACCATTTTTTATCAATCAAACCTTCATATTAACAGCACAAATGACTTACAACCCTTACTACATGATATACCAACATATATAAATGATTTCAAATGTTCTAAACATCCTAGAAGCATCAAGAGATTGAATTAAAAGTATGTTTATCCTCTTTTTCCAGAAAATTATCAACATAATATCTTCAAGAACACATCAATGGTTTCCAAAATTTCTTCAACAGATTTATGATTATTTTGTGGATTACTAAGTACCTACAACATGAGTTTGATTTCTATATATTTTTAGTTTTCAGAAATCCATTACAACTCCATCTTTTCATCTTCCAAACATGTAAAATTATCTCTTTTTATAACTATTATAACATGGAAAATATACAAACTTAGATTGCAAATATCAAACACTTGCCTCTAATGAAGGTCTGATCCTTTGGGGTGGTGTATCACAGGTGGTTCTCCCCTTTCTCCGCCCAACTTCCAGTGGTGGTTGGTGGTGGTGACCTTTTGGTTCTTAGGTTCTTCTCCTTCCCAAGTAAGCTTTTCTCTTCCCAAGCAACCTTTCACTCTCTCTAGGAAGATGACTTCTCTATATTTTATAAAAGAGATGAATAACCCACGTACACTTAATCTCCAAATACTTATAATAGGACAAAATTCAAAATCACTATTCATTCCCCCTATAAAAATGACCAAAATGCCCTTTTGGGTTGTCTTTTCATTTCCAAATGACCTGAGACCCAAATCCAACATCCAAATTGACTTTTATGACTATTTCAAACCTTCCGGATGCAATGACGCAGTCAAAATGACTATACGGTCGATAGAAAATAAACTCCCTTTTTAATTTAACAAATTAGTCCCGATACGTCCCATACCGCGTCCGACTAAAAATTCAAATTACTAAATTAACAATTCACAGCAATATCAGTAACATCACATTCATATATTACCTAAATATCTTTAAGTAATATTAAGAATCATACATTTTAATATCCTCAATTCGGATAAAACCCAAATGAATTAATTAATAATAAAATCCAATTAATCCATTAATTTAAAATATAACCCATTTTAAAAGTCATAAAAATTACGGGGTATTACAATATTTCAAATGGGGTGGAGGCCGATTGGGGATATTTAGCTCATGGATTGGGTTTGTGGAAACATATTGCGAGTATCTGGGAGGATTATTCGAGACACACAGTTTTTATCTTAGGGAAAGGGGATAAAATAAGGTTCTGGAAAGACAACTAGGGGTTGAATGGGACAATTCAGGACCTGTTTCCGGGGATGTTCAACTTAGGATAAAATTCGAATGGATTGGTGGATGATCATGTTATGGTTAGCGAAGATGAGATTTCGAGGAGGCCTCAGCTGAGGAGAAGGCTGTGGGACTGGGAGCTTCAGGAGACAGACTTGTTCGTGGAGTGGCTGAAAGCGGCTCCTAGTTCGACGCTTAGGGAGGATTCACTGAGGTGGAAGGGTGGAGGGATGAGAGTTTTCTCGGTATGCAAATTCCATGGTTCTTTGATAGGCAATGAGAATTCTACGGATAGTTTCCCTTAGAAGAAGATATAGAAAGTAAAAGCGCCGCCTAAGGTCAAGTTTTTCGTTTGGACGGTGGCAAGACAGACCATTCTGACGCTACAGGGTTTGCAAAAGAGAAGTTGTCGTCTGGCTAGACGATGTTGGTTATGCTATGAGGAAGAGGAGAAGACTAATAATTTGTTATTACACTGTAGGAGGTGGTGAGAGATTTATAGGACACCTTCCTCATTTTGACGAGGACGGTTTGGGTCATGCCGATGTCTGTGAGGGAACTTTTAGATATGTGGAGACCTTCGCGGGGTCGATTGGGCGACAAACGGATATTGAGCTTGGTTCTGCACTGCATATTTTGGACGATTTGGCTAGAAAGGAATTCGAGGTATTTTGATGGCATTGAGATGCCACCATCGAGACTTCGTTATACCTTTTTTAAGCACTCTGCTTAGTTGGTCCAAGGAGAACATCACTGTTACGACGTAAGATTTTTTGGACTTCATGAAAGAGATACAATCAGCTATGTGTTTGTGAGTTTATTTATTGGGGTCCATCAATAGTTCTTTTTATTAGTTTTTCTTTTTTGTATACTTCCTGTATAGGGGTTCACTCCCTAAGCGTTGGTTTTTAATACAATCTTTGATTTATCTAAACAAAAAACTATGCCATGTCAAATCTAACATGGTTTTGAACTGTGCCAGAATCAGGTGTTCCAAAATGACCATTTTTCTAGCACGGTTTAAAAGTGTGTCAGGTTTAACCAAACGGGAACACTTCTGTCACACTTTAAAACTGGACCAGAATTTGATATTTCAGGCAAACTTTATAACTGTGCCAGATTGAGTACATTATGGTATACTTTTGGCATAGTTCAAAACCATGCCCAAATTTGACACACTTTTGGCACGGTTTTGCACTGTGCCAAATTTTTAGATAAAAGAAAAAATTAATTATTTGAAAACAAGAAAATTCACAAATTGTGAATCTCGCACGTTGTTGGCACATTATAATAAAAATGAGTATTAGGGACGACCGTGTCATTTTTTCCCTTTTAATATACCAAATGGGATGGTTTTTAATTATCGTCTTTTTTGATAAATCACAAAACCAACCCTTAAAGTATACGAGAAATTTTAGTGCTTTTTTTTATTGGGGGGGGGAGGCTAATTTAAGGAACGGATTTTAAAAATCCTCCCCTTTGGTATAGAAAAATGGAAGGTAATTAATATCCGTCCCTTTTTCTATACCAAATGGGACAATTTTTAAAATCCGTCCATTTTGGTATACCTTGAATTTTTAGCTTTTTTCTAAACAAATATAAGGGACGGATTTTTATGACCGTTCGCTTTGGTATATCAAAGGGGACGGTTTTAAAAATCTTTCCCTTTTGATATACCAAAAGGGACGAATTTAAAAATCAGTCCCTCATATTTATTTGGAAAAAATCTTAAAATTCAAGGTATAAAAAAGGACGGTTTTTTAAAACCGTCCCTTTTGCTATACCAAAAGGGACGGATTTTAAAATCGTGCCTTTTGGTATAGAAAAAAGGGAAGAATGTTTATGATCCTTTGGGTAGTTTTCCAAACTTTTCCCTCATTTTTTTTCACTTTTCCAAATTCTTATCCCACGACCTAACTCAGTAACTCCCTCTCTCTGTGGTCTCTCTCTCTCTCTCTCTCGCACTGCTCTCTCCCTCTCGTGATCTCTTTCTCTCTCGGATCTCCCTCTCTTCGCTCCCTCCTCCGCTCCACCTCCCTTCATCTCTCCACCCCCGTCGTTGCTCCACCCTCACTCTCTCTGCCACCTCCTCTCCCCTGCGCAACTCCATCCTCCCGCACTGGATTTGGTGATGTTAAAATTGTGTATATTTTCTTAAATAAATTAATGTTGTATTAATATATTGTTATAACCTTGAAAATATTATATGTTTTGTTTCAAGTCTATGCATATTAACACTATTTTTTCCAAGATTTTCCATTTATCGTATCTTGTATAGGCATTGCGTATAGAATTTTTTCCAATTTTTTTTTTTTGCGAGGTTAAGGCCCCCAAAGTTTTTTTTAAATGATTTAAGGTTGAGGGCGGGCAGGGTTAAATGGGGTAAAATGGGTTAAATCGGGTAAACCAGATAGTCTTGGTTTACAAAAAGGGTTTACATGTCAAAAATGGGTCTGCGTTAACCCGCACAACACTAAACCCTTAGCCCATTTTCAACCCGCAACTTCTAAAAAAGTTTATCCCGAAGGAAACCATTGCGGGTCAATTGTGGGTAGAATTATTACATTCGCCCATATTTCCAACCCTAGGTAAAGGTTGGGGAGGGCACATACGAATATACACGGGAGGTAACTTGTAAATGTGCCATCGACACACACACACACACACACACACACACACACACACACACACACACACACACACACACACACACATATATATATATAACCTAGTTGTTATTTTAATGCAATTGGGTCTCTCTATCTCTCTATATATACATACACACACATTTTTTGGAAAAAATATCAAAACAATATTTGTTTGAAAAAATAGTCCAGACGCTACCATCATGCTGGGATCAAGCAAAAGAAAAGATATTTCAAAAACATAATCCAACATGTGGAGAGAATTTAGTAGAGCTATGAGAGGAGGAACATAGAGAGTTGTATCCTTTATGGATAAAACTTGAGCAACATAAAATGAGCCCAAATTTAAATGTGCGAGATAATATGCATAAGAAAGAATGAGTATGCAACATTTTAAAGATGAAAGGTTTTTGTCCTATATAATTGTTCTTGTTCATACGATTGTGAGTACGCTTCCACCCATGTGGACAATTTCATCCATTCATACAAGGATAAAATGTGGCTGGCTCAATATGAGGGATTTGGGAAATTTTTTAGAAGAAATATAAAGGTATTGAAAATGCATACAATCATAGGAAATACGATGTATTGTAACTTTTCATTTTATATTTCATGCATAACGTTTATTCATATTTATTTTGACATATATGTTTTTATACAGATCTGTCATGCCAACTAAACGCCCTTATCATCCTATATGAGTAGGAGGGTCACTGGATTCTCAAGCAGAAATCACCCGCCCATATGCTTGGACATCAATAGGATCACATCAGTCCCAACCAGAGTCATCTCAGTCAATGATATCCCAACCCTCAGATAATATGATTGTAGGTATATGTCTACCTATATAGAAGAGAATTGTAAAAATTTGCTAAAAATGTTTTACTTTGGTAATTATTCATGACATATTTTCTTTTGAAGTTTGATCAGGTAGTGTTGAAGGTACACCAATACCAACTCAAAATTGTCCTGCTACTAGTGTGAAAGGTAGAGGGTTTTCCAAACCATAGAAGGAATGGGAATAAATATCCAATGCGTAGCTGTTGGGAATAGGTATCCTCATTTCTCATCGTTATCCAATTATAAGTAAAAAAAATTATTTTGGATAGGAATACTTTAAACTTGATTAATAGCCTCTGCCTCAACTTGGATATTAGTTCCCAAACCAATGTTCTTATCAAAGACCAATATAAAACTACCTTTATGATCTCTTAACACACCACCACAAGCCCTATCCACATTCAGTTTCCATCTATACAAACGTGGTCTAAACCATTGCTGCTAAAGTATGAATAGTATAAAACAAATCACATGTTTAATTAGAGTCAACTCTCCACCACTAAACAAAAGCTTATTATTCCATCCATTTAATTTATTTATGATTTTTTGAATAAAGGGAGCAAAATACGATGAGAGATTGCAAACGAGAGTTTACAAATGGCTAGTCACCCGGTTTGAGTATACAACGAGAATTTGCAAAAATTTAGACTTAAGCTTAAAAACATGCCGTCAAAGGGTGAAAATATAAAACAACAAAAAGGCCCTGTGAGAGGCACGAGAATCTTGTATGGGACCAATGTAACTCGTATGAACCGACTGTGCAGTCATCGGACTCCTAGTTTGATTATACGACGAGAATTTTCAATCGATCAGAATTTGGCTTAAAAACATACCGTCAAAGGGGGAAAACGTAAAACAACCACAAAATGGACCCGTAAGATGCACGAGCAGCTCGCACGGGACCAATGTAACGGATGGCAACCCATTGCATAGCCACCGAACTCCCTATTTGAGTATACGACGAGATTTTCAAACGGTTAGACTTAGGCTTAAAAATATGTCATCAAATGGTGAAAAAGAAAAACGTTCACAAAACTATCCCATAAAAGGCACGAGCACCTTGTACGGGACCAACGTAACTCGTGGGAACCGATCGTATAGCCATCGAACTCCCCGTTTAAGTATACGATGAGAATTTACAAACGGTTAGACTTAGGCCTAAAAACATGTCGTTAAATGGTGAAAAAGTAAAACAACCCTAAAATGGTCCCGTAAGATGCACAAGCACCTCATACGGGACCAATGTAACTCATATGAACTAAACACGCAGTCAGGAGACTCCCGGTTTGAGTATACTACGAGAATATGTAAATAGTTAGACTTAGGCTTAAAAACATGTTGTCAAAGGGTGAAAAGGTAAAACAGACACAAAACTGTCCCGTAAGAGGCACAAGCACCTCACAGGGCCCAATGTAACTCCTAAGAATCGACCGCATAATCACCTGACTCTCAGTTTGAGTATAAGACAATAATTTATAAATAGTTAGACTTAGGCTTAAAAACATGTCGTTAAAGGGTGAAAAGTAAAACCGCCATAAAACGGTCTCGTAAGATGCACGAGCACCTCGTACAGGACTAATGTAACTCGTAGGAATAGATCGCGTAGCCATCGGACTCCTCGTTTGATTATATGATGAGAATTTGCAAATGGTTAGACTTGGGTTTAAAAACATGCCGTCAAAGGGTGAAAACATAAAACAATAAGAAAATGATCCCGTAAGATGCCCGAGCACCTTGCAAGGGACCAATGTAATAACTCATGGGAATCGATTACGTAGCCACTGGACTCCCCGTTTGAGTATACGATAAGAATTTGCAAACGGTTAGATTTAGGATTAATGTAACAATGTAACTCATGCAAAGGGTGAAAAAGTGAAATAGCCAGAAAATTATCCCATAAGAGGCACAAGCACTTCGCTCAGGAACAATGTAACTCATGGGAACCGATCCCGTAGCCACCGGACTCCCCGCTTGATAATACAATGAGAATTCACAAACGGTTAAACCTAGGCTTAAAAATATACTGTTAAAAGGTGAAAAAGTAAAACAACCACAAAATGGTCCCGTAAGACGCACGAGCACCTTGTACAGGACCAATGTAACTCGTAGGAACTATATGCGTAGTCATGGGACTCCCGGTTTAAGTATACGATGAGAATTTATAAATAGTTAGACTTGGGCTTAAAAACATGCCATCAAAGGGTGAAAAAGTAAAATAGCCACAAAACGGTTCCATAAGAGGCACAAGCACCTCACACGGGACGAATGTAACTCGTATGAACTAACCGCGTAGTCACCAGACTCCTAATTTGAGTATACGATGAGAATTTGTAAATGGTTAGACTTAGGCTTAAAAATATTCCATCAAATGGTGAAAATATAAAATAGCCATAAAACGGTCCCGTAAAATGCACGAGCACCTCCTACGGGACTAATGTAACTCGTAGGAACTGAACGCGTAGTCATGAGACTCCCGATTTGAGCCTACGATGAGAATTTGTAAACAATTAGACTTCGGCTTAAAAACATGCCGTCAAAGGGTGAATACATAAAACAACCACAAAACGGTCTCGTAAGAGGCATGAGCACCTCGTACGGGACTAATGTAACTCATACAAACTGACCGCATTGTCACTGAACTCCCAGTTTGAGAGTATGATGAAAATTCGCAAACGATTAGACTTAGGATTAAAAACATGCCGTCAAAGGATGAAAACATAAAATCATCACAAAACGATCTCGTAAGATGCACGAGCACCTTGTACGGGACCAATGTAACTCATGAGAACCGATCGCATAGCCACCGAACTCCCCATTTTAGTATAAGATAAGAATTTGTAAATGGTTAGACTTAGACTTAAAAATATGCCGTCAAAGGGTGAAAAAGTAAAACATCCACAAAATGATCTCGTAAGAGGCACGAGCATCTCAAATGGGACTAATGTAACTTATATGAACCTATCGCATAGTCATCGAACTCCTGATTCGAGTATACAATTAGAATTTTCAAACGGTTAGACTTAGTCTTAAAAACATGTTGTCAAATGGTGAAATCATAAAAAATCCACAAAATTATCCCGTAAGATTCATAAGCCCTCACACAGGACCAGTGTAACACGTAGGAACTGAACGCCTAGTCACGGTACTCCTGGTTTGAGTATACGACGAGAATTTGTAAACATTTGGTCTTAGGATTAAAAACATGCCGTCAAAGGGTGAATACGTAAAAATAACCACAAAATGGTCCCATAAGAGGCACGAGCACTTCAACAGGACCAATGTAACTCGTACGAACCGATCGTAAAGTCACCGAACTCCTAGATTTAGTATATGACGAGAATTTACAAACGGTTAGACTTAGGCTATAAAACATACCGTCAAAGGGTGAAAATGTAAAATTGACACAAAATAGTCTTTTAAGACACACGAACACCTCACACGAGACCAGTGTAACACGTAGGAACTGGACGCGTAGTCACGGTACTCCCAATTTGAGTATACGATGAGAATTCGTAAACATTTAGACTTAGGCCTAAAAACATTCTGTCAAAGGGTGAATATGTAAAAACAACCACAAAATGGTCCCATATGAGGCACGAGCACCTAGAACGGGACCAATGTAACTCGTACGAACCGATCGCATAGTCACTGAACTCCCAATTTGAGTATACGACTAGAATTTACGAACGGTTAGACTTATGCTTTAAAGCATGCCATCAAAGGGTAAAGACATTAAACCGCCACAAAATAGTCCCACAATATGAACGAACACCTCACACGGGACCAATGTAACTTGTGGGAACCGATCGCGTAGCCACTGGACTCCCCGTTTGAGTATACGATGAGACTTTGCAAATGGTTAAACTTAGGCTGAAAAACATACCGTCAAAGGGTGAAAAAGTAAAACAGCCACAAAACTCTCTCATAAGAGGCATGGACACCTTGCATGGGACCACTTTAACTTGTGGGAACCGATCGCGTAGGCATCGGACCCTCTGTTTGGGTATAGGATGAGAATTTATAAATGGTTAGAGTTAGGCTTAAAACATTTCATCAATGGGCAAAAATGTAAAATATCCACAAATTTGTCCCGTAAGATGCATGACCACCTCGCATGGGACAAATGTAACTAGTACGAATTGACTATACTGTCATCGAACTCTCGGTTGGAGTATACGATAGGAATTTGTAAACAGTTAGACTTAGCCTTAAAAACTTGTTATCAAAGGGTGAATATGTAAAATATCCACAAAACAGTTCCATGAGAGGCACGAACACCTCGCACGGGACCAATGTAACTCGTACGAACCAACTGCGTAGTCACCAGACTCCTGGTTAGAGTATAAAATGAGAATTTGTAAATAGTTAGACTTAGGCCTAAAAACGTGTCGTCAAGGGGTGAAAAGGTAAAACAACTAAAAAACTGTCCCATAAGAGGCATGAGCACCTCACACGGGACTAATACAACTCGCGAGAACCGATTGTGTAACCACCGGACTCCCCGTTTGAGTATACGATGAGAATTTTTAAACGGTTGGACTTAGTCTTTAAAAATGTCATGATAGGGTAAAAAAGAAAAACATCCACAAAATTGTCCTATAAGAGGCACGAGCACCTCACATGGGACCAATGTAACTCTTGGGAATCGATTGCATAGCTACCGGACTCCCCATTTGAGTATCCGACGAGAATTTATAAACGGTTAGACTTAGGCTTAAAAACATGGCGTTAAAGGGTGAAAAAGTAAAACAACCACAAAATGCTCCCTTAAGAGGCACGAGCCCCTCGCACGAGACCAATATAACTTGTACAAACCGATCGAGTAATCACCGGACTCCCGATTTGAGTATACACCGAGAATTTGTAAAAATTTGGACTTAGGATTAAAAACATGCCGTCAAAGGGTGAATACGTAAGACAACCACAAAACAGTTCCATGAGAGGCACGGGAACTTCGTACGAGACCAGTGTAACTCGTACGAACCGATCGCGTACTCTCTAGACTCCTAGTTTGAGTATACGACGAGAATTTGCAAAAATTTAGACTTCGGTTTAAAGATTATTTGATTACTGATATCTTTTTTTTTGTAGTTTTCATGTACAAACAAAGGATATTTTACCGAATTTTTTTAAAAATTGTAAAAGGTTGTTGATACTAATAACTAATATATTTGGATATTTTATTTTACTATAATATCAATTGATAAAATGATTATTTATTGATTGCAGGTTGTGTACAAGAAGTTGAAGAGACATGTTTTTTGGCATGCCCACTATATGTGACACTGGAAGAAGTTTTTATAGCATGACAACTATACTTATCATCTTAATTTAGGGACGACTTTTCTTTCAACAATTATATTTCTTATTAATTAGTATGATTTTGTAATCATTTAAATATTTCGACTTGAATGTAGTTTAATGGAAGAAATTATTATTGGATACATGTTTTAATGAATGCAGTTGATATATTGCATTTATGATTGGATGATATGACATATAATGCAAATTAAACGTGATTTATTATTATAGCATAAAACATTTAATAATATAATTATTTATGAAATTTTTTTATTGATTGGAATACCTTTAGGGACAATTATAATTCGTCCCTAATACCCATCTTGTATTAGTTGGGAATATCTTTTGGGTTATCCGTCCCTAATACCTTTTGGGACTGTTGTGTCTTCCTAATTGGGTTATTAATTGGGACGATTCTAAACCGTCCTAATTGCGTCTGCCAGAATCTAAGTAGTATTAGGGACGATTTATCCGTCCCTAATACTAATAGCGGGAGCGAGAATTTTTCGCAGGAATACCTTTTGGGACATAACATCTGTCCATAATGACAAATGTAGAGTGTCCATGAATTAACATTTAGGATGGTAAAATCCGTAAGTAAAATATTTACGACGCCTTGTATAAAGGACGAATTTTTGCCGTTGCAAAATCTGTCCCATATACTCTTTAGGGATGGTTTTTGTTCTTTTAAGACGGATTTTTACCATCCCTAATACCCATTTTTCTTTTAGTGATAATCTAATGTACATACAAACTTCAAAATATTACAAGCCCTAATAGTTCACAGACCACAAAAATTTGGATAGAGTTTCGTCTATTTTCTTAACATTCTAAAATCTGCTAATATATAACATACATAATGTAAAGCCCGCACGGACATAAAATATAACAATAAAATTACAAAATCCCGTACGACCATAAAAGTTAACAATAAAACTACAAAAGCCTGCACGACCATAACATAATTTTTTTTAATCCCGAATATTAATGACAATAAATAAATAATCCCCTTATTGTAAACCATTGACTTCTTCGTGTGTTCCACGTGGATAAAAGTTAACGGTAAAATGTTATCCTACAAACAAATGGGATACAAAAAAGAGATGATTTTAGTAACCAAGTAATTTTTTTATAAAAATCTCATTCAAGTTGAAAAATTGCATATACGAGTTACAATTATTATTGCATTCTCAAACAGGATGTCTTGTGACTACGTGGTCAGCTCTTATGAGTTACATTAGTCCCATGAAAGGTGTTAGTGCCTCTTACGGAGCCGTTTGAGGACAACTTTGAGTTTTCACCCTCAAACGACATGTTTTTAAGAATAATCTAAATATTTTCAAATCATTATCATATTCTCAAATCGTGAGACCCGTGACTACGCAGTTAGTTCCTACAAGTTACATTGGTTCCGTGCGAGGTTTTCATGCCTCTCACAAGGTCGTTTGGGGATTGGTTTAGGTTTTCACCCTATAATGACTTGTTTTTAAGCCTAATCTATAGATTTTCAAATTATTATCATATTCTCAAACCGAGAAACTCGTGACTACGCGATCAATTTCTATGAGTTACGTTGGCCCCGTGCGAGATGTTAGTACCTCTTACTAGGCCATTTGAGGGTTGGTTTAGATTTTCACCCTTTTAGCTAAAAGTTTTTCATTAGAAAAGTGATGTGAAATCCAAGGCCCTGTATATTAAGTTAACACTAACATGCCAACATATTCCTCATCTCTCAAACCACCGAATAAAATATGTAAATTTTTTCATCATGCATTTCGAGATCATATAATTTGAGTCAAAATGAAATAATTAATAAATCCAAATCAGATATGTGTAGGTGAAATTGATATATCCAACTTATCTAAGTACATGCAACTAAGTGGTAAGTAACAGGTCGAATACCGAATTCATTTTTCGATATATATCATTTATCCTTTTTCAATACTGAAACTACATATCATAATGAATAAACATCTGGTAACTAACAGGTTGAATACCGAATTGAAAAAAAATATAGAAAGTTCAAAGTTACCTGCTTGAAACTTAAAGGATGTTGTTATTGTCATGTCTCTGCGATGTGATCGCTAGTTTAGGGCGAGTAGGGTAGGGGCTATAGAGGAAGGAATAGGTAGTGCAGAGCTGGTTTGGGGGGAGCAGAGGAGGGGAGGGAATGAGAAGGAGGGGATAAGTGTTGTCGTGCATGTCGGCATGTATAACTGAGTACGAAATGCTAATTATAAAAGCCAAATTTCAACTTTACGCCCAACCCCAAATTAGAAAATTAAACCAATCAAGTCTTAATTCATAATTGGCTTTATAAAAGAATTCATAAGTTGAATGAATCCAAAATTAATGGCTTAAAAAAAAAATTTAGAGAGATAAGAAGTTCCCGAATAGATCCAAATAATTCTTCTACACTTTTCGCTCCAGATTTGGTAACACTTTGAATTTGTTCTTTCTGTGGGACCTCCTCAAAATGTCTGTGTCGTGGTGTTTTGCCACCTTCCTGGATGGGGTTGAGATCAACTGAGAAGGCCTTTGTTGGAGCATCAGAGAGCATCGAGTTATCGGGCATATGTGGGGCAACCGGAGAAAATGAGTAACATGTCTAAGCACTATGCACAACCTATTCTTAAATATCACTAAGCATCTATTCGATGCTCTACTAAATGGGCCTTTCCCAATCAGTCCTTTTCGCATCCAAAAAATCCCGTCTATTGAGCCGTGTGGTGTGGCGGTTGAGCTATTTTGCAACACGACACCTGACGGGTTTAAGTGAACAAATAATTGTGTAATAAATTTTCACATAACTAAAAAAATAGAACAACAGAACATAAAATCAGATAAACAAAACAACTGATTAAAAAATCAGAACAACACAAAATCTACCCACCGTTCACAATGGCTACCCACTTAGCGCATGTTTAATCGAAACCTTCCTACCACCTTGAAATCAAACTGCTCTATCTTGACCTCATTTTGGAAATAAAATCAGATAGAAATATTGACTTGCTTTTGCCTTTGAAGAGGAGGAAACCAAGATAGTTAATAAGGGGTTTCTTAAAAGGCAATCCAGTGTATTTGGCTATCAAGAGGGTAGTGTCACTAATGACAAAAATAGGCCAATCTCTGAAATTTATGGATAAGTCGTCAAGATCCCTCCATGAAGAGAACCTATCAATTATAATAAATTTATGATAAACCACGAAGAAGATATTTTATTTATTGAATGTAAAATGATTTATTTTGAGACATAATAATTGGTCTAAATAAAAGACCACGAAAATCACGAAGGTAGACATCACAGAATCACATAAATCAAAGAAATTATGGAAATCACGAAGAGAAACTATTCAGAGCTTGGGTCAGTAAACCTTGTGAAAACTTGTGAAAATGCTATATAACAGTTAGATAACTATTATATAACTTTTAGATAAATGTTATATAAATAGTCATATAAATTTTATATGAACCGAGCTCAAATAATCCCACAATCTCTAACTGTTATATTTGCAGATTTGTACCTTAGAGGGAAGTAGTTCAAAGAAAGGTAGCGTAGGTGGAAGAGGATATTGTGGAGAATCATCTTATCCTCATCCTTCCTAACCATATATGTGTACCTAACAAGAAATGAAATTAAAAATTAATAACAAATTGTTAAATTGAAAAATATAGATGTTAGAGTCCAACATAAATTAAACTAATCTTTCTTTAAGTGATCTATAATTGAGTCCCGAATGCTCATTTTACTGAAGCTATAATCATCATCCATGAAAAAAAATATTTGATGCAAAGAAACAAAGGATATGATAATAGTATTTTATCCCAACACCACAAAAAAAAATATAATATGCAAATAAATAAAAAATAAAGATAGCAGTTATATTGTCAGGAGTGATAGTTACTTTTACACTTGGGAGTAAAAAAGTGGATGAAATTACCTAATTAGTGCTAAGACAACTATTTTAATGATATAAGAGCTCCATGTTCATCGAACACTATACCACAAAAGTTACAAAAGTTGACTCAATTACACTATTCATCGGTGTCACCAATGGGACAACAAAGGTCGCCGAGCTAATACGTAATTCCATTTTTACCAACATCTTCCAAGTTCTCACAATGAGCTTGTTTACCACCCCAAACTTGATTCTTGGGCACTTTGATGTCATCGAGTAAAACTCGCATTTCATTCTTTCTGAACGTGTGGAAGTGAATGGTAGAGACGACTCCTAGTTGTGTTTTCATCCCATAACCAATAAGTTCACGTGAGTGGGATAATATTTTTTATTCAATTAGAGAGGTGAAATTTGGAACCTCGAATGCAAGGGAGGAAAGAGAACACGAAGGAGTTCCACTGCCTAAAGTAGGTAACTCCTAAACGTTGTGACCAACACATGAAAATTTCCCGATTTTGAAGTCAGTAATGAATTCTGATAATGAGCAATTCATCCCCTCTATTTCACTCCTAAGGTCATCAATATGATCCTTCCAATTTTTGTTGTCCTCTTTCACCTCTTTAAGTATTTCTTTAGCAAATGTCGACCCTAATATAGAGGTTCTCGAAATTTTGGACCCAACACAATGAACACATCCTTGCGTATCATTTCTAAAAATCTCAAAAATAAACCTGACATCTAAGGTCTTCTCTTGACCACTTACTTTGTATCCATCCAAAAGCAATTGAATTTGGTCAAGTACAATAATATATTAACATTAGGTTTGATGATATGATACCTTTTTAGGACAAAACGAGCATTAAAAAATTTAAATTACCTCAAATATTTTATCATGAGGGATATAACCACCTAATTTGACTATATGAGTCACCAACCACAACTCAACACGAGTGGGTGCACGCCCATGCTTCTTTCTCCAATTCTATAAAGCTCGAGCATAACCATGATGATATGTATTATGAGTTGTCTTTCTCACACAATTTTGTTAAGTCTCTTTGTTCTTTCTTCACAAAGTCCTTTGAACCTCTAAAGCTTCATTATTGCAAAACACCTCTCAATCGTCAAATTTGACATTTCGTGGAACTTTTTCCTTCCACTTTCCAACATCACCATCCTTCAAATTAACCCTTAGCTTTGACTTGAACTTTTACCAAGCATCGTTCGATTTAAAAAAAAAAAGTCTTCCGAATTTTGCACACATCTGGAAACTCTTTCTATAATATATAAAGAAATAAAATTAAAACATTTCATAATTAAATTTATTAACTATTACATTCTTTGGAAAAGAAAAAAAATAGTATACCATTAATGATGACCAAACTGAGTTCTTATATTGCACATCCACTTGTTTCCAACTCGTATAAGAAATGGGAACATGTGTTCTTGCTAAGTCTCCCAACCTGGTTGAGAGTGTATATGAATCGTCACCAACTATAAGGTCGTGCTTATTAAATTTAAACTTCTTAGCATAAGAGACACAACCCGCTCTCAAAGCACCCGAAGTAACCTTAGAACGGGAGGTTGATATAGGTGTCGCCCCACTTAGTGACGGTTGCAAAGTATCACCCATATGAGACATTTATTTGGAAAAAAAAGTGACTATTAGACACTAAAATAGTCAGAATAAACATTAACAGGAATATTACATGTTCAAATAGCAATATAAAGAAGATTACATGTTCAAATAGACACCATTATATTACATGTTCAAACAAAAGTAAGCATAATATTACAAGTTCAAACAACCATACCTGTATTAAATGTTCAAACAATAGTAAACTATTAAATGTTTACAGCAACAACAACAAATGGAATAAATAGAATATTACCCATTCAAAATAATAAAAAATAAAATATTGCATATTAAAAAAAAGTTCAAAACTAAATCATTGCACTAGAACACATCATCAGTGTCCAAAAGCTCCAGCAGTTTATCATTTTCCTCGAGAATGGAGTCATACATCATACGATCAATATCAATGGCATTTTTTGAGAGTGCAGCTACAGCGGAAATATTGCGACTTCTCAAATAAAATCCAGTTTTTAATTAAACCCAAATTTTAGTTAAACCCTAAGACATGCATCTAGATGATTTATCAAATAAAATATAGCATGCAGGATAAAAACAAATAGTTTCAGGAAAAATCCCCCAAAGGGGCAAAACCTTTTATTTTCACTATAATTTGTAAGAAAACGGCTTACAATCGGATTACAATGAAAATACAGTTTGACTAAGAATTACCCTCAAGTATCGAATTCTGTAGTCAGCGGCTGGAAGTATCCCTTTCCAGGAGGGCAACAATGAATTCACATGCAGAGAACCCACATGAACCTCAGTCCAATCAACAAAGGAAGAACCGCAGCACTCCTCAATGACACGCAGCCATAAAACTTTGTAGAGACTCCCTCAACAATGACACGCAGCCCTCGGTTGCAAAGATCTCTCCACAAAGATGAACAACAACAAAGTTTGTCTTCTAGGGTTCCAAAAGATTCACAAAAGTAATTGGGATTTTTGTGTGTGAATCAAAAAGATGTTTGGCACATCAAAAAGATGAAGACTTTGAGTATTTAGGACTCTGAAAATCGTCTTGAAAAGTCTTAAAAATTAACTCTCCCGAGGTTGGTATTTAAAAGAAACCATTGAAGAGTTTTAGAAAAGCTGGGAACTGTTCGAAGTTATCCCAGGCGGACCGGTCCGGGCCTGAGGCGGATCGGTCCGATGGCGGATCGGTTCTTTTAAATATTGGCTCTATCGGTTCGCATTCGGTCCGGGGAATACTGGCCTCATTTTGCAAGGCGGATCGGTCCGGTTGAGGGGCAGACCGGTCCGATTGCGGATCGGTCCGGTAGGGGGCGGACCGGTCCGGTTTTCCCAGAAAAATAAAATCCTTTTAAAAGCCTCAATTTGCTTTAAAAAAATTACTTCTTATTTTTATAAAAAAACATTTTATAAAAATTTCCCAATACTAAGTATGAACTTTAAAGAAGTTAAAAACAAAACTTTACTAAGTTCATTCTCGCAGAGGCTATGATGTTGAAGACGCTTTGATATTCGGATCCGTTAATGTAGATGCGATCTTGAGTTTCTTCAACGGTGTAACGGCGTACGACATACAAATTGATAATGGACAAAAATGTCCTTACATGTCAGTCTCTTGGGAGAGTGTAAAACAACTGACCACCCCTTCAGCTTTACATCTTAACAATAAAATACTTGATTTTCTTGAGATGCAAGGATGAACGGATCGTCGTGAATAGTATTGTTACTCATGATGATACTAAGATTCACCATCACCAATTTTGAGGTGGGTTCAACTTTGCAAGCATTCTTATCATCAACATCTACACAATCACAATAAAAAATCGTATGTGTTAACTTAATGTAATTGAAGTCGAGTATTTTTCTAATAACTTCATAAAAGTTTGTCATAGTCCCGTTCTTATTAAGGGACTTTGTGGATACACTACTACTCCGAAAGTTGTGATTCTCTTCATGTCCAGAAGTACAAAAGGTGTACCCATTGCATTAAAAATTTTCATAACTAATAACCCTATGGAACGGATCATCGGCATATGGAAAAATTTTCGTATCATTAAATCTTGAGGCCTATAAGGAAATAATAATTTTTTTAGAGATTCATTAAAAAAAATCGGTTGATAAAAAAAGTACACGTATAAATAAAGACTTGTCTAGTTCCTTAGCTAAGGGATGAAATCATCAATTCTATGCCCCCGTTGAGTCTCAGTTACCACAAATTTCTACAAGAAATTAGTTTTAAAATTAAGAAATATCATATTACAATAAATTAATATGAATTGACATAGAACTAAGTTTGTACCTTCTCCATTCATCAACACCCTGAGATAAAATCCATCTGCGTACTTGCTCATACTGTACATTATTTGAGATCAATTCTTTACGTTTACCCAATGCTCGTTGACATTGCAAGTCATCAAACTCATCATCAAGAAAATCCTCAACATTCCTCTTATGAGTTCATTCACCTTTTTTCGATATGTACTCTGTGGCATACAAAGAAGTTTCATGTAACAAATATCCATTAGTAATGCCCCCTTTAACGTACCTCTTATTTTTTGACCACTTTATATATCTTCCCATTTCTCTCTCAAACAACCAATGCCTAATATCTTGGCAACGCAGCTGTCAAAGCTCCATCGGCTAAATGGTGTATGAGGTGGATCATCATCACAAAAAAGGAAGGTCGAAAATAAATTTTAAGGACACAAAGTGCCTCTACCAAAGCGTTTTTATCTTTCAAAAGATATTCCCTAAATATCACTTTGGTACACAATACGTTAAAGAATATGCTTATCCATTGTGTAGATTTAAACAAAGGCTTATGATCCAAAAATGAATGCATAAGCAACGCATGAAGCAACCGTTGCATAATGTGATAATTGTGGGACTTGAGATTGGTAAATCCAGGTGGATCGAGGTTAACATTATTGTTCAAACTTGATGAAAATCCAATCGGTAGCTTTATTGTTTTAAGTGTACGATAAAAGGCTTCTTTATGTTCCTTTCCTAATGCAAAAGGTACCTTTGGCACCCGCCTTTTATAACTTCCTTTAACATATTTCATCCATAATTTGCTCTTAAGATTCAGAGAATCTTTCAAATCTTCATGGGTTTTAACCGTATCTTTATTTCACGATCCTTTCACCGAGAGTATTCTACCTAAAAGAGTCTCTGTAACATTCTTTCCAACATGCATAACAGTAAGGACACAAATTTCCAATTGAGTCTTATGTAGTGTTGGCTCAATTCCGGACAAAAACATTTGATTCAAAGGACAATGTTCATGTGTATTCTTCAAGCCTATGAAAAGTTTGAGTTGAAGACGTATCGGCCTAGTTTAACGTGAAGACATCATCCTAGCCGAGTTTCAAGTGCCGAGTTTCGCGTCCTCAACATTTCGTCATATTTCAAGTCTCCTATAAGGTATGAATGCTACACATATATATTTGTAGAGACTTGGAATATTTTTTAATGGGTGTATTTCTATTTAAAATAAATGTTTATGAGCTTAAATTGAAAATTACATATTTCAACTTTTCGTTCGAAATTATCATTCGAACGAGAATATCCTTCGAACGAGTTTTTCCAACGAGTTTCCCTTTAAACACTGACTTTTCGTTAGAAAATTCGTTCGACCGAAAAAGTCGTTCGAACAAGATTTCAGGCGGAAAAAGTTTTTGGCATTTTCCCACTATTTTATCCCACTACTTTTGACAGTTTATATCAACTTTAGGACCATATTTTTTATAAGAATTTTGAGCATCCTTAGAGAGATTTTAAGTGAAATTCTTCCAACCAAAAGTCCTAGTTTTTCATGTGCCAAATCTAAAAAGGAAAACTCTTTCATACACATGTTTCTACACCCACAAATCAGTTTGTTTTATCCAAGTACATATATACATATATCTATTACTTGGATTTTATTTTGAAACCATAGGTTCATCTTTAACACAAGAAGGAGAAGTTTGGGTTTGCTTTTATTTCCCCTAAAAGAAGAAGTATTGTTTTGTTGCGGAGTTATCATACGGTGAAAGGCACCGTGTGTGGTTGACAGGTTCCACAAGCTTCATTGGATAAGTCCAAGGTTTTGGTGGAGTCCGAAATTGTCGACTAAGCAGAAGTTGGTACAAGAAGACGCGTCAGGGGCTTGAAGGAGTCGAGTTGAGTAAGTTATTTTTCTTGTACTTGTAAAAATTCCGTACTTAGTGGACTTAAGGCTAGTGTTGTTCGAGTTTTTCCCATTTGAGTTTTTCTCGTACATCGCGGCGTAGTGGTTGTGAATTTATTTTATGTTGCAAGTCACTTAGAACGCATACTTTGGATTAAAAGATAAAATATGGTTTAATTCATACTATAGTTTAATTTGGTGCTTATTTTAAGTTTGGGTGAAATTTGAATTTATTTAATTCAAGTCTTTAATATAATTTGATAAAATTTGGTTTGGCCTAATTTGCGAAAAATGAATTAATCTTGTTAGGCAAATGTTTAGGACTTGGGTTGAATTAATTTGGTTTAAGTGAAAAAATTATTAGTTGTTTAATTTAATTTCACTTGAGTTTAGTTTAATTTTGATTTTGAATAAATTAAAATTTGAAGTTTGTGTGTGTTGTGTTGAACCATTCTATTCCACATTTTTGGGAAATCATATTTAAAAACTTAAAATTGGGGGTCTACGTTTCTAAAAAGTGGTATCATAGCCGGAGCGCTAATTTATTGCGTTAAGGTGCTTTTAAATATTTTTGCTTAAATATGGAATTTTTTCCATTTTCAAAATTTCTTGTTTTTGATTGTTCCAACTATGCGTATTGGAAAGCGCGTATGAAATCGAAACTAAAGTCCATAGACAAGAGGGTTTGGTTGTCAGTTGTTAACGGGTGGTCCCCACCCACATGTTTTATAAAAAATGAGTGTGTCCCCAAACCCGTAGATAGATGGAGTGAGAATGAATTTAAACTTGCTAATTTTAATTTTTGAGGTTTAAATGTCTTGTTTAGCGCAGTCACACTGGATGAATTTCGACGTATCATTAAGTGTGAAACCGCTAAGGAAACTTGGAATATTTTGTAACTCACTTATGAAGGAACAAGTGTCGTAAAAGATTCTAAACTCCAAAACCGCACCACTCAATTTGAAACCATCAAAATTAATGAAAAAGAAACATTTGATGAATTTTATGCTAGACTTTTCGATATAGTAAATTCATCATTTTATTTGGGTGAGAAAATTCCCAACGATCGAGTAGTAAAGAAAATTTTATGGTCCCTATTCGGGAGATTTATCCCTAAAGTGATCGTTTTAAATTCTTTACCCACCTCGCTCTCTACCAAAATTGAGGAATTAGTAGGTGATTTGCAAACCTATGAGGTAGATATGTTTCCCTCCAAAAATGAAAAGAAAATATATAAGAGCATTACTTTGAATACCCGAAAGAAGGAAAAACCAGTTGTGGTTGATGAGAGTGATAGTGACTCGGAGGACACGGCTATGTTTGCTAGGAAATTTTGAAAATTTCTTAAATTTAATAAAGATATGTTTAAAATGATTTCAAGAAATTTGAAAATTCTAATCATAACAAAGCCGAAAAGATCCCTAAAACCTATAATGAAAATCTTAATAGGCACGGGTCAAACAAGTGCTATGGTTGTGAATGGTATGGCCATAGGGCTTCTGAATGCCCCACTAAACTAAGGAGAGAGGGTAAGCAACATATTTCATACAATGCCACCCTTAGTGATAGTGATTACGAAGAGGGACCCGATTTCCCCATTGAGCGAAATTTTACCACGATCATGGCAAGTCATGTGAGCACCGTTAATGAATCTTCCCATGAAGATGTACATTTACATGACTCTTCTGAGGCCTTTATTTGTGAAGATCAAAAAGATGATGGTAGTGAGAGTGGAGAAGAAAGAGAGAGTGAAAGGGTTGAGGAGGTTGAAGAGAGTGAACTTCAAATTTCATGTAGAGAGTTATATGGAGAATAAATTAAATTAAAAAGAGCAAATTTGAAGTTAGAAGCGAGTTTAAGGGAGCATGTCAAGGTCATTGATGATAGTGTGTTGGTTGAAGACCTTAGGACTCGTGAGAGAGCTCTTCGTGAGAAGCTAGAATATATAGAAGGCGATAGAGATAGCCTTGGAGGGTTAATGGAATCGATTATAAATGAGCTTCTCAAGTTTGAAGAGAGAAATGGTTTGTTATAGTCTAGAATTTTAAAATTAGAAGAACAATTGAGAGACTCTAGCAAGGCCAAATTTAATTTGGAGTGCAGGTTCGAAAAACTGGATAAAATCTTGGGCACGGTCCAAATAAAAAATGACACTAGTGGTTTAGTCTTATACTATTGTAATGATTCAACTAATAAATTCAATACCAATATTTTGAGAGAATCACCTAGGAGCACTTCTAGAGGTCAATCCCGAGGTACTACTTTTTGACGAGTCTTTACTTGCTCACATTGTGGTCGAAAAGGTCATCTTACGAAGTATTTTTTTTTATCTTAAAAGAATTTATAGGAAATCCAAAGGTAAGGTAACCAAGATAGCTAAGATATCAAAATCCCGAGAGTGTCAATCTTCATTAGTTTGGGTTAGGAGATCCAACTTGGTTGCTTTACGAAACAATATTTTTTATTCTCATTTACTTTCACATGCTTCCTCCCTTGAAAAATCTAAAGGTTGAATGTGTTATTTTTGTTTTCATACTCTAGCTTTTTGGGCTTTATATCATATATCCTTGCTAGTTGTATGCATGTCTATAAATTTCTACTCATTGCTTTATCACATATCTCATGCTAGAATTATGATTTTTGTTTATCTTTTGTATTATAGTTCTTTCATTTTAGTTTGCATTAAATGAAAAATACAAAATGATTTTTGTTTGTCCTTTGAGTAAATATTTTTGTATGTTTGGTTAACAAATTTTCAAAAACCCGAAAAATTTTGTTTTGTCTGTATTTTAGTTTGACTCACTTTATGTGGCATATACTTGTGTTTGAATACCTTCCTTTTTGCTTTCATGTGGCTAAAACTTTTGGTTAATATTATCAATCCTTAAAATATTCGTTGCCATGCATGCATGGAGTAGTTGAATTTTGTGTTGCTTAATGGATTGTATTTTTATATGCCTTAATTCACACATGAACGAGCTCACTTGAAATTTGATCATCACACGTATATTTTGAACAAAGTGAGATGTTCTCCCATCAATTTAGTCATTTACATTTTTTATGACTATGGAGGATTTGTGCATGCAATAACCGTTTCCCGGACTTAAAAATTGAAAAATATGTTTATCCGGTGTAGTAGTTTATCAATGGAATCGGGCTGCGAAAGATAAATTTAATTTACGTGAAAAGCCACCATTGAATTTTAGGCCTTAAAAATTGTGCCATTAAAAAGAATATTTTCCAAGGCCAAAAATAGTTTAGTTAATATGTTCAAAAGGAAAAAAAAAAATTTAGGAGTTTGGTTGGATATATTAACGGTCTTGCACAATGACTTTGTATCCTAGTTAAGCTTTTATTGTCATGACTTTATTAATTTATAGAATCATCAAAATTCTAGGCTTATGTGCATTGTGTATGTTTATTCATTGAGTTCAATTTATATTGTCACGTGAGGCTATATCTAAATGTGATAAATTTTTGTAATCAAATGAGAACTCCATGAACATGTTTTAAGTGATTGGGTCGAAATTTAATTATTACTAGTTCACACCCCTAAACTTCCGACTTGCGTTTATCACATGTATTTGGACACATTTTTGCCATACGAGTGTGAAAAACTTAATGTATTTTGTGTCATGTGTGGTGTTTATTCCTATGTATATCTGCGTGTGCGTTAATGATATTCATTATATATACATATATATGGTATTTTTTTATTTTTGAGTCTTTGTCATGTTTGCTAGTCCATCTATGCTTCTAGTTCATAGTTGGTATCTATTTTGTTGCATATTTTGTTTGATATCACATGTTTAGTATCTTATTTGACAAATTGACATCATTTTTTTTAATCATAAATATGTATCTAGTTATCCTTGTTGTGGATTAGTTCTTGTTAATGTTGCCCATATGCTTTCATGTTCTTATCACCTTATGCACCATCTTTTTTCCTTACTTTCCCATATTTGTATCCCTTATGTAATTTTTAGGGGGATATATGGTACTTAGTTACATTGGGGAAGTAATGAGTATTTAATTAATTTTATCATCTTTTGTCTATTCCTGAATAAAAAGGGCGAGAAGTGGTATCTAAACCTTTAGTTTAGGAGATTTAACTTAGGGGGAGACATCTTTCTAAGTATGTATTTGATAAAGGGGAGAATTAATTTAGGGGGAGTAGTTATTTTAATTTCATTTAATCTTTTGATATTCCCTATGCGTTTAATGTGTTGCTTAAATGTGTAGGAATTTTTTTTTGCTACAACTTTCATTCGGCAAAGCTCTTTATCCTTGGGTTTTGAGTCAAGCATTGTAATTTTTTATTTTGGGTGGGGATGTTTTTTAGTCTAGTTGAGCTTGACGTCCCTTTAAGATTTTTGTTTAGTTTTTGTTCTGGAATAGCCAAAGGGGGAGATTTCTAAGGATACAAATTTCTAATTGAGTCTTATGTAGTGTTGGCTAAATTCTGGACCAAAACATTTGAGTCATAGGATAGTGTTCATGTGTATTCTTAAAGCCTATGATAAGTTTGAGTTGAAGACGTATCGACCTAGTTCAACGTGAAGACATCATCCTTTCTGAGTTTCAAGTGCCTCATTTTTTGTCCCCAACATTTCATCATATTTCAAGTCTCCTATAAGGTATGAATGCTATATATATATTTTTTTGTAGAGACTTGGAATATTTTTTAATGGATGTATTTCTATTTAAATTAAATTTTTATGAGCTTAAATTGAAAATTACATATTCTAACTTTTTGTTCGAAATTTTCATTCGAACGAGTTTTTCCAATGAGTTTTCCTTTTGAACACTGACTTTTCGTTAGAAAATTCGTTCGAATGAAATGTCATTCGAATGAGATTTCAGGCGGGAACAGTTTTTGACATTTTCACACTATTTTATCCCACTACTTTTTGACAGTTTATATCAACTTGGGGACCATATTTTTTCTAGGACTTTTGAGCATCCTTAGAGAGTTTTTGAGTGAAATTGTTCCAACCAAAAGTCCTAGTTTTTCATGTGTCACATCTAAAAGGGAAAACTCTTTCATACACATGTTTTTACTCCCATAAATCAGTTTGTTTTTTCCAAGTACCTCTCTACATATATCTATTTCTTGGACTTTGTTTTGGCACCATTGGTTCATCTCTACCACAAGAAGGAGAAGTTTGGGTTTTCTTATATTTCCCATAAAAAAAGAAGTCTTGTTTTGATTCGGCGTTCTCATATGGTGAAAGGCATCGTGTGTGGTTGATAGGTTCCAAAACCTTCATTGGAGGAGTCCAAGGTTCCAGTGTAGTTCGAGATTATCGACTAAGTAGAGGTTCGTACAAGAAGGCGCGTGTAACACCCCGTAATTTGGAGGATTTAATATTTAATTATTTTTGGGAGTTATAAAAATATTTAAATTTGGAGAAACTTAAATTCATGAGTTGGAGAATTTAATTGAGTGAGCTGAATTATTTATAACTGGCCACTTTTAAGTTTAATGGTTCAAAATCTCGTGTGTCACATCTTGAGGTTGAAATTTGGAAATTTTGAAAAGTATTTCAGATGGTAATTTCGAGTGCACGATTGCATCCGGATGGGTCGAGATAGTCAAAAAAGAGTACCTGGGGGTAGTAATTGGGTCTCAGAGTATTTTTGGGCATAGTCGGGCCCACACGGGGTGAGTTGGGCCTTTTTAATTAGACCCACATGGCCAAAAAAGGGATTGGATATTTTTAACCTAATTGAGAGATCAGGGAACGGCAGTCAACTCAACTCTAAGCCTAGGGCTTGAGAGGGAAATTGGGTGAAAGCAAATCAAGAGCCAATTTGGGGATGTTGGAGCCAAATTAAGGGACTACACTAATGGATCAGATACTACGAATAATTCCAGGCAAGTGGTTAACTGTTGTGATTTCTAAATTGATGATCAATTCATATCATAATGATGTGTAAACCAAAATTCGTTTTGGGGATAAATGGGTACAAAAATGGGGTTTTGTTCATGGAACTATTGAATGAGATTCAAAGTAAAAATTGTTGTGTTGTATATCTTTGAGTATGGATATTTGATTTGAATGAGAATCCGAAATATAACCTGGTGGGATTGGGTTTAGGAATTTAGTTGGTAGAACAAAGTTGATGAATTTTAATGGAAAAACCATTTCGGGAAATTATGAAAGTAAGTGGAGAAAATTGTGTATCTTAAGATCCCTATAATGTGTGGGATGTGAATTAATCATGTTTATGTGACAGGGTGATGTGATTAGTGGTTAAAATTAAGGTTTACAAACCCTGGATTTCGTTAATGGTGGAATTCAGTGGGGAAGGAGAGCTGCCCATGTATGATCAATCGATCGATCGAGGGCCATCGATCGATCGATGGTTGGAATTCTTTGCCAGGTCGGGTTGTTGGGTACCCTTGTTTTATTTTTTGGATTTTGGGTATAATTTTATTTGGTGCAAAATTATAGAGAACTTAATAGCTAGGAGCTCAAAAGATAGCAATTAGGAATGTGCAATCTAAGTTAAGAGTTGAGACTTAAAGTGAAAATTTTGGGTGAAAGATATTCAATTTAATTATGGACCAAGTGGGCGAGTCCGGGTATGTTGGTAATTATAGGTAAATATAATTAGGAAATTATGGAGATGAATGTGTGACACATTGTGGGTGAATATGTGGGAATGAAATTATGGGATGTAAAATGGACCAAGTGAGCGAGTCTGGGTATGTTGGTTAAGTGACATCAAAGTATTAAATTAATTATTGAGAGAGAGTAATTAATTTGGAGTCAGAACATAGACTCCAGAAATATTAAATTACGGGCCAAGTAAGTGAGTCCGGGGATAATGGTTGGGTGACACCAAGTTATTAAATTAATGGATGTGATAATTAATGAAGGTAGAGTCGGAGGGTAGACTCGAAAAAGTATTAAATTAATTGATATTGTAATTAATTAGTTTAGGATCGGGTTGTAGACCCGAAATTTGGTATAAATTAATTAATGTGTAAATTAATTAACTGGGAGTCGGACCACAGACTCAGTTTGGTATGAATTAATTAATGTGTAAATTAATTATATTAGAGTCGGACCACAAACTCGGATTTGTGTTGATTAATTAATGTGTAAATTAATTATATTAGAGTCGAACCACAGACTCGGATTTGTGTTGATTAATTAATGTGTAAATTAATTAAATAAGAGTCGGATTGTAGACTCGGGTAGGTATTAAATTAATGGGTGTGTTAATTAATTTAATAAGAGTCGGATTGTAGACTCGAGTAGGCATTAAATTAATGGTTGTGTTAATTAATTTAATAAGAGTCGGATTGTAGACTCGGGTAGGTATTAAGTTAATAAGTGTGTTAATTAATTTAATTAGAGTCGGATTGTAGACTCGGGGAGGTATTAAATTAATAAGTGTGTTAATTAATTTAATTAGAGTCGGACGATAGACTCGGGGCGGTATTAAATTAATAAGTGTATTAATTAATTTAATTAAAGTCGGACAATAGACTCGGGGAGGTATTAAATTAATGGGTGTGTTAATTAATTTAATTAGAGTCGGACCATAGACTCGGGGAAAGTATTATATTAATTGAGGAGTGAATTAATTATATTAGAGTCGGACCATAGACTCGAGAAGAGGATAAATAATTAAGTGAGAAAATTAATTGTGTTGCTTTGGGCCACAGACTCAGGAAATTACAGGCAGTGTGCGGGATTTTGAGTACACGGTAAAGCCAGGGTTTATATTATATAGATACGGTGTGGTGATAGTATATATATACGTGTATATATTGTGTGTGATATTAAATATCAGTGACTAGATATTTATTCAATTTATATACTCTAATGCTACCAAGGGAGGTTGCGCGATGTGGGTGGATCCCATAGCTTGGGGTGTAGGACGAGTATATCCCCAGCGTCCGATATATATGGGTGAGGGATTTATCTCACTTTCAGGGAAGGAATATTACCACCTCCAACTCAACTCAACAAAGCCTTTTCCCAATTATTTAGGGTCGGCTACATGAATCCTATTTTTCCATTCCATTCTGTCCAGTGCAATATCTTTGGTTAAACCACATGATATCATGTCCTTTTTTATAATATCCCACCAAGTTAATTT
Organism: Sambucus nigra; assembly: GCA_949130495.1. Lineage (NCBI taxonomy): Eukaryota > Viridiplantae > Streptophyta > Magnoliopsida > Dipsacales > Adoxaceae > Sambucus > Sambucus nigra. The sequence goes on from OX422223.1 coordinate 124,389,138, forward strand.
AGGCCTACCTCTACCCCTTGGGTTACCATCAATACTAAATAAATCACTTTTCCTTACAGGAGCATCCATTGGTCTACGCTTGACGTGTCCAAACCATCTAAGTCGATTTTCTCTCAATTTATCTTCTATAGGAGCTACTTTTACCGTTTCACGAATTTATTCATTTTTAATTTTATCCTTTCGAGTTTTACCACAAATCCATCTTAGCATTCGCATCTCCGCCACACTCATTTTCTTCACATTTTGTTTCTTGGTTGCCCAACACTCTGTCCCATATAACATGGCGGGTCTAATGGTCGTCCTATAAAATTTTCCTTTTAACTTCAAAGGTATACGCCTATTACACAGAACGTCGGTCGCACTTCTCCACTTAACCCAGCCTGCTTTAATCCTATGCGTAACATCATCACTAATATCTCCATCTTTTTGTATAATCGATCCTAAATAACAAAAATGATTATTTCTAGGTATTTCTTGACCCTCCAATTTCAGCACATCTCCATTTGTCCTCCTATTACTACTAAAATTACACTCCACATATTATGTTTTAGTTCTGCTTATTTTAAATCCTCTTGTTTCTAAAGTTTCTCTCCACAATTCCAACCTAGCATTTATCCCCATCTTAGTCTCATCGACTAAAACAATATCATCTACAAATAGCATAAACCATGGCACCTCATCTTGTACTTGTCCAATCAACTCATCCATAATAAGAGCAAAGAGATAAGGACTTAATGCTGAACCTTGGTGTAGCCCTACCGTAATTGAAAATTCACTACTTTCTCCAGCTGATGTTCTTACTGTAGTCATCGCACCATCATACATATCCTTGATCACGTCAATATATCTGCGAGTCACTCCTCTTTTATGTAGAACCCACCATATTATATCTCTGGGTATCCTATCATACGCCTTCTCCAAATCTATAAAAATCATATGAAGATCCTTCTTTTTCTCTCTATACCTCTCCATTAATCTTCTCAATAAATAGATTGCTTCCATTGTTGACCTCCCAGGCATAAACCCAAATTGATTCTCAGATACTGTTGTCTTCAATCTCAATCTATATTCAATCACTCTCTCCAAAAGTTTCATTGTATGACTCATTCACTTAATACCACGATAATTTGAACAACTTTGTATGTCCCCTTTATTTTTATAAATAGGTACTAAAATACTTTTTCTCCATTCATCGGGCATCCTATTAGTCATTAAAATTCTATTAAATAATTTTGTAAGCCATGATACTCCATCCTCCCCTAAGCACTTCCAAACCTCAATAGGGATACCATTTGGTCCTAAAGCCTTCCCTGTTTTCATCTTTTTTAGAGCAATCCTGACCTTTGTTGTCCTAATTCTACGAAAAAATATATCTTCTCGAGTCTCCCTAAGTTCTTCTATATCTAATCTACTCCCATTATCTCCATTTAATAACCTCTAAAAGTAGTTTTTCCATCTTTACATAATTTCATCATCTTTGGCTAGGACTCTCGAATCATCACTTTTGATGCACTTAACGTTATTAAAACCTTTTGTTTTCCTATCCCTAAGTTTAGCAAGCTTATAAATACTTTTTTCCCCTTCTTGTGTTCCTAATTTTGTATAAAGATCATCATACGATTTTAACTTAGCATCTCTTACCACTTTCTTAACTTCCTTTTTAGCCCATTTATATTTCTCAAAATTCTCTTCATTTATATTTGTTTGCCATGTTTTAAAGCACTCCCTTTTAATTTTTACTATATTCTGTACTTCTTCATTCCACCACCAAGTTTCTTTAGACTGTGGCCCTTTGACTTTTTATTCTCCAAGAATTTCTTTTGATATTCTCCTAATGCATGTGGCCATCTTATTCCACAGTATGTTAGTTTTTTCTTCACAATTCCATGTTGCTTCATTTAATACTTTATCTTTAAATAGTTCTAATTTCTCTCCTTTTAAATTCCACCACCTAGTTCGTGGGTTAATCTTCACTTTTCGCACTCGTGATTGATTTTTAATATTTATATCCAACACCATTATCCTATGTTGTGAGGTTAAGCTCTCTCCCGGGATAACCTTACAATCTTTACACGTTAATCGGTCTCCTTTCCTAGTAATGAAAAAATCTATTTGGCTCTTATGTGTTCCACTTTTATAAGTTATTAAGTGTTCAAGCCTCTTTTTAAAACATGTATTTACTAGTAAAAAATCATAAGCCATCGCAAAATCTAAGATAGACTCTCCCCCGTCGTTCCTATCTCCAAAACCATGTCCTCCATGCACTATCTTATATCCTACACGATCTTCTCCTACATGGCCATTAAAATCTCCACCTATATAGATTTTCTCACCTAGGGGTATTTCTTGAATTAGTTCATCCATTTGTTCCCAAAATTGTACTTTAGTGTGCTCATCTAATCCTACTTGAGGTGCATAAGCACTAACAATATTACTTATGTTTTCACCTAATACCAATTTTACAAGTATAAGTCTATTACCTTTCCTAATAAAGGTTACGATATCGTCCTTAAAGTTTTTATCTACTATTATTCCAACTCCGTTCTTATTTCTATGTTTTCCTGTATAATATAATTTGAATCCTGTATTTTTTATTTCTCTAGCTTTCTCACCGACCCATTTAGTTTCTTGTAAACAAGCTATGTTAACTTTTCTTCTTATCATGGTATCTACTAACTCCATCCCTTTGCCTGTCATAGTCCCTATGTTCCAAGTCGCTAACCTAAGTCTAGTATCCTGGACTAGCTTCTTTACCCGCACACGTCCAGCTTATTGCAGGAACCCTTGTGTATTTATCGTCGCATCCGGGCGCCGATGCGATGCCCCTTGCCTATTTTTTGAGACACCTGGTGGCATGCGCAACGCCCCTTGCCTATTTTTCGAGACACCTGGTGGCAGGCGCAACGCATCGCTTAAGGGTAATGACCTAGCATTAGTACGTATATTCATAGGATTCGTGTTCATAAGGATCTAACAAAGTTTTACGCTGGCTGTCCGCTACCGAACACAACCCTCCTCCTTTTTCCGGGCCTGGGACCGGTAATGTCAAAAAAATAAGAAGTTAAGCACGACACAGGCGGAGTTGAATATGACCGCCTCCACTACATTTATATTTTGGGCCAAGTTGGTGAGCGATTCTAACTTGGGGAACTAGGTTTTGTGAGCACACCTAGTGAGATAGAATTTTAGAGGGAATCATACGGCGAGGGTATACTCGAAGGGATGGACATACGTATGTTATATGTGTGGATGTTGTGGTAAAGGTACGTATATAATGGTAGTAAATATTATATGCGGGTAATAATACAGTGTGTGATGTATTTACTTTATATAACTTGTGACACGGTTATATGCTATTATTTAAGAGGAATTAATTAAGTTAATTATGATATAACTTATAATTCAAGAATCATTATACTCAGGTTAGAGTAGTATGGAAAGGGGAGGTTATACCGGGGCTAGTTGGATGGAATAGTGCAACAAGGTGGGGTTATGGTAACCGTTAGGTGTGCACATTAGTGGAGGGCTGAGAATGTCCACAAGGGAGTGCGACACTAACTTAAATATGAAGCGCATTCATGCATTTTAAATTACTGCAGTTAATTCACTTGCTAAATATTTTCAAAATGTTTTGAGTTCTAACCCTTGCTATAAAACTATTTTCAAAACCTTTTAGGTGTCCAGCCACAAGGACGCCAGGATTGATATTCTATTCCAGGGACACGGAGCTGTGGCATATGTGGATGCTAGCAGGATTTTGGATTAGATGCATCATTCATTCATTCCTAGAGTAGGAATCGCTTATCAGTTCCAGTTTTATTTAGGGCATGTCGCCCAGACTTTCAGTTCAGTTTTCAGACTTATTTTATTTCGGTGTTGGATATTTTTATTGGATTATTTCTTTGGTGGCCGGTGGTTTATTCGGCAAGTTGTGTAATTAATTATTCAGTTGAGTTTTATTCAGTGGTGTGAATGGTTTATATTTATTTCTGCATGTACTATTTTGTGTAATCAAAAATATTAAAATTGGCACCAGCTTTTGGAATACTAGGTGGTTAGTAAGTTTTAAAAAGTTTTCGACAGTGATGTTAAGGATGATCCAACTGAGATTCCTGTTTTAATTTGGTATAGGACTGATCATCCGGTATTTTAGTAGGCGGGGTATCACAGATGGTATCAGAGCATCTCAATCCTTTTTTCTGTCGTTAAGGTGGAGAACTGAACCAAGAATTCTCTTTCTTCATCATCAATCGAATCACTGTTTGCGACCCAGGATTCTATTTTATCATCAATCCAATCCCCGTTCACGTTTTTTATTTTTCTTATCAATGAATAGATCTCTTTACTTATATGACTTAGATGTCTCGTATTTCTCGAAAAAGTGATTCGATTAATGGGATTTGGTATGATACTTATGAGATCGATGAGATTGATATTCAAATATTTCTTCTTAGAACGTATTGATTTGACCCCATAAGCGGGACCACCACCCAATAGCATGTTGCCGCCAGAAGCAGAACCCCGTATTTCTTCTAGAGAATCTCCTAATTGTTCCAGAGCAACTAGAAAGAGATTCTTTAACCAGAAAGAATTCGGTTCAGATGTAGGATACCTATCCAGAAGTTTTCGCAACTCAATCACAGATGATGGAATCATCAAAGATTTGACCTTTTTCTAAATTCATAGCCTTCGCGGTAGCTTCATCGATGTTACCTACCAAATAAAAGGCCTATTCAGGAAGACCATCTAATTCTCCGGAAAGGATCAATTGTAAACCTCTAATTGTTTCTGCTAGACCAATATATTTCCCTGGAGAACCGGTAAATACTTCTGCTACGAAAAAAGGTTGTGATAAGAAACGCTCAATTTTTCGCGCTCTTGCTACGGTTAAACGATCCTCTTCGGATAATTCGTCCAACCCAAGGATAGCTATAATGTCCTGAAGTTCTTTGTAACTTTGTAAAGTTTGCTTAACCATTTGCGCAGTGTCATAATGTTCCTCACCAACGATCCGAGGTTGTAGCATAGTTGACGTTGAATCTAAAGGATCTACTGCTGGATAGATACCTTTGGCGGCTAGTCCTCTTGATAGTACGGTAGTAGCATCTAAATGTGCAAATGTCGTAGCAGGAGCAGGGTCGGTCAAATCGTCTGCGGGTACATAAACTGCTTGAATAGAAGTTATGGACCCTTCTTTGGTAGAAGTAATTCTTTCTTGTAAAGTACCCATTTCGGTACTAAAGGTGGGTTGATAACCCACAGCGGAAGGCATTCTACCCAATAGTGTCCTTGGGATCTGTTCGGATTTTCACATTTTGGCTTAGCAATCTTTGATATAGAGCCCTATCATATGATTGTTGTATTCTTATACGTAAGCGCATTTACGTTCTTCTGCCAAATTTATAATTGAGGGTTAACTCATACGATTCGATTATCATTCCAAATGCAGCCCAGGAGAGGGAGCAACTAGGGTAGCAGGGGGAGATGAGACTAGGGAGGCTCATCAGGAGCAAGAGTTACCGCAGCAACGGCCATAGATGATTTTGGCAGCATAGGTAACTGAATTAGTGGCATAGGCAATTGGAGCAGCGGTGGTCACAACGGTAGGGTACTTTCTACGGGATCAGACACAAGTGTTAGTGGTGCCAGATGTTCAGACTCACGTGGGGTCGTTGGGGTGGAAGCAAGAAAGAGAGGTTATTTTTAGTGGGAACCCACCAGAGTTGTGAGGGGGTTTAGATGTAGTGCTAGTTTGTCAAGGAAGAGAGATATCCCGCGTCACCTACGCATGGGAGATTGCGATGAGGTGCGAAAGCAAATGCTAACCACTTTTAGTTTAGTGGAAGCAACGCTACAGTGGTGGGAGTCGATCACCACATTGAGGAAAGGGACACACTAGTTATTGCAGAGTTTTGGGTGCGGTTCGACCGCAAGTATTTTTCCTCCAGTGGTTGAGACCGCAACGAGGAGAAAATTTTATGAGGTGACTCCAGGGGACCGTTAAGTGGCCGATTATGTGGAAGAATTCACTCGTTGGCAAAATTTTGTACCGGATGAGGTAAGCAAGGAGAGGAGAAAGAAAGCAATGTTTATGGATGGGTTAGTCTGGAGAATTAGAAAACATTTAATTGGTAAATACGCATTAGTAGCTTATACTGATGTCGTTAACGCAGCACTTCGGCACTGTTGGGAATATCTCTTCCACGCAAAAAGAAGTGGGAGGGGAGTGGGAATCAGCCAGTCGAATAAGGCAGGAGGGAACAATACCAGTGGGGTATCCCAGCATCAGACTGGGGGAGATCATGGGCAGGATTTTCGGTAAGGAAATCAGGCCAAACGATTTAGAACTTGAGGCTTTCGGCAGGATGGCCAGGAATTTCAACAAGGTCGACATGGAAGGGACCAGTAGCAGGGTGAATGTATTAGAAGTTTTTCGTTTGTGGAGAAAGTGAGACACATGAAGATATATTGCCTTAAGCGAGGCAGGGGTCAACTACAGGACGAGGTCCTGGATGTACAGCCACTAAAGCAAGTCATGGGCGCATTCGGGCAGGGAGAAGATGCTCCGGAACCCGAGGATCAGCCGTTACAGCTGGAGTATGGAGGTATTTATTTTTACCCTATGGTTTTGGGGTATATTTTTGAGTGACAAGGAGGATGTCACAATATAAGACTTACTTTTCATTAGAGTTCGCGAGTAAGTCGAACTTAGTGGGTGCGTTGGCTGTAGCAGCCATAGTATGTGGATAAACTTTCCGTAGGGTAGCGGAGTTTCCTTAGTGTTCTTCACGGGAGAGTGAAGGTGTACACTGAGTGAAGGTTTGAATTATGTGAGTAATTACTACTTTCAAGAATTATGGGAGTAGGGTTGATAACATTTCCTAAAAAAATCGACTGGATAGCGATGAAATTTAACTATGGTGGATAGTGGTGTAAAATTTTATTGTTCGCGACACCAGGGTATGGTTGGTACTAGGTATCACCAGAGAGGGTGTATAGCCTATATATATGTGGATATGTATGTTGTATTGCGTGGTACGATAACACATAGTGAGGTTTTGTATTCTCACATTTTATCCCGGTAAGTGGGGATGTTTACTGAAGTGAATCAGGGTGGTTAGATTTATTTTCGAGCAAAGAGAGATAGCTCGGGGTTTATTTTGCGCAAGGACTAGTGATAGTAAGGACGCGGTATTGTATGTTGTCTTTGGTAGAATGAGGGTAAGCGTATATACTTTTGTGTTGAGAGACAAGTATTTATGGGGAGATGTTTAGACGTTAGCACATGGGTTGGGTACCCGGGCAGTATATATATGTGTATATATATATATATATATATATATATATATATATATATATATATATATATATATATATATATGATATGACTACGGGTTCGAAGTTATATTACGGGTTATGACTAGCATAGTCGGGTAACTTTCGTGCGGTAGAGCGTGGGGATAGGGTGTATGGGCACCCGGGTTAATTAAGGCGAATTTTGTGCGGTTAAGTACGGGTATAGGGTGTATGGGCGCCCTAGATAATCTAAATGCATACTTGTGTAACGTATGATTAGAAGCGGATGGGATAGATATAGCGGGCTTTGAGACACATGACTAGAGAGTAATATGCGAAGCTTGGAACATTACGATCATCTTAATTTCGAGGATGAAATTCCTTTGTAAGTGGGGGAGTATGTAACACCCCGTAATTTTGAGGATTTAATATTTAATTATTTTTGGGAGTTATAAAAATATTTAAATTTGGAGAAACTTAAATTCATGAGTTGGAGAATTTAATTGAGTGAGCCGAATTATTTATAATTGGCGACTTTTAAGTTTAATGGTTCAAAATCTCGTGTGTCACATCTTGAGGTCGAAATTTGGAAATTTTGAAAAGTATTTCGGATGGTAATTTCGAGTGCGCGATTGCATCCGGATGGGTCGAGATAGTAAAAAAAGAGTACCCGGGGGTAGTAATTGGGTCTCAGAGTATTTTTGGGCATAGCCGGGGGGCCTTTTTTAATTAGACCCACATGGACAAAAACGAGATTGGATATTTTTAACCTAATTGAGAGATTAGGGAACGGCAATTAACTTAACTCTAAGCCTAGGGCTTGAGAGGGAAATTGGGGGAAAGCAAATCAAGAGCCAATTTGGGGATGTTGGAGCCAAATTAAGGGACTACACCAACGGATCAGATACTACGAACAATTCCAGGCAAGTGGTTAACTGTTGTGATTTCTAAATTGATGATAATCAATTCATATCATAGTGATGTGTAAACCAAAATTCATTTTGGGGATGGGTACAAAAATGGGGTTTTGTTCATGGAACTATTGAATGAGATTCAAAGTAAAAATTGTTGTGTTGTATATCTCTGAGTATGGATATCTGATTTGAATGAGAATCCAGAATATAAACTGGTGGGATTTAGATTTGGAATTTGGTTGGTAGAACAAAGTTGATGAATTTTAATGGAAAATCCATTTCGGGAAATTATGAAAGTAAGTGGAGAAAATTGTGTATATTAAGATACTTATGATGTGTGGGATGTGAATTAATCATGTTTATGTGATGGGGTGATGTGATTAGAGGTTTAAATTAAGTTTTACAAACCTTGGATTTCGTTAATGGTGGAATTCAGTGGGTAAGTAGAGCTGCCCAAGTATAATCGATCGATCGATCGGGGGCCATCGATCGATTGACGGTCGGAATTCTTTGCCAGTCGGGTTGTTGGGTACCCTTGTTTAATTTTTTGGATTTTGGGTATAATTTTATTTGGTGAAAAATTATAGAGAAATTAATAGCTAGGAGCTCAAAAGATAGCTATTAGGAATGTGCAATCTAAGTTAAGAGTTGAGACTTAAAGTGAAAATTTTGGGTGAAAGATATTCAATTTAATTATGGACCAAGTGGGCGAGTCCGAGTATGTTGGTAATTATAGGTAAATATAATTAGGAAATTATGGAGATGAATGTGTGACACATTGTGGGCGAATATGTGGGAATGAAATTATGGGATGTAAAATGGACCAAGTGGGCGAGTCCGGGTATGTTGGTTAAGTGACATCAAAGTATTAAATTAATTATTGAGAGAGAGTAATTAATTTGGAGTCGGAACATAGACTCGGGAAATATTAAGTAACGGGCAAAGTAAGTGAGTCTGGGGATAATGGTTGGGTGACACCAAATTATTAAATTAATGGATGTGATAATTAATGAAGGTAGAGTCGGAGGGTAGACTCAGAAAAGTATTAAATTAATTGATGTTGTAATTAATTAGTTTAGGGTTGGGTTGTAGACCCGGAATTTGGTATTAATTAATTAATGTGTAAATTAATTAACTGGGAGTCGGACCATAGACTGAGTTTCGTATGAATTAATTAATGTGTAAATTAATTATATTAGAGTCGGACCAAAAACTCGAATTTGTGTTGATTAATTAATGTGTAAATTAATTATATTAGAGTCGAACCACAGACTCGGATTTGTGTTGATTAATTAATGTGTAAATTAATTAAATAAGAGTCGGATTGTAGACTCAGGTAGGTATTAAATTAATTGATGTGTTAATTAATTTAATAAGAGTCGGATTGTAGACTCGAGTAGGTATTAAATTAATGGGTGTGTTAATTAATTTAATAAGAGTCGGATTGTAGACTCGTGTAGGTATTAAGTTAATAAGTGTGTTAATTAATTTAATTAGAGTCAGATTGTAGACTCGGGGAGGTATTAAATTAATAAGTGTGTTAATTAATTTAATTAGAGTCGGACAATAGACTCGGGGCGGTATTAAATTAATAAGTGTGTTAATTTATTTAATTCGAGTTGGACGATAGACTCGGGGAGGTATTAAATTAACAGGTGTGTTAATTAATTTAATTAGAGTCGGACCATAGACTTGGGGAAAGCATTATGTTAATTGAGGCGTGAATTAATTATATTAGAGTCGGACCATAGACTTGGGAAGAGGATAAATAATTAAGTGAGAAAATTTATTGTGTTGAGTCGGGCCACAGACTCAGGAAATTACAGGCAGTGTATGGGATTTTGAGTACACGATAAAGCCGGGATTTATATTATATATATACGGTGTAGTGATAGTATATATATACGTGTATATATTGTGTGTGATATTAAATATCAGTGACTAGATATTTATTCAATTTATATACTCTAATGCTATCAAGGGAAGTTGCGCGATGTAGGTGAATCCCCTAGCTTGAGGAGTAGGGCGAGTATATCCCCAGGTCATAGCGTTCGATATATATGGGTGAGGGATTTATCTCACTTTCAGGGAAGGAATATGACCGCCTCCACTACGTTTATATTTTGGGCCAAGTTGGTGAGCGATTCTAACTTGGGGAACTAGTTTTTATGAGCACACCTAGTGAGATAGCATTTTAGAGGGAATCATCCGGCGAGGGTATACTCGAAGGGATGGATATACGTATGTTATATGTGTGGATGTTGTGGTAAAGGTACGTATATAATGGTAATAAATATTATATGCGGGTAATAATACAGTGTGTGATGTATTTACTTTATATAACTCGTGACACGGTTATATGCTACTATTTAAGAGGAATTAATTAAGTTAATTATGATATAACTTATAATTCAAGAATCATTATACTCGGGTTCGAGTAGTATGGAAAGGGGAGGTTATACCGGGACTAGTTGGATGGAATAGTGCAACTAGGTGGGGTTAAGGTAATCGTTAGGTGTGCACATTAGTGGAGAGGTGAGAATGTCCACAAGGGAGTGAGACACTAACTTAAATATGAAGCGCATTCATGCATTTTAAATTCCTGCAGTTAATTGACTTGCTGAATATTTTCAAAATGTTTTGGGTTCTAACCCTTGCTATAAAACTATTTTCAAAACCTTTTAGGTGTCCAGCCACAGGGACGTCAGGATTGATATTCTATTCTAGGGACACGAAGCTGTGGCATGTGTGGATGCTAGCAGGAGTTTGGATTAGACGCATCATTCATTCATTCCTAGAGTAGGAATTGCATATCAGTTTCAGTTTTATTTAGGGCATGTCGCCCAGACTTTCAGTTCAGTTTTCAGACTTATTTTATTCCGGTGTTGGATATTTGTATTGGATTATTTCTTTGGTGGCCGGTGGTTTATTCGGCAAGTTGTGTGATTAATTATTCAGTTGAGTTTTATTCAGTGGTGTGAATGGTTTATATTTATTTCCGCATGTACTGTTTTGTGTAATCAAAAAAGTTAAAATTGGCACCAGCTTTTGGAATACTAGGTGGTTAGTAAGTTTTTAAAAGTTTTCGACAGTGATGCTAAGGATGATCCAACTGAGATTTCTGTTTTAATTTGGTATAGGGATGATCACCCGGTATTTTATTAGGCGGGGTGTCACAACGCGTCAGGGGCTTGAAGGAGTCGAGTCAAGTTGAGTAAGTCATTTGTCTTGTACTTGTAAAAATTTCGTACTTAGTGGACTTAAGGCTAGGGTCGTCCGAGGTTTTTCCCATTTGGGTTTTCCTCGTATATCGCAGCATAGTGGTTCTGAATTTATTTTATCTTGCAAATCACCTAGAATGCATGCCTAGGATTAAAAGATAAAATATGGTTTAATTCAGGTTATAGTTTAATTTGGTGCTTATTTTAAGTTTGGGTGAAATTTGAATTTATTTAATTCATGTCTTTATATAATTTGGTAAAATTTGGTTTGGCCTAATTTGCCAAAAATGAATTAATCTTGTTAGGAAAATGTTAGGACTTGGGTTGAATTAATTTGGTTTAAGTGAAAAACTTATTAGTTGTTTAATTTAATTTCACTTTGAGTTTTGTTTAATTTTGATTTGGAAGAAATTAAAATTTGAAGTTTGTGTGTGTTGTGTTGAACCATTCTATTCCGCACTTTTAGGAAATCATATTTAAAAAATTAAAATTGAGGGTCTACGTTTCCAACAATAACATCTAAATTATGTCTAATATCATTATCCTTCCAGTACTCTAAAACAAAGAAAATCTACTTCCTTGGAAACCCCTCGGTACCCGTTAGATCCTCATCGTCACCCTCACTTGAATAATTACCATATTCTATTACGGCATCCTCCTTCTCCTTCTCCTTCCCCTTCCCCTTCCCCTTCCCCTTCCCTTTTCCCTTTCCCTTTTTGTCTCCCTTTTCCTCTATTTTAAAACCTTCTTGAGCGATAAGTGACACTACCTGCTCAACTTCTACACTTGTTAACATCCTTGGACTCATAGCATCCTCTATTTTACCATTAAATGCTTCCTTTGATTTGTCAAACCTGTAAAGATGGTTTTGAGGAAGGAACATAGGAGATCGTTGGTAAAAAAAAATTGACTTAGGAAGATATTGAGAAGGTGTATATGTAGAACAAACAGGACATCCATTTTAAACTTGAGTTTAACAACCAGCTAGCATCCCATAAGCTGGAAAATCATGAGTATCCCACATCAACATGGCTTTTAACTGGAAAATCATAAATACCCCGCATCCCACCCCTCAACTCCGGACCATAAGATCTGTAACTCATCTACCAACGGTTAAAGGAAGACATCAATATTACTTAATGGTGACTTTATCCCCGGAATAAATACATACAACATTGAAAACTCACTTTTCATACACATTGATGGAGGAGGGTTGAGAGGGTGAATTATCACTGACCAATAACTATACTTACGGCCAAATATGTTATTCGGGCTAAAACCATCAGTTGCTATTACAAGTCGAATATTGCGCGGATCTTTTGTAAAATCTCTCCACATAATGTTCAAATTTACCCATTCTTCTGAATCTCGGGGACAACGCAAGAATTCCATAGAAGATCTTGCACGAGTGTGCCAAGTTATTTTCTCCGCTATCCATTTTATGGTATACAATTGTTTTGGCCTAGGGATTAAAGGCAAATGTCGCATTACCTTCTTAGGAACCCTAAAATACTTTTTTCCATTAGTATTCTGAATTTATACCCCGTCCTTGTCTAGACAAGTAAACTTGTAGCGTAAAGAACCACATTTTATACATCTATTTTAATTTTCATGATCTTTCCAAAATAACATATAGTTGTTAATGCATACGCCATACTTAACATAATCCGTACGGAGATCTCTAACGGTGTTTTTCATTTCTGTATAACTAGTTGTCAAGTTATTCCCTTCAGGATGTATCTCATTTAGCAATCTAAGAATTCCACCTGTAGTACCATCTGACAAATTGAATTGTGTTTTCAAATCACTCGACTTTATAAAAGCATACATTATGATATGATGCGAAGAACTAGTACTTAGGTGCAATGGATCCTGTGCGAGTTGATGTAAACCATCATACTTTTTGCCTTTGTATTTATATGTGTGTGAATCATTGGGAACCTCAAAAGTTAAGGGGGCTTCATCACTGCCTACACAATTAGGTTCACTAGGTTCCGCTTCACCTGTAAGCATCTCACAAGCATCATTTACAAGATCATTCAAAATTAGAATATTGTGAACATCAACGTATTCTGTCGGTGTCACGGATTGAGGTGTTGGTTAGACTTGATCAACAACTAATGTCTCAACATGAAAATGACATAAGGTGTAGTTCATGTCCATACCATATGTCATTAAATGAATGAATATGTCATCCATAACAACATGTCCTTTTTGTGACACCCCGCTTATTAAAATAAGAGGTGGCCAACTCGTTACTCCAATAATAACATGAATCATAAATGGTCCATTCTTAGCATCACCGTCGTACAATAATAGTACGAGACAACCACCAATTATTTTAGAAAACAGATGTCACTTAAGTTTGCAAGTTTAATAAAAATAATTTTAACAACCCAATTTATAAAAAGGTGGATATATATGAAAAAGCATGTAACCGTTTAACAACCATTCTACAAAAGATAACTGAATAAGCTGTCGGCTAACAGACTGATACAAAACGATTACATCAAGTATTATAGCAAGTATAAACAATTATTGGGGAAACACGCCCGAATATAACGACGGATCATATCTAGAGTATCAAAATAAAATGATGCATCTAATAAAAAAATCCTACAACATCCGCAAAAATGTTGTAGCTCCTTGACACCGAGAAGGAAAGATTAACACGGGCGTCCTTGTGACGGAGCACCTGGGCATAAATAAGAACCAAACAAAACAAATAAATATAATCGAGTCAGGGCCCGGTTTGATATGATATACATGTGAATGAAATGCATGACAGTTATGAATGATAACATCATAAAAAATTAAGTTTGCTCTTCAATATAAGAATTATCCTCACCCCTCATCTAAATGCACATCCTAGCGCTATATTAGATCATCATAATTTAAACTACCCGTCTAATTAAGAGGAATAGATTAATTCCATTTAACATGCTTAAATTGCAAATTCATAAAAGATAACTTCGCAAGTCCATTTCTCATTGGGAAAACGTATGCCATACGGTTGATTTATAAATGCATTGCCCATTTATGAAATGCCACATTCGTGAGAATAGTTAAAATCAAGATATAACGATTCTAAGGCCATCCTTCCAGGAGTCACCCCACTGGATGTGCCCCTAAATTCTATCATCTTCCAGGGCCTATAATTAAGACCACATGGGCACCCTAAATCGCATCGCGTGGGAAGCGGCCATATACCTTCGACAGTGAGTCATAACCATACCCGGAATCACCTCACTACGAATAATACAACCACACAATGTAACCACCAGTCCTATGGCCAAGGACTATATTCTCCCTCAATCACAAGTCAGAGAATTTACCTCATTCGTGAAACGTCCCTTATGATAGCATTTAGATAGGTATGCATATGCATGAAATAAATCACAAGATATGACAATTTAATATATATGTTTCTTATTCATGAAACCATATGTGCTTCATAATTTAGGCTAAAAGGTATAATTTCCCTCCTACTAGTCTCCATAAGTCCAAAACAATGCCACCCAACTCTCCCTTAGTCCTAAGCTAGCTTACTAGATGAAATGTGACACTAATTTCTAATAATTAATCCCCGAAATAAGCCCAAATACTCCCTTTCCAACCTAGGGTATGAATGAGACCATAATACTCTTTATTACTTCATATAAGAAGGTTCCTAAGCCTCAAACCTAAAGGAAAAGGGCTAAAAATTAAGTTAGAAAAGTATCCTAAAATAGCAGGATTTCCAAATCGATTTGCCTAGGGACGAATCGATTCGCCCCTAATAGGAACAATTCGCCCAAAAAGAGAATCGATTCGGTAGAGAAAACAAATCTTCTGTCTCATTCCAAAGCAATTCGGCCTTAACCCGAATCGATTCAGTTCCTCATACCTGTAGCCACCCTTTTTAGCTAATCGATTCGCTGAGGAGGGAGAATCGATTCCCCTTGTCGGATTGCCCAGTTGGGGCCACGAGATGGATATGAACCCTAAATCCCCAAAAACTATTTCTTCCATTTCTCTCAACATCATCAACTAATAATTTTACCGAATCATTCCTATACAATAGTCAACTAATATAACAAACTCTAATCATATCTAAATCAATGTTTAAAGGTTTAAACACCAAAATCATCAAAATCCATAAATGATTCAAACTCAAGAACACAACTATAATTATAAATTATTCAAACTCAATCATACATATATGCAAGTTAGAAACTTGCCTTGAGATCGTTGTCTCGAATTCTTGCTCGTTGAAATGATTTCCAAGCCTAAATCACTCAATCTCTTCTTCTTTCTTCTTTCTCTCAAGCTCTCACTGTTCTCTAACTCTGTCTAGGTCTAGAGACGTAAATGAAAAATGAATGTTCTTGCAAGAATAAAATACCCAATTACATTAAGTCCAACTTTAAATGCTACAACACAATTGAAATGACCCGTAACGTCATAATTAAGTTATAACTAGTCAAAAGTACCCGAAACCCAAAATACAACTTGGTACTTATTTTGACTATCTCAACCATTTTCGGAATAACCGTTCCCTCTAATTTGGGATCTTAGATATCGTTCATTATTTCATGTTCCAACATCATATTAACTCTTAAATAATAATTCAATTTTAATGTAGATCATAACCGTCTCTTAAAGCACAACGACGCAACAAAACATAATGTTACACTATTTACATTCACTTAATTGTAAATATGCAAAACTCTGTAAATATTATCTCTCAAATCACTTAAAGAAATATTTACTTCAACTTCCTTTATTTTATATAATTAACCCACGTGGAAAATTAATATAAAAATAATTACTCATAAATAAGGGGTATTACACTTTTCCATTCCGACAACGTCTACATGGACATGAATGTTTAGCATTCAAACTGTAATTACGCACATAATGTAAAAACTGTAACACCCTATCTCTATATGTATTCGTCTCGATATTTTTCTCGTTTATCCATTCTTTATTAATTCGCGACGACATCCTAATAGGTTTAAAGAATACACATTATAATATAAACGCTTACTATAGATATATTTAAGTTTTTATTCAAGTGTATATATGTATATATTTTAGCTCCTATATTTACTCCATCTCCTCTACAGGTTAAGGGTCCTATCCCATTCGAAAATGCATATTTTGTATTGTTCATAATGTCTTTTGCCATGTCCTAATTTGGAAAAAAATTCCATCATCACCCTGCAGTTCTTCGAGTACGCTGTGCTACTTAAGTTTTCAACCAATAAAACACAAAACACTAAATAAATCTATTATGCACCCAAAGAACATAAAGAGATGCCACCAAATTTTCCAAAACAGGACATGCATAAACATTATGTACAATACAAACTTTTGCATTTCCAAACTGTCCAAAAATGAGAAAATTCAAGAGTTCTCACCACAGTCATAGTGAGACCTCTTGAACGGGTATAGAGTTCTTCTACAGGAAAAACATTATTATTGAATGTTTAGTATTAATGTCTACTTTCTATTTAAATATATATTTTTTACTTTTTCTTAAATTTTCACACAAAATATCATTTATCCATTTAATTAGTGGGGGTACTTACTATTTTAATTTGTTTTTTACATTATTATTGAATGTTTAACACTTGAATTTTCTTAAAACTTAGTAACCT
Source organism: Sambucus nigra (assembly GCA_949130495.1). Classification (NCBI taxonomy): domain Eukaryota; kingdom Viridiplantae; phylum Streptophyta; class Magnoliopsida; order Dipsacales; family Adoxaceae; genus Sambucus; species Sambucus nigra. The sequence goes on from OX422223.1 coordinate 124,406,211, forward strand.
ATGCGAATCAAAACAAATATGCATTTTAAATCTAAGGGTAAGAACATAAAAACATAGATTACCACTAAAATATCCTACATTCATTCAAAAAATCAATGATTTTTTTTTCATTATCAACATTCAATTTGTAATAAAAACTCTCACATTAAAAGAACACAATAAATATTTAATATATATATATATATATATATATATATATATATATATATATATATATATAACCTTAACAATGCAAAACAAGAATCAAATCACAGGTTGCATAAACTCTAGCATCAAATCTGACACCTAACTTAGGTTAAAAAAAATACAAATGCTTTTAACAATTATATGATTGGGATGAGTGGAGAGAGAGAGATCTGAGCGGAGAGAGAGAGAGAGAGAGAGAGAGAGAAATATGAGAGGAGAGCGCACTGACCGAAGAAAGAGAGAGCTGACAGGGGATAGAGAGAGCTGAACTGAAAGCGGGAATGAGATGAGAGAGAGCGAGCCGAGAGCGGGAATGAGATGAGAGGGTGAACGGGAATCATAAAAAGTTTCTATAATGACTTTTTAAGGGTATTTTATTTTTTAGTAAGTGTACTCAATTTTGGCACGCTTTAAAATAGTGCCCAATTTTGGCACTATTTTAAAGTGTGCCAGATTGTCATTAAACCGTGCCAAATTTTGGCACAGTTTTTAACCGTGCCAGGTTTTTAATATCAGAGTGTGACAAATTGCTATTTTTGGTGTACTGAAATAAGCATTAATAATCAACATAGTATAAGAGAATAATAAATACATCAGAATAAATAAAATATCTCTCACCCTCTCTCTCTCTGAATACTACATCACCAAGGTAAAAAGATACAATCTTTTCCAATCATCCATCAACACTATCATTGGCGGAGTGCAGTTTGGCGATGACATCATTGGCATGGGAGAATGTGGATAATAAATGATGGTAATGACGGTATAGGAGGTGGAGGAGGAGGTTGAGAGAGGAGGAGACGATTATCATTGATGATATCATTATTATTACTATTGTGATTGATGTGGTTGAGGATGTTATTTTATTATTGATAGAGAGGTTGGGGTGTGATAACTATGGTGGCAGTGAAGAAAAAGAAACATACATTATTAAGGTTTTTTTTATTGAAAAGTTTAGATAAGAGAAGTTACATCATTTTCAGAGAGAGGAAGATGGGTATTGAAATGATAATAAATGGGTTTGGCGGTGGGAATTTATGAAGTCATCGATGAAGAGGTGTTAAATGAATGGTGTTGAGTTTGGTTTATATTTCAAGCTTTCATGATATGCATGCCTGGTACGGAGTAATGATCGGGAAGTGAATATTTAAGGAGGTGGATGATGGATGAGTTAAGTTGACAACAGAGGGGTATGGACTGAGAGTTTTAAGCGATTTTGGTGGATGGGTTCGGTTGTTTAAGTTCCAATGTTTGGCTCAGGTACGAAGCTAGGATTTAATTTTAAAGGGGGGCAAATAAAGATCTAAATGATAATATATATATATAAACAAAAGTATAAACTTTGTGGGGAAAAAATAAAATCTTTATTAAGACGAATATCATCTATAATTTCATCAGTACTAAAATTTCATGAGACTTCCCTCTAAATATAGATCAAAAGAGACTTTGCAAGATATTCATTCTCCATTTTGTTCTGAAGTTGAAATTTGATGTGATTCATAGTAGAACATGCGCGTTTTGTAGTTGCAGTAGAAACTTATTATATTGGCCCCCATATGGTTCTATAACATAAAATTGTACATGAGTTTCCCATTTGGTTATATATCATAAAATTAGAGACAGATTAAATAATAACTTAAAACAATTTAAATAAAAATTATTAAAAATTTTAATTAATTGATTTTGATAATATAATTAAACGTATTACTATAAATAGTTAAACAACAGTTAATCAATATAATTGAAAAATTAAGTAAATTATAAATAAAATAATCAATTATAATTAATTAGTAATCAATATTTGTATTAAGTTATAATATACAAGTGGATATGAAATTAAATTCATAATTAGGTAGTCAGAATTGAATTCATGGTTCATATCATTCAATTCAATTAATAGATTAATTCAAGGAAAATAATTACTAAATTTCATAATTTCACATATAACTATTAATAAAATTCTATAATGTAGTAATTAAATAAAGTAATTTATGTGAGAGAGAAAAAAACTTACAGATTGTAGCACTTTCTTGACAGGAGGCAGCTGTTTATTTTTGTGCAGTTGGTGTTTCTTTATAGGTAAGGAAGAAAGGAAAAATATTTTCCAATATATTAGAAATATGAGAAACCTTTGAGAAATAGAGTTAAAGCGGTGTAAAGGTTTATGTTTGTTGTAGTTGTACAATGGTGTAGAATAGATAACTATGGTTCGTTATTTTTAGGGTTGAAATGGCCGTTGTTGAACTACCTCTGAAACTTTCTTTACATTTATGCTCGTTCAATAATATACACCTATACTAAGGGAAAATCCATACCTTAGAGGGGGGGGGGGGGGGAGGCCCCCTTTTTTGCCCCTGCGTGGCTTCGTCTTGGCTCATATTTGGTAGATACATTACATTGGTATGGTATTTGTTTTTATTTTATAACTATATTTGGTAAATTATTTGGTAAATCGGGTCATTTAAGTTTGGTCTTTTACATATAAGTTTCATTTGAAGATATTTTTCATACATACGTCTTAGTCAACCATCAAATATGTCATCATTTTTAAAGAGATGGAGATAGGTATTGATAACACAATAAATGGGTTTGGCATTGCCAATTATGTAGTCATCGGTGAGGAGGTGTTAAATGAAGGTGTTGGATTTGGTTTATGTTTTCAAGATGCACGTGCCTAGCACGTGTAGAGTACAAGTGGATTCACGCAGGCTCTTGTGAGGCCTTTAAATGAGGACCTCCCGTGCGGACTAATTTTTTAAAATAGTAAAAAACTTATTTTTGAGTAAATTTTTTTATGAGTCATTTAAATATTCGGGAAACCCTCTAATAAAAATCAGCTAGAAATGCATTTTTTTTGCTATTTTAAAAAGTAAGCCAAAATATTTTAGTTTTTAAGTTTCTTATAAAGTGACATATTTTGACTAGGTTTTTTAAAATAGGAAAAAAAATTATTGTGAGCTGACTCTTTATTTTTAATTGCAGTGGGCGGGGGTCCCTAAAATGTTTAAATGCATCACAATAAAATCAACTCAAAAATAATTTCTTCTTCTATTTAAAAAAATTATTAGCATCAGAGGTCACAGAGAGGTCGGCATAGGACCTTCACTTTAATTTATTTATCTAAACATAATAAACTCCATACATTAATGGGTTGCATTGTTTAATGCTTAATTTATTTGACTAAGTAGTTTTGATTCTTTTTAACTTAAATTAAAGGGGGATTAATTTTTTTGTTTTTATTGTTTGCATCTAGGAGTGCTCATATATGGTGGTTGAGGTCCACTAGTTTTTGTATTAGTTGGTTAGGATTCAAAACTGACGAAAACCGTTAGTTGACCGCTATGATCGTTAATCGACTCATTTTTCAATTAAAAAGACCATTTTTTCACGGAATACATTAATATAGATGAGTATATATATTTATTTTATATATACATCTATTTTATAAATACAATAATATGTATATTATTTATACAAATTAATATATTTATACATTGTGATGGGTTCATATTGGAACTCGTTATCCTCTACAAAGAGATGAATGTAGCATATTCATATGCTTAAACCCATTAACGAGTGACTGAAAAATTTGCTCTAAATGAACCACTTAATTTTTTTTTAATGTTGGTAGAATTAAATTTTTCCATATAGGAAATGTAATGTAATTGTGAGTTGTATATCTAACTCAAAGAATGCACATGGGCATAGATGCCCTTTAGGTATTCCAACTATTTAGACTTTAGACCTAAATTTAAATGTGACAATATCTATCATTTTATTTTTGTGTATCTATCTAATAATAGGGTCGGCTCAAAGCATTGCCAATAAATGTCACGAAAATAAGCATCCTTTATAATGAGACGTGAGTCGTCGCTAAAACGGGCAAAGTGTCACCAAGTTTCATAGATCTCATTAAAAAGACGCATGTTCTCATACAAGACCTTCCAACTCTATAAATATGAACTCAAGTATGCATTGTTTATTCATTATAAAATTTTGCTCTCCCCGCATAAATAAACAATGTATTCATTTATGTATGTTTTAGAGAGTAAAACATAAAATTGTTTAGATTTGGTTCTTATGGTTTTACTTATTTGGAGAGTGTTATGATGAGAAAAAAAATATCGTTTTAACCTTAGTGGCAGACATCAACAACCTTGAAAGCAAAAATGCGAATCGAATCTATTTCCATGACATAGTATCAAACACAAGCATCAATAGTTTGTCAAGTTCAGTTTTTTCATCGTAAAAGTCATTGTGAGTAGTGGAAGTCAAAAGTCACTACCAAAATATTATTATTTTAATAAGATTTTTTAAGGACAAAGTTTACAACTGCGTCCGTTGTATGTTTATTTAACTTGCTTCCGGAACAAAATACGTTTTGATTCATAGGTAGATTTTTATTGTCACGATCCCACGCAGACTATGGCGTATTGAAGTTTATTGAAGACGTTGCGACAAAGATTCAAAGATTTAGCATGCCGATTTTATAGTGCATATTTCGTCTTAAATCAAATTGCATTTCGAGATCACTCAGGTATGAATACGTAACTTTAATGGGACTCATAATTTATGTTTTAAATTGTTTAAGGATGTTATTTTATTAAATAAATGTTCTTAAAGTGTTTTAAAATGTTTACACTTCATTTTATTCTGAGATAAGGATGTATTAGAGTTGTATAAAGAGTAAACTCTACTATTTTTTGTTAAAAAGATATTAACTATCGTTCAAATGAGATTCCATTGTCATTCAAACGACATGGATATCTCATTCGAGTGACATGCTAAGTCATTCGAACGATACGTCGCCTCAAGAAAATTATTTAAGGCGTGTTTTCCTCAGAATTTCGAAAGGGTGTAGTCCAGAAAAATAATATACGAAAAGTACGTTTTTTGCTCAAAGTTTTCTAATGTTTTTTAGTCTAAAACATCCTTAAAGTTTCAAATATCTGAGATTTAATTATCATATGCAATAGTGATCTTTTCTTTTCACCTTGTTGGAGTTCGTTCTACACTTGAACATTGGGTTTTGTGGAGAAGAGTCGAAGGAGTTCATGTTTTGATTTCGTAGACTTTCCAAGCTACATAGGTGGACACCAAGGCATTCGTGGAGGCGAATGTTATGGATAGGTATCCTTGAAGGATTCATATGGGCAGTGTTGAGGAGTGGTTGAAGATCAGAAGAGCATCAAGTCTCGTGGGGGATCGAGTCATTGAGTAAGACTTGTGTTTGTTCCTTGTAATTGCACATTATAGTGATGGTCTAGCTTGGTCCATCTGAGAATTTTTTCCTTTAGTGGTTTCCTCGTACATTTGGCGTTGTGAGCATTATTTTCTTTATTTACTTTGTTTAATCACTAGGTGTATGTATAGGATTAATCAAGATAAAAATTGGTTAGGTTAAAATTGGTTCACAACTAGGTGTGGTTTAAAAATTAGAAAAAGTTTTTTCATAAAAACAAAGTTTGTTTCTGTCATCCTTAAAACACTTTCGTATTAAAAGGGTCCTACAAATTGCTATCAATGCTAGAAACATATTTTTATCATGTTGATCCTCGTGTTTTTCAGGATGAATTTTTAAGGTTTTGAAAGTTTTCGTGCTCCTATTTTTTATGACCCAAATTATGCTTATTGGAAAATACGAATGAGAAGTGCTTCGAAATCAATTGATACGCGTGTATGGTTAGTGGTAGAAAAGGGTTGGACTCCACCGATTACACGAGAGGGTGAGGCGACTTCACTAAAACCCGTTGAGTCATGGATCGAAGCCGAACATAGACTTGCACTTTACAACTCTAAAGGTCTTTACGTAATTTCCTCACTTGTCACACCAGAAGAGTATAATGGAATTGTGACTTGCGAAACTTCAAAAGAGGCTTGGGATACACTTGCACTTATGCACGAGGGCACTAGAATGGTTAGGGAGTCTAAGCTACAAAACGTCACTACACAGTTTGAGATGAATAAGATGTTAGAGAGTTAATCATTTGATGAGTTTTACGCTAGGTCTCCCAATATTGTCAACTCGTCGTTCAACTTAGGATAAAAGATTCCTTACAACTGTGTGATAAAGAAAATTTTGAGATCTTTATCGAGTAAGTTTGATGCGAAAGTGGTCGTTTTATACTCCTTAGGTATGCTTGAATCTACAAAACTTGAAGATATTGTAGGTTACTGATTCGTGCTAAATATTGTGTTTTATTCCCTTTCTTTTTGCGTAATAAAGTAGTCAGACATTCGTTAAACTCACGTTTTTTACTCATTTACTGTATAAACTTAATTATGCATTATTAAACACTTGTTCAAGGTTTATTTGAGTATTTATAGGGTTTACAAGGCTAAGGATAAAGACTGGATGTAATTCGGGTAAAAGAAAGGACGAAAATGCACCTTCAGGGCAATATGGTAAATTCAGATGACCAAATTCGGACTCGGACAAAACATGAAATTTTGTTGTCTTTAATTATGGGACACTTGGATTCAAACGGTGAGTCAATCAAACTCCAAACGAAGAAGTTATGGCCGTACGAAGTCCAAAAATTGGAAAAAGTCAAAGTAAATGCCCCGAGTCATACCCGAAGCCAACATTCGTGACCCGAACATCTGAAAAAGTTATCGGCCTCGGAAGGAGGATCACATGAGTTTTTACGGAATGTCATTTGGAGGTCATTTGAAGAAGTTATTGAGATTTGGGGTTGATTTGTAATTTATGAAAATAGCAAAACATGAAGGCTTTTATAAATTTTGGCTCCCTATTATTAATGAGTCCCATGTGGGCTCAGTGTTAAGTTGTGTTTTTTGCACACGAACCACCTGGATTCGAACCGCGGCAGAGGCATTGCCTTATTTTTGTTTAGAAAATGGACGTGCCACATGGCTCCATCTGTGCAGCCCACGTGGCCGCGCCTTAACCATTCGATTGGCTGACCCAAAACCGACCTGACCAGCCGAACAACTGACGCCGACCAGCCCACGAACCAAACCGACCCGCACGGACCTGCCACTTTCCCCTTTTCCCACTTTCCAGCCCTAAAGTTTTCCTTTCTTTTACTTTCCACCCCATATTCTTATTTATTTAATGACCTTTTCATTTTAAATCCTTTTCTCCCCATTTTTTTTCTAAATTCTTCTAAAAATAAATACTACTATATTATGCAGCCCATGCCAACTTTCATCAGCCAACCATCCATATTTAATTAATCCCCACCCATAGATCCTTTTTTATTAGTTTATTAAAATGAATAAAATGTTGTGAAATGATGAAAATGACCCTAAACCCTAATTTCTTCTTACTTAAAGGGCCATTTGAATTCCTTTTGGGGGACACATTGATTTTAGATCAGATTTGTCGTAGAGATGCTATATTTTGAGAGTTCTTGTAGTCTTGAGTAATTGTAACACCATTATTCTGCTATTAATAAATAAGTTTTGTTCCATTTTCGTGTTATTTTGAGACTTATTTCGATTTCAATCTTACGTATTGAACCCGAGTAAAGATTAACCATAAATCAATCTTGGATTCCAGTACCTTATTTTCATTTTTTGATGAAAATATATGCGATCAACCGACGAGGATCCCGAAGGATTTTCAACTGAGCATATTTCCTTCTTTTCTTATATATATTTTTCGACCGATTCAAGTAAGCTCTTAACTTCATTTTTCGTGTTGTCAAAGAATGACTATTGCTTTTAGTAGCTTCTTAAGTATGTTTATTCCCATGATTAAAATTAGTAGCTAAGTTTATAAGGTTGCGAGTCATGAACCCACTCGAAATGCGTATACCGTTATAATTTGTATTATGTTTTAAGAATGAATTTCGTTAAAAAGTGAGTTGAAAATATATACTCGTGGACTTCATAATTAATGCCAAGAATTTATTATTGTTAAAGATCCATTTATATATGTTCTCTCGTGCTTTAGGACTGATATCCGTGAGTTTATCAAAGTTTTCATCCTTTATGTCAAAAGGTTTCTCACATACTCGATCGTTTACATAACGAAACTTCGGATTTCACACATAAATTCTTAAAACTAATTAAAATAATAATGATTGCACTTTTGGGTGGGGGATTAACCCGTAACCTTATTTTTCTAAAAGTATAAACCTCCAGCCCCATTTTTACCAATTTCTTTTTCAAGGACCGAAAAAACAACTTTTGTCCATTTTCTTAGGATTCTTTATGCAAAACCACAACAAAAATCATCTTTTCTTTATTTCTTTTTAAATTATTGATGAATTTGATTAGTATTAAATAAACACTTTCATGAATCAATCTCTGTGGATGCGATACCCAACTTATCACTAAACTCGTTAATCTTTAAGTTGTAGAAAATTGAATAAGTGCTTTCTCAAAACGACACGACGATATTACTTCTCACCCTTAATTCGGGGAGAAAGTGATCTCCATTTTTTTACGATATGAGAAAAAACACCTATCAAAATGGTGTCATTGCCGGGGATTGATAAAAAAAGAGCCTAATTAGAACTAGTTTAGTTTGTGAATACTTTGCCCTTTTTAGTGTAATTCTCATGTCATGAGTGTTAAAGGATTAGAAACTAAGTTAATTGTCCAATGAACAACGAACTATGCTCGACCTCCGAAGAACATTTTGTTGACTTATACCTCACCTCCACTAGTACTAGACAATTTTGGTGACCGTCATCGTCATAAAACCTCCCATTCACCCTTACTGCATCCCCTTCACAAACTTCACTTTCCAAACCAACATCCGCACCATATTCCGCCCAAGCTTCCTATACACCGCCCCATTACAATCCGATGGCCAACTTTCAAGGTAATCGAGGTGTGAATACACATCAAACCTTGGGGGATTATCTCCGCCCGGAGATGATAATGGTCCCGGGATGTATCACGTATCCTTATATTGTCGGGACGTTCCATTTACGCTATGGCATGATTAGCCTATTACGGACATTTCATGGAATGGATAATGAAAATCCTTATAGTCATATGAGAGATTTTGAGGAAGTGTATAACACTTTCTCCGACCAAAACTGCTACGTCGAGCTTATAAGATTGAAATTATTCTCCTTCTCTATGAAGGATAAGGCTAAATAATGGTTGACCACATTGCCTCCTAATTTTATTGGAACATGGCATGAACTTCGGGATTTGTTCCTTAAAGAATTAATTCCTATCCATAGGACCAATGCTTTAATGAAACAAATTCAGAATTTCAAGCAATAAGATGGAGAAACATTCGATGACTATTGGAAATGTTTGAAGAGTCTTTTACGCCAATGTCCGCACGACAGTTACGACAAAATGAGACAAATCTCTATTTTTCATGGTGCTCTCAACTCAATGACAAAAAAATTGGTTGAGACAATGAGTCAGGGTAGTTTTCTTCCCCTGAGTGTTGATCAAGTCGAAGCTCATCTGGAGTTTTTGGCAAAAACTTCTCGTGGTTAGGATGTTTCCAACCCCTACGATCGCAGTAAAAAAATCCAACGTTGGTGCCTGGGGTAAAAACAAAAGGTTTACCTCACCAACGTAGAAGAAGATGACATACACACCAAGTACACACTTTTGTGTCGCAAGGTTGAGGCGATGCAAGTAACCCAGGGGAATACTACCAAAGTCCCTATCGTATAACAGGCTTACGATATCTGTGATTTGGTAGGACACCTGACTAAGGAGTACCCCGCACTCCCTTGTCTTAAGGGAGTTATTATGGAGCAATCCAACGCCATGGGAGCATTTTGAAGGACTTAATCTAACAACCTTTATGGCGATAACCCCTTTTATAATCTGAACGACAGAATGAAAAATCCTCTATTTTCATGGAGGAATGCTCAGAACATTGTATTTCTAGGAACGAGCATTCAACCGCCCAATCCACCACCAACACAGTTTTAATATCCACCTCAACCGCAGTATCAACAATCACCACCATACACCCAGTCACCTCTGCCAAATCTGCCTCCCTACCTACCACCTAATAAGAAGGCTACCGAAGAGCCTTAAGCTTTGAACCAGAAATTAAACCAATTGGAACAGTCTATCCATGAACAATGGTCGCAAATATCACAAATGGCCCAAGCAATGCAAGCAATACAAGCAATGCTATCACAATTGGTTCAAAGCCAACAGGGAGGGAACAAAACTCATCTTCCTGATCAGACCCAATAAAATCCAAAATGTTAAACGGGCATTGAGGGATCAAATCCCAATGAGACCCATACTGAGCACGTGAAGGGTATCTCAACCCTACGTAGTGGCCAGACCGTTGATAACCTTGTCTCGAGGCTTCCTCTGAAACAAGTGGCTCGAAAATGCTCCTTAGAGAAATCTATTGATCTAACATAGGCAGGAGAGTTAGACAATGATATCTCCACTGAGGAAAAAGAGCTTCTCGTGCGATCGACCCAGTTAATCCAAAGCACGAACCATTTCCTCAAAGACTCAAGCAAAAAGCGAATAAATCCCCTAACGAAGGGTTCTTCGAACTCTTTAAACAAGTGAACATGAATGTTCCCCTACTTGAGGAAATTAAACATGTGCCACAATATGCCAAATTCGTCAAAGATTTATGCACTATTAAACGTAAGGAAAATGTGCAATAGCAGTCATACATGGCTGCATAGGCAAGCTCTATCATCACCAATGAGCTTGCCCTGAAGTTTAAGGACCCTGAATGTACCATTATTTCTTGCATCATTGGGGACCGGAATATTGATCATGCGCTCCTCGATTTAGGTTCTAGCATTAATTTTCTTCCATATTCCCTATACTTAGAGCTTATATTGGGCGAGTTAAAAGAGACGAAAATCACTCTTCAACTCGCAGACCGATCAACTAGAGCACCACGTGGAATTGTGGAAGACGTTATTGTATAAGTTAATTCATTCTACTACCCAGTATATTTTATTATCTTGGACACACAACCTGTCGAGAGAGGAAGTTCTCAAATCCCGATAATCTTTGGACGACCATTCTTGGCAACAGTAAATGGCAATATCAACTGCCGAAATGGGGTGATGAAATTGTCCTTTGGAAATATGACTGTTGAGGTCAATGTTTTTTCTCTCCTTAAGCAATCGAATTGCTCAGATGAGGAAGAAACTGACACAGTTGCTTCCATTGATACAATTGTCCAGGAATATTTTGACCTCTCTTACTTTAACGATCCTTTGGAGGCATGTATTTCTAACTCTCTGAATGGTGAATTGTGCAATAATGAGTCTAAAGATAATCACTTAACCGCCTCATTTCCCTATTTTCTTAGTAACGAGATTCAGGAGAATTATCATGCCCTCGAGATGAGTGAGGAAGATGTTATCCATGGCACGAAAGAGGACCATACTATTGAGGATAGTGAGGGGGTTATGAATGAGTCAATTTTGGTGTCCCTTTTTAAAAAATTACCCCCAAGGGAGACATTCTTTTTCCCCTCTAGTATATCGATTCCTACACTTGAGCTCAAAGAATTACCTAAAGAGCTTAAGTATGCTTTGATGGGGAGTTTAAACATGTTTCCAATCATAATTTTTTCTAGTCTTGACACCTATCGAGAAGATACCCTTTTAAGCGTGTTAAGAAGACACAAAAATGCCATTGGATGGTGCATAGCTGATTTGAAAGGGATTAGTCCCTTTATCTACACCCAGAGCATTTACTTGGAAAAGGATGATAAAGACACCTGCCAAATGTAGAGATGGTTAAACCCGAACATGAGCAAGGTGGTTATGGACGAGGTAATCAAACTATTGGATGTAGGGATCATCTACCCTATCTTCGATAGTAAATGGGTAAGACCAACCCAAGTACTGCCAAAAAAGTCTGGCACCACCGTTATAGAGAACACCGATGGTGATCTTGTCCCAGCTCGTGTTCCAACCGGGTACTGTGTCTGTATTGACTATGAAAGGTCAATGCAGTGACAAGGAAAGATTATTTTCCTCTACCCTTCCTTGATCAAATATTAGAGAGGGTAGCCGACCATAAGTTTTATTGCTTTCTTGATGGGTGCTCAGGGTACAATCAGATCAAAATAACCCGTGAAGATCAAGAAAAGACTACCTTCACTTGCCCATACGACACTTTTTCCTATCGAAGAATGTCATTCGGAATTTTTAATGCACCTGCAACCTTCCAACAATGTATGATAATTATCTTTAGAGATATGGTGGAAGACATAGTTGAAGTGTTTATGGACGACTTTATCGTGTTTGGTAATTCATATGATTTTTGTCTAGTCGACCTTGAGCGAATGCTAGAAAGATGTGTTGAGAAAAATCTGGTTCTTAACTGGGAGAATGTCACTTCATGGTGACACAGGGGATCATCCTATGTCACGTCGTGTCCAACGAAGGCATTAAAGTTGACAAGGCTAATATTAGTGTCATTTCCAATCTTCTCCCTCCTAAAACCCTCAAAGATGTGAGGTTATTTCTCGGATATGCCAGTTTTTATCGACAATTTATTCATAACTTTAGCACAATCATACACCCTATGTGCGGTCTCCTGTCAAGAATTGTTTGTGAAGTTAAAATCTCTCTTGACTACAGCCCCATTATATAATCGCCTGATTGGTCTCTTCTATTTGAGTTGATGTGTGATGTCAGTGACTACACTGTAGGGGTTATCCTAGGTCATAGAAGGGATAAGAAGCCCCATGTGATTACCTATTCTAGCCGCACACTCGATAGCAGACAAATTAACTACGCCACGATGAAGAAAGAGTTACTAGCCATAGCCTTCGCATTGGATAAATTTTAGGCTTGCTTAATAGGACCACCCATTATCTATTTTACCGATCATGCTGCTCTGAAGTACCTTCTTTCTAAGAAGGACTCTAAGAGTCGACTTATTCGGTGGGTGCTACTCCTCTGGGAATTTGATCTCTCGATCAAAGATAAGAAAGGGGTTGAGAACGTCGTCGCCAACCATTTGTCCCGATTGACATTTGACCACGATCTCATCGATCCAATCCCTATTAGAAAGTGTTTTCCTGACGAACAACTCATGACTGTTTCCATTTTACCATGGTATGCTGATATAGCCAATTTTCTTATCACAGGGGCATACCCACCGCAGTTCTCGCCCAAAGATAAGGAACGATTTTCGATAGTGGCCCGATCAGTCTTTGTTTATGACCCGTACATGTTCAAATATTATCCAGACCAGATTATTCAAAAATGTGTCTCGAATTACAAGATTCCTAGTGTTTTTTCATTCTGCCATAATGAAGCCTGTGTGGGACATTTTTCTTCCCAAAAGACCGCATATAAAATTGTACATTGTGGATTTTATTGGCCCACACTATTCAAAGATGCACAAGTATTCTGTACTACTTGCCTTCGCTGTCAATTTCTTGGAAAGATCACTAGACGAAACATGATGCCTTTGTCCCCCATCCTTGTTATTGAAGTATTCGATTGTTGGGGTATAGACTTAATGGGTACGTTTCTTAAAACCAACCCGTTTGAGTACATCTTAGTCGCTGTCGGCTATGTGTCCAAGTGGGTTGAGGCCGTGCCGATACGAAAAAACACCACAAAAGTGGTGTTAAAGTTTATCAAATAGCATATTCTTGCTCGTTTCGGCACACCCAAAGCTATCATAAGTGACCAAGGTGTTCACTTTTGCAACGAGATATTCTCATCCTTGATGTCTCAATATGCATTACCCACAAAGTCTCCACCACATACCATCCTCAAACCAATGGTCAAGTTGAGTTGCTAATAGGGAGATCAAAGGGATTCTAGAAAAGATTGTCGATGCGTTGACCAAAGATTGGTCTTATCGGTTAATCGACACTCTCCGGGCGTATCGGATGACTTATAAGACCCATCTACGTATGTCTTCGTACCGTGTGGTGTATGGAAGAACGTGTCATTTGCTAGTAGAGCTTGAGCACCGGGCATATTGGGCCATTAAAAAGCTCAACTTCGACACTCAAAATGGAGGACAATTTTGCAAGTTCCAACTCATTGAACTGGATGAGTTTAGGAACGAGCTCTAATCATTTTGATCACTTTGGAAGAGATCACTTTGGAAGAAGCATCTATGGTCCCCACCTCGGGTTCTCCGTAAACTGTCCCATTTCCCACAATTTCTGAGCATTTCCCAAACTCGTTATTATTGGCAAAAAAAATCAGGGATGAGATTTTTATTATAAATCTCATGTTGTTACCAACAAGATTTTACTTATTTTCATTAAGTGATTATTGGCAGAAGTTTCTCGGTGAAACCAACTCTAATCATTTAATAAAATTGATTTGGTTTGTTTGTGTATACTAACATATTTTGCAGGATTATGGAATGTGTATTCAGGGATCTCCACACATTGAATAACTTCTCTCCACACCTTGAATTGAATATTGTTCTTACGGTGTCACATAATGTATTGCACACATCATGTTCTTTTTTCCTTTAAAAAAATCGTAAAAATTTCTTCAAAACGATTAGTGGCAGAAGTTTCTCGGTGAAACTAACTCTAATCATTTAAAAAAAATGAAAATTTTCAAAATTTCAAAAAATATTTTCTTTCTTTTTAGGCCTTTTGCCTAAATTTTTACTGTTTTCTTCTATTTTACTCTCTAAAATTTACCTTATTCTTTTAAACTAGAAGAATTAAACTTATCTATATATTAACCTGTCTAAATAGCTCAATAGTTTATTTACCATTGCTATTATTCTTTAGTAATTCATACGATTCATGTAATGACAACCTTATTCACATCACGAATTACACTTGCGTAATTGTTAAAAGCTAAATTGACTCGATAAAAATAAAAGATGCATGGGTAAACCCACCTTGTGAGCTTCGTGTTCTCTTTCGTATTATAAGTGATGTAAACACTTATTCATCATTTGTTTGAAATTATTTTAAAGTTGTTGGTAATCTCAATATTCTTGTTTTGACTGTAGGCTAAATAATGGTGATATGATCTTTTTTGAAACAACAAAATTCAAAAATTATGTTTTAACCTCACTTTTGATCAAAGGCAATTCATTTAATTATCTCATTCCTTTCACTAACACCTTGAAAATTGATTCAAAAATAAATGCAAAGCGAAGTGGGGACTGAACACAAATACAAGAAGAGAAGAAAATAGAGAAAATACAAAAAAAAGAGAAAAGAAAATAAAAATAATTTACTCTTTACAAGTTCACCCTTTCTTCAAATATACAAAATTATTTGGAGGTGTTGATCATTTTCATCCATGTTCACATTTTCCATCCTGAAAAGTCCTTAAATGAACTCAGGGTTAACATAATTTTGTAAGCATTGAAAAGATTACATTTTCACGTTCTTTAGAAAACAGTATCCTTTCATGAGATTACATTTTACTATTTTATATATTAACGTATTTCATCACTGACATGTAAAAGGTTTTGATTTCAATTACATTTACTCTTTATGCCTACATGTCCCGAGTAACTTACCCATATTCAGATTTGGTGAGCGTAATCACCGACGAGAATTGAATTAGTATGCGTTATTATAATCATCGAGTCAATATAAGTTAAAAATGAGATCGCGTGTAAATTTTGTGACACACACTCATCAATACATAGTTATCTAATGATTTACTTTAACATAATCGTTATAGCAAATAAATTAATGGAGAAATCTGCTAGACATTGCTATTTACTTGTTAAAACTCAAGACTATGTTTAAACGTTTTGCTTAGAAAAATGGGTAACTATTTGGAGTAGAATCCGATGTTTGTGAGTATCATCACTATAAACTCTCACGAGATAAAACTTGTCCACTAGGGTAACCTAGGGGTTTAACATCTTATTGAATAAGCTAAATGCAACTGTGCATCCCACGAAACTGGATCTCTATCTTTTTTATCCTTATTTTTTAATAAATTGCAAAATTCAGTACGAAACATATCTTTTACTATGATGCTAGGGACTAGCAACACGTTAGTTAGGGTGTGTGAATCGTGCTAAATATTGATTTTTATTCCCTTTCTTTTTTGCATAATAACGTAGTCAGACATTCGTTAAACTCATGTTTTATACTCATTTACTGTATAACCTTAATTATGCATCATTAAACATGAGTTCAAGGTTTATTTGAGTATTTACAGGGTTTACAAGGCTAAGGATGAAGACTGGATGCAATTCGGATAAAAGAACGAATGCAAACGCACCTTTAGGGGCAATATGGTAAATTCAGATGACCAAATTCGGACTCGGACAAAACATAAAAATTGTTGGCCTTTATTTAAGGGACACCTGGGTTCAAATGGTGAGTCAATCGGACTCCAAACGAAGAAGTTATGGCCTTACAAAGTCCAAAAACTGGAAAAAGTCAAAGTCCATGACCCGAGTCATACTCGAAGTCAACACCCATGACCTAAACATCATGAAAACATTATCTTCCTCGGAAGGAGGTTCACATGGGTTTTTACAGAATGTCATTTGGAGGTCGTTTGAATAAGTTGTTGAGATTTGGGGTTGATTTGTACTTTATGAAAAACAGGAAAACATAAAGGCTTTTATAAATTTTGGCTCCCTGTTATTAATGAGTCCCATGTGGGATCATGGGTAAGTGGAGTTTATGGCACATAAACCACGTGTTTTCGAACCGCGGCAGAGGCATTGCCTCATTTTTGTTTAGAAAATGGACGTGCCACGTGGCGCCATTTGTGC
Source organism: Sambucus nigra (assembly GCA_949130495.1). Lineage (NCBI taxonomy): Eukaryota > Viridiplantae > Streptophyta > Magnoliopsida > Dipsacales > Adoxaceae > Sambucus > Sambucus nigra. The sequence continues at coordinate 124,423,035 of OX422223.1, forward strand.
AACCCACGTGGCCGCGCCTTAACCATTCGATTGGATGACCCAGAACCGACCCGATCCTCCCAATAACAGACCCTGACCGCCCATGAACCGACCCAACCCGCGTGGACCATCCACTTTCCTTTTTTCCCACTTTCCAACCTTAAAGTTTTCCCTTTTTTACTTTCCACCCTATATTCTTATTTCTTTAATAACTTTTTCATTTTAAATCCTTTTCTCCCCATTCTTTTTTCTAAATTCTTCTCAAAATAAATACTACTATATTATGCAGACCATGCCAACTTTCATCATACAAACATCCATATTTAATTAATACCCACCCATAAATCCTTTTTTATTAGTTTATGAAAACGAATAAAATGTTGTGAAATGCCAAAAATGACCCTAAACCCTAATTTCTTCTCATTTAATGGGCCATTTGAATTCATTTTTGGGGACACATTGATTTTAGATCATATTTTTAGTAGAGATGCTATATTTTGATAGTTCTTGTCGTATTGAGTAATTGTAACACCATTATTCTGCTATTAATAAAGAAGTTTTCTTCCATTTTAATGTTATTTCGAGACTTATTTCGATTTCAATCTTACGTATTGAACCCAAGTGAACATTAATAATATTTCAACATTGGATTCCAGTACCTTATTTTCATTATTTTGTGAAAATATAGGGGATCAACCGACGAGGATCCCGAAGGATTTTCAACTGAGCATATTTCCTTATTTTCTTATATATATTTTTCGACCGATTCAAGTAAGCTCTTAACTTCATTTTTCGTGTTCTCAAAGCATGCCTACTATTTTTATTAGCTTCTTAAGTATGTTTATTCCCATGATTAAAATCAGTATCTAAGTTTATAAGGTAGCAAGTTAAGAACCCACCCGAAATGCGTATACCGTTATAATTTGTATTATGTTTTAAGAACGAATTTCGTTAAAAAGTGAGTTGAAAATATATACTCGGGGACTTCATAATTAATGTCAAGCATTTATTATTGTTGAAGATCCATTTATGTATGTTCTCTCGTGCTTTAGGACTGATTTCCATTAGTTTATCAAAGTTTTCGTCCTTTATGTCGAAAGTTTTCTCACATACTCGATTGTTTACTTCACGAAACTTCGGATTTCACACATAAATTCTTAAAACTAATTAAAATAATAATGATTGAATTTTGGGTGGGGGATTAACCCATAACCTTCTTTTTCTAAAAGTATAAACCTCCTGCCCCATTTTTACGAATTTCATTTTCAAGGACCGAAAAAACCAACTTTTGTCCATTTTCTTAGGATTCTTTATGCAAAACCACAACAAAAATCATCTTTTCTTTATTTCTTTTTAAATTATTGGCGAATTTGATTAGTATTACTTAAACTCTTTCACGAATCAATCTTTGTGGATACGATACCTAACTTATCATTAAACTCATTAATCTTTAAGTTGTATAAAATTGAATAAGTGCTTTCTCAAAACGCCACGACGATATTACTTCTCACCGTCAATTCGGGGAGAAGGTGATCTCCGCTTTTTTTACGATATCAGCAAAAACACCTATCAGTTACCTAAAAATGTTTTAACTCGATATGTTTACCTCCAAGAAAGTGCCACAGAAAGAAGAGAACATTTCTTCGAAATTACAGACTGGGGAAACTGAAGTTTCGAATTCTGATTCTGATTTCGATTTCGAGATGTCGCCTTGTTGGCAAAGAAGTTCAAAAAGTTTATTAAGTTTCAAAAACAATCGAAAGATGCCAAAAAGTTGATAAATTCAAGAACGATAAGGTAGAGTCCACCCTTAAGGATAAAAAAGAGAAAATTAATAGGGTTGAGTTGGATAGGTGTGTTGGGTGTGAGGGGTATGGTTACAAGGTTGTCGAGTGTCCCACAAGACTTAAAAAAGAGGGCAAGATATCGATAGCTTATAATGCCTCTGTAAATGACAGTGATCCGAAAGAGGGAGAGAGTTCCCCCAATGAGGGAAAGTTTGTTGCTTTCTTAGCATGTCATGTGAGCGTTGACGATAAATCTTCTCATGAATATTTTCATGTACATGACACCTCCAAAGCCATTGAATCCTAAGTGAGTGAGGGTGAAGCGAGTGAGGAATAGGAGGTTGGTGTAAAAGAGTTACAAGTTTGCCTTTAATGAGTTGTATGTCGAGGCAGTGAAGGTGAAAAAGGCAAATTCTAAATTTTAAGCTAGGTTGAATGAGTGTGTAGTAGAAAATAATGATGTTTTGATTGAGGATCTTAAGATAGGGGATAAGATGCTTAGGGAGAAGCAGGACTACATGGATAAAGAGAGAGATACCTTTCGTGGTTTGATGGAGGTGATGAAAAAGGATATTATAGAGTTTGAGGAGTCTAGGCGTCTGCTTAAGTCTAGGATTTATGTGTTAGAGGAGAAGTTGAAAGACTTGAGTAAGGTGAAGTTTGACTTGAAATATAGGTCAGGGAAGTTAGATAGGATGTTAGGCACTGTCCAAGTCAAAGGTGATAGGTGTGGTATAGGCTACGATGATATAGTTGTTCCCCTTCCCAAAGCCAATGACAACCGTATGAGAGAGCCCACTAGGAAACAAAATTAGATAAAGGATAAATTGTCATAGCCACTGAAAGCATCATTTTGGACAATGACAAACTACAAAGGAATACGCAGATCAACTAAACACCGAATCATGTCATTAAAGAGGCATTAGTTATGTTCCTGAGGCAATGGAGACATGTATTTTCTTGGATCCATGAGGATATGCCTGTGATTGATCCCAATTTCGTCTATCACGACCTCAACGTCAACAAGGATGCCAAGCTGATCAGGTAGAGACGTCGAGTTTTTAGTCCTGAAAAGAATCAAGATATCCAAGAGGAAGTAGATAATCTTCAAAAAGTTCGATTTATTGAAGATGTGAAGTATACAAATTGGTTGGCCAATGTTGTAATGATAAAAAATAAGAATGATAAATGGACGATGTGCATAGATTTCACTAATTTAAATAAGGCATGCCTAAAAAACCATTTTCCCTTGCCCAATATTGATCAGGTGATGGATGCTACATCAGGACGTGAGTTTTTAAGCTTTATGGATGCCTATTCCGATTATAAATAGATAAAAATGAAACCTAAAGATAGGGAAAGTACACCCTTTGCACCCCCTGAGGAACTTATTACTATAATGTAATGCCTTTTAATCTAAAAATGCAGGTGCAACATATCAAAGGTTGGTAAACAATGTCTTCGAAGAATAGATAGGCAAAAATATGGAGGTTTATGTGGATGATATGTTGACGAAGAGAAAACAATCTTCAGATCACATCATTAATCTCTGCTAGACTTTTGATTAGCTAGAATAGCATCAGTTGAAGCTCAATCCAACCAAGTGCGTGTTGGAGTACAAGATGGGATGTTCCTTGGATTCATAGTTAATCAAAGGGGAATTGAATCCAATCCATCCAAGATAAAAGTTTTGATCTAAATGCAATCGCCGACCTGTAAGAAAGATGTACAGACTGAAAGAGTGGCAGCCTTAAATAAATTTGTGTCACGAGCAACAGACAGGTGTTTACCATTCTTCAAAGTGTTGAGAAAAACTTTTATGTGTAATGTGAAATGTGAGGAAGCGTGAAAGGAGTTAAAGAAGTATCTGGGGTCGCCGTCATTGCTTTCCCAACAAGTATTGGGAGATAAGTCGTATTTGTATTTGGTTGTTTCTGAGTCATCAGTGAGCTTGGCAATGGTCACACAAGATAATGAAAAAAAAACAATCAATAATACCAGTAAAGCATTCAGAGGAGATGAAATCAGGTACCCACGTTTGGAAAAATTAGCCCTAGAACTAATTGAGGCTTCGAGATGAATGAAACATTATTTTCAAGCACATACGGTAGAGGTAGGCCTAAATTAACTTAGTGGGATATTATAAAAAAGGACATGATATCATGTGGTTTAACCGAAGATATTTCACTGGACAGAATGGAATGGAATGGAAAAATAGGATTCATGTAGCCGACCCCAAATAATTGGGAAAAGGCTTTGTTGAGTTGAGTTGAGTATACCATAGTTGTGTATACTAATATGCCAATTTGGAAAGCTCTCTACAAACCTGAGACATCAGGGAGATTGATGTACTAGGCAGTAGAATTGGGAGAGTATGGCATAGTTTATGAACTAAGATCCTCACTAAAATGCAAAACTTTTACAGATTTCATTACTGAATTTACTCATTCAGAAGTTACCGACCAACAGAGCTTGCCTGCCGAGTAGACTTTGAAAGAAGAAATCTCAGCTCAAAAGCAAGCCGAAGTAACTGCCGACCAACCTGAGTCGTCCAGAATTCAAGAAATGGCCCAAAAATATGCAGAGGAGAGAAAAGCGATATTCTAGAATGGATCATTGATAGCAGAAGGCTTCAATGACAATGTACCGGTATGGAATTTGTACGTGGATGGATCTTCATATACTACCAACAGTGGAGCAGGTATTATACTTAATAATCATGATAATATTGATATTGAGTATGATCTCAGATGTTAGTTCAAAGCATCAAATAACGAGGAAGAATACGAAGCCTTGATAATTGGGCTAAATTTATCTTATTCATTAGGCGTCGAGCCAGTAGTGGAGCATAGTGATTCACAGTTAATTGTTAACCGAGTACTTAATTTGCATGGAGCCAAAGGGAAAATGATGACCAGATATCCCGCCAAGGCCATGGAAGTCATTGACAAATTTCCATCTGTTTGAATGAATAGGATCCTAAGAATAGAGAATGCCCGAGCTGATGCCCTTGCTCGACTAGCATCAGTAATAAGAATTGATCTCCAAAGAAAAATACCAATCGAGCTCCTGGCTAATCAAAGTATTAATGAAGACATGATGGTTAGTTTCATTTTTGTAGATATGGGACCTTCCTGGATGGATCCCATTAAAGCTTATATTAAAGACGAAACCCACCTCATCCAAAAAAGGCTAAGAATATCCGATATAAAGTAGTGAGGTATGTGTTGGATAAAGGAGTTTTATATAGAAAATGATTGATGATTGCCATACAGCATTGTGTTCATCCAATGGAGGTGGAAGATTTGATCAAGAAGTGCATGAAGAATCTTGTGGAGCTCATTCAGCTCAAATATCATTTCTCCAACACATCAACACTCAGGGGTATTATTGGCCAACCATGAAGGAAGATTGTACATCCCTTACGAGAAAATGTGATAAGTGCTAGCGATTTCTAGCATTTATAGAACACCTAATCCTGATTTAACAATAATAACTTCACGTTGTCCATTTTCTATATGGGGAATTGACTTGGTCAGCCCACTGTCGACCACCAAAGGAAGGTTCAAATACGTAGTTGTTATTTTGGATTATTTCACCAAATGGGTGGAGGCCGTGCCATAGATTGATATGACTTATAAGAAAGTATATCAATTTATCTATAAGAATATCATATGTGGATATGGTTTACCATATGCTGTCATCACAGATCACAGCACACAATTCGATAATGAGGAGTTTGAAGCATATTGTGCCCACTCTAAAATTGAGAAGCTACATTCTGCACTAGACCATTCTCAAAATAATGGTCAAACAAAAATGACTAACAAAACTTTGCTGAATGGACTGAAAAAGAGACTTGATGCTGCCAAGGGCAATTGGATTAACAAGCTACACTCTGTTCTATGGGCCTACAGAACAATGTCGAGAACATTAACTGGAGAAACACCAAGCATGCTTGCATTTGGGAATGAAGCAATGGTACTAACTAATATTGCCCTACCTACTCACAAGTTATTGAAATTTAATTCCCCAGTTAGTGACTTCATGAGTCGATTAGATCTCGACATGTTGGAGGAGGTACGAGAAGATGCGACTCTAAGAAATGATACCTACCAACATCGCATTGCTCGTTTTTATAATAAAAGGTTCAAGCTGACTAACCTGAAAGAGGGATATTATGTTCTTAAGAAAGTTATCCAGAAGAAGAATAAGCTCGAGGCAAACTGGCATGGATCATATCGCATCTCATCTATCATCTGACTAGGGACATATCAGATAGATACTTTAAAGGGTGAAGAGTTCAAAAATCCTTGGAAGGCCTAACATCTTCATAAGTATTATCAGTAATTCAAAAGATGTCCACTATTGTATCTCTCTTGCTTTTATTTCAGTATCGATAAAAAGTTGATTTCAGTCTCTTCATTTTTTTATTTTTTTGGAGTATGGTGATGACATAACATTTCCCCAAATAAAGACAACTTTTGATCTTCAGATCCAACCAAGTCAAAATAGGATTATAAATTCCCAGCACTTAGTTGGAAATAAGAAAAATAATAACCAACCAAGTCAAAATAGGATTGTAAATTCTTAACACTTGGTCAACAAAAATAATTTACTTCATGTACGAATACGTATAAACAAAATCACGAACAAGTGGTTGATTACTTCATATATGATTTTGTATAAACAGGTTAAGAACAAGAAGTGTAAAACTTCGTATAAAACTAAAAATGTTATAAACAAGTTTTACCCGACTAAGTTAAATGTAGGAAGACATGTAAAAATCCTTAGATACTGGAATATATGCATACATTCCTCATATACTTGGTCACCAATGATAACTAATACTAAATTTGGATTAAGAATCTAAGTGCATTAATAGAATCAATAGCATAACAACTTGTAACTAATACTAAATTTGGATTTATATATTTAAGTGTATTAGTAAAACCGATGATATTACAATCACAAGTTAATTGAATGATTAAAATACTCATAAGTTGATAAAAATAAACATGTTTTATTCATACGTACTGTATTACATTCAAATAAATTACAAAATGCAGTATAATCATTCAACTAGACACGATATAACTATTTCAAGATCATCATGTAACTCATAATCCCCTAAGTATTTCGATATCAAGCATTGAGGAATTGATTAAATAGGAATCTAGCTGACATCGAACTAGAACGGAGGTTGTTGGCAGTATAAGAAACTAGGATCGTACCAATACTAAAGTTTGTTATCGTGATCAACCTTCTCATAGTTAAGCAATTGGTCCAACCACATTTATAACATTCACGATTAGATTGAGCAAAGTGATCATCTATATGGCCCAAAGCTTCATTGTAACCATATATCCATACCTCTCAGGGTTGTTTGTGAAATTGGAAGGTTAATATTTCAACTTGATGTTGAAGTTTTGTTAAAACCTAATCCTTTGCCTTCAACTGAGAGGATTGGTCGGCAAGAGATTTTTCTTTAGATTCCAATTTTAAGTACAAATCAGTAACAACTTGGCTCTTCGCCCTCAGCTGGGCAACTTGATTAGCTAAAGTTTTCTTGGTCCTAGTCTCTTCTACAGTTGGTCGACTAGCTCTTTGTCTAGAATATGACGCAGGTTTCAATTCTTTCAAAGCTTAAAGCTCTTCCCTATATTTGGAATTTTCCTCCTCCAGAAAAGAGTCACATTCATCAGCACCAGTAGCAGAAGACTGTTTTAAGGCCCTAAGTTTATCGTTCAACCTATTATTTTCCTCTTCCAGAAGTTTAGCAATCTCACTGGATTTATCAACGTCATGGTTCAATTAGAACTCCTTCCGTCTGAATGCGGAGGCATATTTTCCTAGCTTCTCCTTAAAACCCCAACCTTCACTCAAGGCCTTATATTTGGCTTCATAGCCAGCATACATAAGAGATTTACAATTCATTATGCACTACTTGCAAATATTCAATCATCTAAAAATATGCAACATTATTTGGCCACAACCTAATTAAGAAGAAACTTACGATAAGTGTAAGCATCCTTGCCTAATCAGAAGCATTTGTGCTGAATAAGTTTGTTAATTCTTCATTAGTCAAGTCCAGGTGACCAATTTTGAATAGACTATTGCAACGCTTGAGTAGGTCGGAGTCATTGGAGTCTTGTTCCATCTTGGCCATAGACTATAAATATTAAGTAACAACCGATCAACAACAAAAGTAGAAGATAGAGTAACAGCCGACAATAATACACGGCATGTGAATTGAAGGAATAATTTTTTCATTGATAAATAAGAAATGCTACAAATACATTAGAACAAATACAAAAGGAAAACAAAAGAATATTGCAAAATCCAAAAACCAAAGCTCGGATAAGTCTACACCTTCTTCTTATCCTTTTCAACGTCAGAAGGAGTAGCTGAGTCCAAATGAGTACGGTCGGAATCAAAGGAGGAAGAGGTGCCAATTACAATACCAACACTAACAGATTCAGTGGCTAAGGAAGTCGACACTGTATCTCTCTCCAAATCAATTACAATTGAAGGCACAACAGTTGTTAGTCGATCTACAAAAGAAGTGATGAAAATTTTATAATCCAGCAACACAAAAGTTTATTAGGGATGATCATCCCATGTTCTCTGATTATGACCCAACAAGAATTTCATCTCCTCCAAATTTATTTCAACATGCTTGGGACACTTTATCTTACGTTCTTCTATAACAAAGTAATAAGAAGTAATAGTTAGAACACATTATAAGGGAAATAAGAAAAGAAGAGAAAAATTTGAAATAACAACCTATCCATTCCCTAATTGAGGGCATCTAGGACCCTGATAGCCCATTCCACCTCCAAGTAGGGCATGTTGCCAATGTTTAACTATTAAAGCACGATTCTAATAATCTTTATTGGAATCAGGAAAATTCAACACTAAAGCCTTATTGGCCGCTCTGGTTTTCAAATAATATGTAATTTCCCCTACAATCGCCCATTTATAACAACATAATCTCTGGAATACCAATATGGGTCCCATAGATTTCATTTAAACTATTCACACCATTGACAATCCTCTAGGTGTTAGGAGCCACTCGTGCTGGGACAACGTCATAATATTGGCAAAAATAAAGAAGAAAAGGGTTTGGTGGAAATGAAAAACCACACTCGGCTATAAATAAAGTGGGAATCCAGTGACCTTCATCCTTAGAATATACATCTAAAGGGGCATGAGGTAGTTTTAATTTGACCCAAGATGGAATTTTATGCTCTTCCCTAAATTCCTATAAATACTCATCATTAACAATGTAAACCTTAGCATAGAAAGAACGAAATAAAGAAAAAAAAAGAGAAAGAAAGAGTTCTTCTAGAAGATTAAGGATTCAGTAAGAATTGTTAAAAGAAAGGAAGAACAATGGCAAACGGTAGCGAAAAAGCTCATAAATGACTGTTGCAGTTCAAAAATTTGGGGTAAGGAAAAACCTGGAAACGCCTCCCGCCTTTTATAGGTTGCCTCAAAAACGGAGATTTGAATGATTAAATGAACCAACGCTTGACATTCTGATGGCTTTGCGAATCAGAAGGTTAAAAATACCCATTTTCCCTTTGGCGGTTCGCTAAAATTCAAATTATTTGCAAAAATGCCAATTTCCAACAGTGTCGTTGGAGGTCGGATGCCAACTAAGCATCAGGAAAATACTCCAAAGTACTTCTAGCATATAATGCTCCATGCTTTCACGCAAGCACCAATAATGGAACATTAGGAGCTTCTATTGATGCTAAAAATTATCCACTTACATGGACCCATCAGAAGTGAACATGTATCCTCCTATGTGGCCAAAGTCCTAATCAACAAGAAGTAAATCTTCCGACCTATACATGGAATGCCGACCAACACAAGGAATGCCAACCAACTGGATAACAAAGCGTCATTATACCAAGGGTCATACTACATGTGGTTTATACAACCAATCATCATAATTATTATGTAAAGATGTAAATTTCTAATTATATAAAAGCATTTAAACCCTTTACATTCTAACCATTGACCTCCGGTTCACTATAAATACATCGTATCCCTTTCATTAAGGGCATGTTCGAACGAATTCTGGGATATTCTTATCTACAAGAGTATCTAGCTCTCTATAACCACACAAATCAATAAAATAATAGTGGACGTAGGCTTTCTTACATGGCTAAACCATTTCAAAAACTCTTTCTTTATTTTACTATTACATATTTAATCTCTGATTATTAAATTACATCTAGTCTAGTTTTTTACATCAACGGTCACATATGGCTAAAATAATGTTTGATGATTTATATCTATCAATTAGAACTTCTTGATCATTTCGATGTGTTGGAATTGTGATTCATTTGTTTTAGTTCACACTCATACATTCCATGTTTATGTTTGAGCACATCGGTACTATGTTAGAATGTAACTCACATTGTTTTAATTGTTTTTCTTTTTATTTTGCTACTGTTTTGCAGTTTCTACTCTTTCCAGTTAACTTTTCGGGAAAAAAATTCACTGGATGAATCTTCATGATTTTTAGAACTGGAACTGAGTTTTTTTTGCTTTTCTCGTTCAAACGAGATATCGATGTCATGCGAAGCCTTCAAGCGATAAGCTTATGTCGTTTAAACGACAAGACTGTGTCATTTGAGCTGGATATTTTTTTCTATAGATTTTAAGATTCCAGTACCCTGGTTCATTTGGTTATTTCTTTTGGTACTACTGGGTATGATTGGTCAGTATGCAGTTCTCTCTGATTATATCATTATGCTGCATTGTGTTGGTTTAAGCACATCATTTATGATTTAGTTGATTTCTCACTTGTGATTATTGTTTGTTAGCTATGGAGTTGACATTTTTTGATCATTATTAACTTATTATTATATTGATATCTAGATATATTTCATTGATTATCTCATGCTAGATATGTTTATCTTTTCACTGGGTTGTCTATTCGAGACAAAAAGGGCGAGAGATGTATGTGATGTAGGTGGAGATTTTGTTTAGCACATAAATTTTGTTGCATTACAAATTAACATCATATGCTTTCATGCTTATATGTCGGTATTAATTAGTTTGTACAAATTAGTATCCATATTTTTGTCACATGTTTTATATCATTTGTTCCTCCATACTTCAGTGGGTATTTGTTGGTTTCATGTGTGTAGGTATGCTAAAAGATATTCGAGATTTCAATTCTACATCACATTCAGACATTTCGTGCTTACCGAGCCATCTTTTTCTAGTCTTGTCATGTAATTTTTTATTTTGAGTTTATGATATGGGATTTAGTCCTCACACTGCTTGACGGACCGGTTTAAGCATTTTACTATTGGTGTTGTCCCGAAATAGTCAAAGGGGGATATTTCTAAGGACAAAGTTTATAATTGAGTCCGTTGTATGTTTATTTGACTTATTCCCATAACAAAACACATTTTGAGTCTTAGGTAGATTTTTATTGTCACGATCCGACACGGACTATGACGTATTGAAGTTTAATAAAGACGTTGTGACAAAGCTTCAAAGATTTATCATGTCGGTTTTATGGTGCATATTTCGTCTTAAATCAAATTGCATTCTGAGATCACTCGGGTATGAATGCATAATTTTAATGGGACTTGGAATTTATGTTTTAAATTGTTTAAGGATGTTATTTTATTAAATAAATGTTTTTAAAGTGTTTTAAAATGTTTACATATATTTTATTTTGAGATAAGGATGTATTAGAGTTGTATAAAAAGAAAACTCTACTATTTCTGTTTCAAATGACATTAATTGTCATTCAAATGAGATTCCACTGTTGTTCGAACAACATGGATATCTCATTCGAGAGACATGCTAAGTTCGAATGATGCACCGCCTCAAGAAAAAAAATTTAAGGTGTGTTTTCCTCAAAATTTTGAAAGGGTGCAGTCTAGAAAAATAGTATACCAATAATACGTTTTCTTAATAAAGTTTTCTACGATTTTCTAAGTCTAAAACATCCTTAGAGTTCAAAGATCCGATCTTTCATTATCATATGCAATAGTGATCTTTGTTTTGCACCTTGTTGGAGTTTGTTCTACACTTGAACATTGTGTTTGGCGGAGAATAAGTGAAGGAGTTCGTGTTTCGATATCGTAGACTTTCCAAGCTACATCGGTGGACACCAAGGCATTCGTGGAGGTGACTGCTGTGGACATCTATTGTGGAAGGATTCACATGGGCACTGTGGAAGAGTGGTTGAATATTAGAAGTGCGTCAAGTCTCATGGGGGTTGATTCATTGAGTAAGACTTGTGTCTGTTCCTTGTAATTCTACATCATGGTGATTGTCTAGCTTGGGTCGTCTGAGGTCTTTTCCCTTAGTGGTTTTCTCGTACATCCGACGTTGTGAGCATTCTTTTCATTACTTTACTTGCTTTAATTACTAGATGTATATTTAGGATTAATCAAGATAAAATTTGGTTAAGTTAAAATTTGTTCACAATTAGGTGTGGTTTAAAATTTGGAGAAAGGGTTTTCATAAAAAGAGAGTGTGTTTCTATCATCCTTAAAACACTTCCGTATTAAAAGGGGCCTACAGATTTTTTCACTTCTCCCACGAGATAATATTGTATTTATACATGACCCCTTACTTTAAAAAAATGAAACTTAATCCTCTTCCCTTGTATTTTCATCACCACTTTTATACCTTATGCATTGTATTTCTCGTACCTTATACATAAGAGTGCAAGTATAATTATTGAACATCTAAAGGAGTATCTTTAAATCCATCATTATCTAGGGTTAAAGTTAAAACCTATTTTTATATTATATAAAGAAAGAAATTTTCCCCAAACCCTCATAAACCAAATGTCATATCAAAATGACTCTTAAATCATTGCTACCATAATCAAATTCATATAAGGCTGATCATCGGTCGGTATTTTTTTTATACGCATACCAAATAAGAATTGTTTTTTGTTTTCTATATTTTTAGTTTTTTAAAACATTTACTAATAGATATTTGATTTTTTTAGAATTCCAGCAACTTTTTCTTTCAGTATATTTAGAATTTTTGCTATTTTTAGTTTATATTAAATAATAATTGGAATTTTTTTTTATATTGTTCAATTTTTCATTTGTTTTTTCAATTTTCAAATGTTAAAAGTAAACTGACATGTAAACTATTAATAATTTCGCATACTTGTTCATGTTGGGGATCGATATATACGTAATAAATATTTTTAGCCTTTGAATCTTGAATTAATCAAAAAATATGAAGAGGAAAATCCATAACTAAATTAGGAGAATAAACCTAGGGTTACGAATACAAAACATTTGTAGATTTGGTTGTAATCCAATGGGGAGAAAGGTATTTGTTGATGATGTAGGGCTGCCTTCTTTTGGATATCTAAAAACTTGCTAGAACTTTTCGTAACACTTAGATCTTCTAGTATATGATCCACCCAAAGTTAGTTAGGTGTGTGGAAGAAAACCCTTGCTTTTGAGTTAGATATGGTCCTCTCTGTAGGATCATTTACCAAAACATAAGAAGTGTTTTCTATCACACCTCTCAAACCCTAATAATAAATTATGCAACTTAAATCCCCAACTTAATCCAATACATGCCTATTTAAGTAGTGGTCATAGGCCAAATTGGGTTAATCGAGATTTTGGGCCTAACTACTTGGATATGTGAACTATACTAGGGACTTAAGACAAATAATTAAATTGGCATCCAATTAAATATTAAAAAACCCCAAATTAATAATACCATAATTTATTTTCTTTATTTATTTAATCATAATTAATTTCACTAAATAATTATGACTGCACGCTGATTTAATTATCTCAATAATCACTAGGTTATAATGAGGTATCATTTGAAAAGTTGATTATGGTGCATAATGTGATTCCTCACGTTAAGTTTTCGATACTCGTTTCGTCCGATAAATTTTACCAACATCCAATCAACCTTCCTTGATTTCCAGACTTGACTTATTTTGCTACTCCAGCGGATTATAAAATAACCCATTGATCCAATTTAACTAGTTGAAACAAATATTATAAGTCTATCAAGGGGGTATTGCAATCCTAGATATCTCTTACATGGATTCCTCCGAATTAAGATCTCAGACCTACTCACGTACCCGCATAACTCTCACCCAATATACGGGAATAATTTAATTTAATATAAAAGTGAATCGCACCCATGATAAGCATTCCAATCCTCATAATTCTTTTAATTACGAATCTATGCACTCTTTGTAAATGGTGTGAGATTACCTTAGTCTAATTAAGACACACGCTAGATTCAAATCTCATAGATGGTCCCATTCAATACATTCCTATGATGTACCGATCATAATCATATGTTGAATTATCGATTGAGTTATTGAGGCATCATACACGTTCCCATAATTTTATATAAACCATTAGGATTGCATAATAATTATTCCGATAGGATGTCAACTCTCTATACGGGTTGTGGGAATTTCAATAGAGTTAGAACTGAAATTTTGATCTCCTTATGATCAACTCAAAGCCAAGTCAATGGAATTCCTACTGAGCTATATTGACCGACATTGAAATGAAATAATATGTTTAAACAAATATAACGAATTCGCACAAACTTTTTTCTCATTTCAAAATGAATAAACAATCTTTTACTAATCAAAATATAATATTTACACATAGTTTTAAGAATAAACCCCCAATAATATACCATTTAGTCTTAAAGTCATGTGGCCATGTACTTAAGTTTCATTCCTTCTCTATGAATGTCGAAAGTCCTAGCTGGTAAGATCTTTGTAGAAGGATCCTCAAGGTTGTCCTGAGATGCAGTCTTGGTTATGATGACGTCGCCACTCTACACGATCTCCTGAATTAGGTGATACTTTCACTCAATGTGCTTCGAATTTTTATGAGTACTTAGTTCTTTAAAATTTTCAACTGCACCGCTATTATCCCAATAAAGTATAATAATCGACTACACTGAAGGAACCACACCCAAGTCGTTTTGGATCAACCGAAGCCAATCAACCTCTTTTGTTGTCTCCAAAGAGATAACATATTTATCTCCCATGGTTGAATCATCAATACATGATTATTTTATACACATACAACATATAGATCCATCTCCTAGGGTAAACACATATCGTGAGGTTGATTTTTTGAATTTTTTATGTGATTGAAAGTCTAAGTCCCGATACCCAATATGTATTAGACTCTCTATGGACTATACCATCATATAATCTCTAGTCATCTTCAGTTACTTGAGAATATACACCACCATATTCCAATGTTGCTCACCCAAATTAGGCTAGAATGTGCTAACCATGCCAATAGCATAAAAAATATCCGTTCTAGTCCAGATCATAGCATACATGAAGCTTCTTGCCGCTAGAGAAAAATTTATGTTCCTCATCCTCTCTATTTGATTGGGTGTATTAGGACACCGATCCTTATATTAAGAGATTTCATGCCTGAAAGGAAGAAATCCTTTCTTGGAATCTTACATGATAAACCTTATGAGAACTATGTCGATATAAGTGGATTGGGATAAGCCTAACATCTTATTTTATATCATAAAAAATCTTGATAGTAAGGATTTATTTGGATTCTTCTAAGTCCTTCATATCAAACTGACAAGACAATCACACTTTTATACTAGATAATTCACCCACATCGTTTACGATTAGGAGAATATCATCTATGTAAAGTCCTAGAAATACCATAACATTTTTGTCATGATTCTTAAACACGCAAATTTCATCCAAATATTTATCAAAACCCAATGATTTAATCTCCTAGTCAAATCGATTATTCCAATACCTCAATGCTTGCTTAAGTCCATACATGGATATTTTAAGCTTTCAAACTTTGCTTTCTTGTCCCTTTACTATGAATCCCATGAGTTATATCATATAGATGAAATTTTTAAGACTATCGTTCATGAATCCAGTCTTAACATCGATTTTTTAAATCTCAAAATCAATATAAGTTATAAGGGATAAGATAATATGGATAAACTCTATCACAGCTACCAGAGGAAAGGTTTCCTCATAATTGATCCCTTTTTTGAGTGAACCCTTTCGCAACAAGTCGTGGTGTGAAGGTTTGCATCTTCCTGTCAACACACTATTTTTCTTTTGGATACATTTGTAACTGATAAGTTTTTTCACTTTTTGAAAGTCTAAAAGTTGCTATACTTGATTTGAATAAATTGAATCATCTCGATATTCATAGCGTTTAGCCAAAGCTCTACATCTTTATCTTAGAGTGCCTTGTCATAGTCGTTGAGATCCAATTCATTTTCCCTTTGGACATCATCGAAGTGATCTCCCAAATATACTAACCTATCAGGATGACTCATTACTCTCCCACTATGGTGTGGCTAGACTTATAGTCTAGTATAAGTGACACATGTATCCTGATCATTTGTAGTACTCCCACTACTATTAGGCAGTGTATTATCGATATCAATTTGTACTTCATCCTATACTGGTGGTCTCGATGTAGTTACTTTCATTTATCCTTGTCGTCAATCATATAATTTTCCTTTAAGTACCTAGCATTTGTGTTAACAAACACTTTTCGGTCTTTAGGATCATAGAATTGGCCACCCTTGGTTATTTTAGTATAACCTACAAAGAGACATACATTTGTCCTTGATTTCAACTTCCTTGGCTCCTTCCTCAGTACATGTGTCGGGCAACCACATATTCGAACGTTCTAGACTTATCTCGCACCATTTTTCATAATTCTATGGGAGTTATTGAGACACATTTAAAAGTCACTAAGTTAAATAAATTGTGACAACCCCCATTTTCTACATAAAGGGTGGCCATGAAAATACGCTAAATATAGGACTTATCTAACAATCTATGCCATTCTTAGCATCAAACCATAAAATAAAATTTTTAATTTTAAATATCCACGCATATAATGTAGAACTAAAATGGCAAGACTAAATAAATAAGTAAGTCTCAAATCCCACTGACATAGACGTATTTACATAACACGATTCTAAATCAAACTAAGTGAATAAATAAATCCCAAGCTTATGCCCATACAATCTCTGAAATAAATATGACTGGAATGAAATAAGTAGTAACTTATGATATAATCAAAAGATTGAATCTATTATACAAGTGAAACTGCATGTCTGATCTTCCTTCAGCCCTGTTGATCCTGTCTAGGAAAACCTGATTTTTTTTATAGTTTTGATTAGAGCCCTAAACTTGAAAGAATTAACTTTCAATACCAATAAATAACGATTAGGTTAATTCGTAACACATGCCATCCATTGTCTCTCACATGCAATAAGTATTTCACCTCTCATTTAAGTGTAATACTACATGCATTCCCAACCTAGGCCATATAATGATAATTGGTTTGTATACTGTCATAAATTATAAACTAACTATCATATAATATAAATATAACTACCTACATGTATACGATCATAATCACAAAACTAACCCCCATAATACTACACCCCACAGGATACAATTTAAGCACATAACATATTTTACGTAGCATTAGGTCTATTAACAATTTTCTATTCCATCATACTACATTAATTCTTATTTTATATATAAAATATTATTATAGAACACAAAGGAATCTACCCTTGGTTTCCATCTCGTGCTTTTATTTGCATGTCCATAGATTTCCATCGCCTAACGGGCTTAAACAAAGCACACACAAGTGGGGCGATCACTACGTAATGACACCACCTACCACTCATACACAAACTATGTAGAAGGATCATCCATCCAACTTCTCTCATCACAAAGTGGTGATCGCTGATCGTATGATATAAAATAATGACCTCCACTATGTCCACGCATATCTCACCCGGTGTGTGGTACATGGTCCCGATGTTGAACGCAACCCCTAGCCGACGGATTCAACACGAATAAAAATATGTCCATATAAATATATAATACATATATAATGCATAATACATATGTAACTACCCCATAGGCTATCACACCTATCATTCATCAATCCAATTCAACTCAATTCCCATAATCTCGAAATCCATCCCTATCCTTAATTATTAACTCCCTAGTTTATTGTTATAATTATTGTCTAACAGTTAACAATACAAATCCTCAATTATATCAGTCAGCACTCACTTGGATAAACTTCCACATACTCGAATGCACTTGTAAAAATCCCATGACCATTTCTCTTAGTCAGAACCAACCCAACTTTAGGGTGAAAATCGATTCGCTCTTCAAGCCGAATCGATTCGCACTAGGCAGTGAGCCTAGATTTGCTTATAATTAAAATGTGGTCATCTTTCCCAATCTCCATTAACAACTTCTAAGTCTTGTAAACCTTATTTTAATTAACTACAAATTCATAAAAACCAAGGGAATATATCTAAATAGGTTCATAATCATTCTAAACTAGATTCATAATCATTCTAAACAGAATCATTCATACAATTCAAGAGTTTATTAATAAAAACATATATTTGTCTAAACTAACAATGGGTTATAATTTCAATCAAAATTCTTAAATGAAACTCCAAATTAATTCATGGGTTTAATTCAAAAATTAAATTAGATCCTAACACATGGATTCTAACAAAATTCTCATTAGTTATTTAATGTCAATTTCAGGTTTTATTACCAAAGTCTTAACATTCAAAGTAAGATTAATTGACTATTAATCCTAATCTATCCCAATCATAAATCATCATATAAATCAGTCTCCAACATGATTAAAAATCCAAAATCTTATGCGAAAGCATGCTTATTAATTAAGAAACAGATTCTTAAAGATATTTCAAGAAAATTCTTGACTTATAGAAGATGATTTTAGACTCCTCTTTAAATTTTTCTCCCTTTCTCCTCTCCAAGCTTGCTAATCTCTCTCAGAATGATTAAGTCTACTAGGGTAAAGTAAAGTTGATGGGAATACCTAATTAATATTACTTAAGTTATAAATAACCTCTTAATTCCCATATGTCCCAATAATAACTAATTTTGGGCTCCCAAAAGAGCCCGGCATGCTATTCGGAATGACCCACAATTTCCCCTAAGGGTATACCTACCTTGGGCTAAACTTAGGATGTTTAAAACACGTAAACGGGCATCTAAATCACTTCGAAACCCACTGAAACTAGGCATACTTCAAATCACATGGTAAACACTCTCGGCGAAGAATAAAATGATACACGTAATTATTTTATGCATTAACCAATTATAACCCATTTATTATTCACATGTATCAATTATCCTAACTTGCGTTATAAGAAATTCACATTGCACCCACATTTAATTATTTCTAACAATACAAGAGATGCGATATAATTAAATCACATG
The DNA here is from genome assembly GCA_949130495.1 of Sambucus nigra. Taxonomy (NCBI): domain Eukaryota; kingdom Viridiplantae; phylum Streptophyta; class Magnoliopsida; order Dipsacales; family Adoxaceae; genus Sambucus; species Sambucus nigra. The sequence continues at coordinate 124,442,106 of OX422223.1, forward strand.
ATCATGCACAATGTATATTTTCCTAATATTCCAAGTAGTTAATTATTTTTAAATAATTATTAATTTTTATTTAATAATATCTACCAAAATATGTCAACCAATTAAATGATAATTAATGATATAAAAGTACAGGGCATTAGAGAAATATCTAGCCTTCTCTAGTGCATAGTCCCAAAAGGAATCCGTCAGATTCGAATAAGTCATCACGGATCTAATTATGTCCAAAATAGTCTTATTTCTTCTTTCCTCCACACCATTTTACTATGAAGTTAAACTCTCCCAAGAGGTATTACCTTTCATGATTAGATTGTAGAGTATGGGTTAGTTTACCGTAAAAATGTTCTACCTCGACCTTGTACTCTTTGAACCTAAAAAAGGCTTCAGATTTGTGGTGCATAAGGTAAACATATCCAAACCTCAAGTAATCATCGATGAAAGTGATGAAGTACACATAACCACCTATTTTTCCGATAGTCATGTGTCCACATAAATTAGAATGAACTAATTCCAACACATATTTAGCTCTGTATCCCTTATCTATAAATGGCCTATTGGTCATCTTTCCCTCAAAGAAGTATTCACATACTAGAAGTTTGTCCACTTCCAATGAACAAAATTGCCCAGTTAAAACCAGTCTTTGTATCCTTTTTAGATTGATATGACCTAAGTGTAAGAGCCAAAGATACATTTGGTTTAACTTATAAGTTACTTTTCTCTTTAGGTTATTTTCATTTATGTTATTCACTTTAGTATAAAGAAGTAGTGGTGATACATGTCTTATAATATAAAGATTGTTTTCCAATGTACTGAAACTGATAAGAGATTTTCCTTTTTTTCAATAAAAACTCCTATATTAAAAGAAATCAAGTATCCATTCATCACGAGCTTAAAACGAAAAGAAAATTTCTTCTAATGCTAGGAATATAAAAACAATCTACTAATATTAACTTATTGTCTTCACCAACATTTAAAACTAAATTTTCTACCGCTACTACTATAGCTTTATGACAATATCCTATGAACATAAACATTTATCCATCACTGAGCTACCTGGAACCCCTATAATAAACTGTAAACATGGTTACTGAATCCCAAATCTACTCACTACGTACCATTAAATTTCACCACAAAACATGTCTTTATGATATAGGAAAAATTACTATTTCCATACTTTTTGGCTAAGTAGACGGGGCATTATTTCTTCTAATGTCCCTCTTGTTTTCAGATATAGAAACTTCCTTTCTACTTTTTATTCACTTCCCATGGCTTACAATTCTTCTTGGCCACTTTAGGTTATCCCCGAGACTTTCTTTTCTTCTTACCATCTTTTGGGATAGAATAATATGGTCCTCTCTTAGAAACCTAAAGCACACCCTGATGCCTATTGATATTATCTACATCCTAGAGCTATTTAAGAAGATGCACTAGAGAGTAGTCAAACTTATTGATAGAATAGTTTAGGCAAAACTATTTAAAAGACTATAGTTGTGATTGGAGAACAAAATCGACATGGGTTTCCTCGTCAATTTCAGATCCAATCAACTATACTTATCCTAATATGGACATTGTCATTATATTATGCTCACATATGGGAGTACCCTCGGGCATCTTCGTGTTGACCAACCTTGTCATATCATCTAACCTTAAGGCTCGATTCTGATCCTCAAACATATCCCTGAGGTTCATAATCATATCGTAAGCCGTGGACATATGTTGATGTTGATGTTGAGAAACATTAGTCATTGAGGCTCATATATAAAAACAAGTCATATGATCATCCTTTTTCCACCTCTGGTAGGCTTGGACATCCTTTTCAGGATCCCTTTCATCCGGCTTGACAAGGTAGATCTCCTCCACGATAAAATCAAAATCCTTAGTAGAAAGGACAATGTCTAGGTTACGTTTCGAGTCAACATATTTCATTACAATTAAATTGGTGTCCTTTAATATTGAAGCAAGTGGATTGAATGAAGATCCTATTTTAAAATATGAGAATTGTTAATTTTGAAAAGCGAATTAATTCCAAAATAAACCATGGGAATTTAACTTCATTTTATTTTTAAAGTGGCATATCTCTCCTTCATTTAAATGTAAAGCCCATCGAATATCCTAGTTACCTTATGAAGTGATAGTTCTCATGGGGAGCTTAAGCCATACCACCCTGAACTAGACATACTTTTGTCTTTTAATTATGCAACTGGACAGTTCAGGATCTTCTGTCCAACATAATTGAATAGTTATCGCCTTTTGGTCCAACAATTAATGGTCTTGAGTTCGTGGGGGAGGATATCATTAATTGTGTCTAAGTGTGTACCACCGTGTCATCTCTTAAATGAAACCTCCTCGTGATGGACTTCCCTATGGTGGGGATCTAACTCACTCAAATTCTATTTCTCTAAATCATCACTTATGAGTTCTAATGGATCACTGAAACCCTAATTAATTCCATCCAGAGGGGTAAGGATGGGGTGTGGAGGTAGCCTAACTGGCGCGATGATTAATCACATCTGATTCATAAAACACCGATGGAGACCATGGAATTTATGTTGAAATGCCTCTCCTACTTAGTATTTTAAAAATATTTTGGTATGCTAAAAATATTTTGGTAATTTCCCAGTTTACTTGCATATATTAAATATCTTAATCTCACATTCTAATCTTTTAAAAAAATAAAAATAATAATTTCAATTTTAAAAAATAAAATAAAATTTGGAGATCTTAATTTAATTCAAACCTTTAAATTAATTACCTTCATTTAATTCAATTTAGAAAAGAATAAATTAACACTAATTTTTAAAGAAAGTCCGTGATCTAGTCTGGTCTCAAAATATAAACCATGTTGTCCATAAAATATGGTGTTCCTTATTATCAAATTAATTATCACACTAAATCATGCAACAAAATATAATAATTAGACAACGCAAATAATTAAATAAATGTAGCTAAAAATAAAAGGAAGAAAATTCCCAAACTTCTCCTTGAAGTAAAACTATTCAATACCAATAATCCTTATTGAGGCAGACTTTCTTATGACTTAGAGTATTCAATGAAAACAAGAGTTCTTGATGATCTTCCCAACTGGGAATAGTCCATTATGGTCTGGGAAGAGAGATGAGGAAGAGACACTATGAAAACCACCTGAAACACTAAGAAAAGCATACCAAGAAAGATGACATGCCACCTGAAACATGTCGATTCAAGCTTCTTTCGAATCAATAAAGCCCGTCAGATTGATTCATCCGCCCTCTGAATCGATCTGGACATGCTGTGTTGATAACTTCATAATTCTTACTAGATTTGCATGCAGAAATGACAATAACTCATCTGAAACTCTATGAAACTACATGAAATTTTGTCTAGCGCACAATCCCTCATAAATACATGATTCCTATTGTAAAGAAACAATACATACCCAAACAATCGCCTCCAAACACATTGATAGTGAAATAACTATAAAAACTTAATTATTACAACCATATCAAACTAGGAGTGAAAGATAACTTCGGATCAACCACCTAGGATCTATTCATGCAGAAAAATATGAATGAACATAATAGAAGGGATTAAACTAAATAATCTTCATAAAACCACGTGAATATGAAAACATATGCTAGGATGTATAATCCTACGATATGAAAGACTAGGGTTTTCAAGGTTGGACAACATCGATATTTTCAAAGAATTAATAATATAAAACAAATGCTCTAATGTCGATTATTAGGGATAGATATACGTGGAATACAAAATATAATTCCTTATATCTTCAATTAAACAAAAAATAAAAAGATGAAAAATGAAGACTAAGTTTAAAGAACAAACCTAGGGTTACGAAAATATTACCTTTGTGGATCCGATTGCAATCTCATGGGGAGAAAGGTATTATTGAAGGTGTGGGGATGCCTTCTTTTGGATATTGAAAGGGCTGGTAAAACGTTTTATAACACTTGGATATCTTATATATAATCCACCCAAAGTTAGGTAAGTGTGTGGGCACATTTGAAGAAGAAAACTCTTGCTTCTGAGTGAGATGTCGTCTTCTCGCTTTAGGACCCTTTACAAAAATGTGAATAGTATTTTCTATCACCCCTCTTAAACCGTAATAATGAATTATGCAGCTTAAAGACCTAACTTATATCAATATATATATATATACATGTTTATGTATTGGGGTTGGGCCAAATTGGATTCCTTGAGATTCTGGGCCTAACTAAATGGGGATGTGGACTATTCTAGGGATCCAAGACAAGTAACTAAATTATCATCCAAATAAATACTCAAAAATCCCAAATTACAAATCTCATAATTTATTTTCTTTATTTATTTAATCATAATTAATTCTACTAGATAATTATGAATGAACTCCAATTTAATTATCTCATAAATTACTCGGATATAATGAGGCCTTATTTCAAAAGTTGTGAACACCCCGCCTAATTAAATACCGGGTGTCCAGTCCCATACCAAATTAAAACAGAATATACAGTTGGATCATTCTTAGCATCACTGTCGAAACATTTACAACTCACCCAATACCCAATTAAGCTGGTGTTAAAAACTTTCCAAATTTTAATTTCAACAAAATCCATTTTTAGTTTACAATTAACACAAGACATTTTATTCTACAACATTGATAACCGAACAATTAACCCAAAAGAATTTAAATTAATTGGGAATAAACATTCCCATATAATAATCCAATACAATAATACCATCAATAACAAATGTATTAAAATGACACGAGTACAAGAGTATTTGACTCCGATAGAAAAGAGATAATTGAGTTCCTTTGGGCGACATGCCCTAACTAAAAGAATACTGTGAATCAAAAGAAGATAGGCGTCTAAGTAATACTCCATAGCTCCATAGATCGTCAAAAACAACTAAGGTTGGCGGCCCTGCTGCTGGACACCTGATATAGAAGATACAATAGAAAAGAAAATATGCAAGGAAACGGGTCAGAGCCCGATTGTGAAAATGATTTTGAAAACAACAAGTATTTAATAAGTACAATAAAGCATTTATTATGTACACGTTAGCATCCCACTCTCACTTGCTATTCTCACCTCCCAACTAGAGTGCACACTTAACGTTTCCTATTAACCTCCTAGTTAATGGTTCCTCTTTTCTAGTTTCCAAAACATGATTCCATTCCTATATCATAACCCCGTATGTCCCATACCATACGTCACATAATCATTCATATACGTTTCTCATTAACATGAATCGTTTCTCATTAATATGAATTAAGCTTTTCAATAAATATTCATTAACTTAGTTCAATTCTTTATCTCAATTCACCGTCATCTACAATTATCACATAGTAGATGATTTAACGACAATATATCCATTCATTCATTTAATTCATTATATATATATATACATATATAATACGACACCCCGAGTCACAGCTGCGGTGCAATGCATTACTCTGCTATCATGTCCCATCATCACTGGTCGCCGAATAGGGGACTAAAGGTTCGGTAAGGATTCCTCAAACCACAAATAACAATATACAAGTTGGAGGAGAATATAGTTCTCGTATCCATGGGTCACGCACATACCTACGTGCCCACAGTCAGCGAACTTATCAACTCCTCGATAAGTCTTTCATAGACCTATGTTCTCGAGGGACAAATCAAAGATCCCATGGATTCATCAGGATATGACTGCCCTCATGCGCAAACCTCCCATCGATAGCAAGTAAGCTAGGTATGTCATACACATAATCATCATTCAAACAAATAGGCATTATCATACCTATAATATAATATCAACAAGGTACTCACATTACCCTTAGATTATTCCCATACGTAGCATTATATCTCTTTAATTCCCACGTATTAAAATATCACAACTTTACTTCTTAATTTAATTCTCCCGAGCCTCACTCAATACTCAAGTATCAAATAGGATTTTCCTCAATAGTATATTCAGTAAGAAGTCACTAATACCCTATTGGTCCACATCGTCATATCTCCCAAAATACTACGAATTAAACTCTCCCTTTAATTAGGGTTAAAATCGATAGTTTCAAATCTATTATAAACACATCTTCTATCAACTAGGATTGAATTCCATCATCACATGGCTCATAGTCTATAGTGTTTCATTCAAACTATATGACTTATCAACAAAATCAACAACCTTGCATCCTATATCATCTCTCCACTCCCGACATCGTTAAGGTTCATGCGCGGAACGTCTCACAAAGCGAAATCCAAACAAGAAACCCTTCCAATACACTACTACTTGACTTTTTCATTCGTGGATGTCCGTCAACTTCAAATACGCAATCGGGATAACCTCATCCCCACTTTCAACTAAATTTGGTCTGAACTCCCATCTCCAATCCAGGAGCCATACCACTAAGTGATTGTATTCCACTCAGTCCTTGCGCAATCAATAATGGGCTTAAACTCACACCTTGATGTTAAAATTGTAACCCTAAGGCTACCCAGGTGTTATACTAAATCTCCCCTACTGGACCTATCCTTAATCCTCATTCATACCAATTAGAATCCAACACATGAATCTAGCAACCGAAATTTCTTCCAATATAATTATCATCATTCTAATCAATTAAATCACAATCAAATTAATCTGAATCTTATCTAGGGCCTACTGATGTTTTCTAAGTCCCATAATATCCAATTAATAATCACCAAAGATCTAAAAAAGGTTTGGGATAAGGATCAACATTAAAAAGAAACAACTTCAAGGATTCTGGGGAGGCCGATCGATCGAAGGCAGGGGGTCGATCGATCGATCGATCGCCCAGATAACAACCCCATTTTCTACATTACTTCTACTACGGGTTTAACCATTTCGTTCAATCAAACCTTCATATTAACAACCCAAATGACTTATAATCCTTACTATATGATATATCAGCATATACAAATGATTTCTAATGATATAAACATCCTAGAATCATCAAGAGATTGAATTAAAAGCATGTTTATATCCTCTTTTTCCAGAAAATTATCAACATAATATCTTCAAGAACACATCAATGGCTTTCAAAATTTCTTCAACAGATTTATGATTATTTCATGGATTACTATCTACCTACAACATGAGCTTGATTCCTATATATTTTTAGATTCCAGAAATCCATTAACAACTCTATCTTTTCATCTTCCAATCATGAAAAATCATCTCTTTTTATAACTATTCTAACATGGACAATATACAAACTTAGATTGCAAATATCAAACACTAGCCTCTAATGAAGATCTGATCCTTTGGTGTAGTATATCACAGGTGGTTCTCCCTTCTCCGGCCAACTTTCGATGGTGGTTGGTGGTGGTGACCTTTGGTCTTTGTTCTTCTCCTTCCCAAGTAAGCTTTTTCTCTTCCCAAGCAACCTTTCTCTCTCTCTAGAAGATGACCTTTCAACTTTGGTGTAGAAGAGATGAATAACCCATGTACACTTAATCTCCAAATACTTATAATAGGAAAAAAATCTGATATCAGTATTCATCCCCCTATAAAAATGACTAAAAAGCCCTATTAGGCTGTCTTTTCATTTCCAAATGACCCGAGACCCAAAACCAACATCCAAATAGACTTTTCTGACTATTTCGACCCTTCCGAATGCAATGACGCATTCGAAATGGCTATAAGGTCGATATAAAAATAAGTTTCTTATTTAATCTCACAATTTAGTCCCAACACGTCCCATACCGCGTCCGACTAATAATTTAAATTACTGAATTAACAATTCACAGCAATATCAATAATCATCATATCCATATATTACCTAAATATCTTTAAGTAATATTCAGAATCATCCATTTTAATATCCACAATTCGGATAAAACCCAAATGAATTAATTAATAATAAAATCCAATTAATCCATCAATTTAAAATATAACCCATTTTAAAAGTCATTAATGTCACGGGGTATTACATACTTCCCCCCTTATAACATAATTTCGTCCCGAAATTCAGAAAGATAAATCATACTGGTAAGATCAACTCTGAGTATAAATCTCACATCGCAAGTAATCTATGTTGTACCCCCATACAGTACATTATCAAAAATTCCCATTGATGTTATAGGCCAAGCCTCACCATATAGTTTCAACTTAATCGAATTTAAACTTTACCCAATCTTCCCTATACTATTCTCGAGGTAAAGTTTGGACAAACAAATGATCCTCACTTATTAAACAAATAAATCCTCAAATCACAACTACTTACTCTTTCACAATTATGAAAACTACTATAATCCAATCATCCAGGGCGCCCATACACCCTATCGTATATCTTTCATGATAATATTATCGCAAATGTTATAAACTCATATCCTAAAGACCTATCTTAATTTCGTCTCCCAACAGTTATTAGTTTCATGCGTGGGGTGTCTCGCAAGCAAAATCAAACAAGTAACCCCCGATACACTACTACCTAAAGTAGTCGGTCATCGAAACTCCTCAAGTCCTTAGTCAATAGTTTATAACCTCTCTACAGGTTTTATCTATTTTGATAAAGTCTACTCATCTATTCTCTTATTACAGAAAAGATGCTGGTTATACGCTCTCATATACCACAAGTCAAGTCACGCCGATAGTCACATCTTGCTCGGACTTAAAGTAAGTAATTCCGTGATAAAAAATCAAACCCACGTGATGACATGAAAAAAAATATATACAGGTGTCCCACACCCCTCGGTGAGTCTACGTAAATAACAGTGCTATTGTCTAAGTTTAGTAACCCTTTTTCCCACACAATATTAATCGCTACAAAAAATAATATACGCCTCATAACTCCTTAGATAGAAAACATACCCTCATTCGCGGGTGGTGGTTGTTTAATTCCAATAATATAACTTTTCTCCGATGAGTCAAGAAAAATTTTACCTCAAATTTTCAGTTCTAGTTCACCATACTCCACTATATGCCCAAGCCTTTCAATATATTGCCTTCGTTAGGTAACACACAAAATTCCTGCATTTCAAGAACTTCTACTAATGACTTTCCTCAATTTTCCATAATAGGGGTGACCTCGACTATGATCATCATACTCGAACATACTTCGTAACCTCCTAAGTACGATCTCTGTTATCCGTCCAATGTCCCTCATCTGCCATACTTCTTGTACGAACCCATTCGAACGCAAATAAGATTCACTAATATATACAGGATCTTACCAAAGAAATCAACAATCCTAAACATAGGGCTCTACATCAAAGAACTTTAAGCTGAAAACGCATTAAGCCGTATAGACCCTAAAGGACACTAGAACCTGATGCTCTGATACCACATATAACACCACGCCTAATTAAATACCGGGTGGCCAGTCCCATACCAAATTAAAATAGATTATACATTTGGCTCATTCTTAGCATCACTGTCTAAAACATTTACAACTCACCCAATACCCAATTAAGCTGGTGTTAAAAACTTTCCAAATTTTAATTTCAACAAAATCCATTTTTAGTTTACAAATAACACAACACGTTTTATTCTACAACATTGATAACCGAACAGTTAACATAAAAGAATTTAAATGCATTGGGAATAAACATTCCCACGTAATAATCCAATACAATAATCCCATCAATGACAAATGTATTAAAATGACACGAGTACAAGAGTATTTGTCTCCGATAGAAAAGAGATAATTGAGTTCCTTTGGACGACATGCCCTAACTAAGAGAATACTGTGAATCAAAAGAAGATATGCGTCTAAGCAATACTCCATAGCTCCATAGCTCGTCAAAAACAACTAAGGTTGACGTCCCTGCTGCTAGACACCTGATATATAAGATACAATAGAAAAGAAAATATGCAAGGAAACGGGTCAGAGCCCGATTGTGAAAATGATTTTGAAAACAACAAGTATATAACAAGTGAAATAAAGCATTTATAATGTACATGTTAGCATCCCACTCTCACTTGCTATTCTCACCTCTTAACTAGAGTGCACACTTAACATTTCCTATTAACCTCCTAGTTAATGGTTCCTCTTTTCTAGTTTCTAAAACATGATTCCATTCCCAAATCATAACCCCATATGTCCCATACCATACGTCACATAATCATTCATATACGTTTCTAATTAACATGAATCGTTTCTCATTAATATGAATTAATCTTTTCAATAAATATTCATTAACTTACTTCAATTCTTTATATCAATTCACCGTCATCTACAATTATCATATAGTAGATGATTTAACCATAATATATCCATTCATTCATTTAATTCATTATATATATATATATATATATATATATATATATATATATATATATATATATATATATATATATATATATATATATAAAATACGGCACCCCGAGTCACAGCTGCGGTGCAATGCATTACTCTGCTATCATGTCCCATCACCGTTGGTCGTCGAACAGGGGACTAAAGGTTCGATAAGTATTCCTCGAACCACAAACAACAACATACAAGTTGGAGGCGAACATAGTTCTCGTATCCATAGGTCACGCACATACCTATGTACCCACAGTCAGCGGACTTATCAACTCTCCGATAAGTCTTTCATAGACCTATGTTCTCAAGCGACAAATCAAAGATCCCATGGATTCATCAGGATATGACTGCCCTCACGCGCAAACCTACCGTCAATAGCAAGTAAGATAGGTATGCCATACATATAATCATCAATCAAATAAATAGGCATTATCATACATATAATATAATAACAACAAGGTACTCACATTACCCTTAGATTATTCCCATACGTAGCATTATATCTCTTTAATTCCCACATATTAAAATATCATAACTTTACTTCTTAATTTAATTATCCCCGAACCTCACTCAATACTCAAAGTTCAAATAGGTTTTTCCTCAATAGTATATTCAGTAAGAAGTCACTAATACCCTACTCGTCCACATCGTCATATCTCCCAAATTACTACGAATTAAACTCTCCCTTTAATTAGGGTTAAAACTAATAGTTTCAAATCTCTTATAAACACATCTTCTATCAACTAGGATTGAATACCATCATCACATGGCTCATAGTCTGTAGTGTTTCATTCACACTATACGACTTATCAACAAAATCAATAACCTCGCATCCTATAACATCTCTCTACTCCTGACGTCATTAAGGTTCATGCGCGAAACGTCTCGCAAAGCGAAATCCAAGCAAGGAACCCTTCCAATACACTACTACTTAACTTTGTCATTCATGGAGGTCCGTCAACTTTAAATACGCAATCGGGATAACCTCATCCCCTCTTTCAACCAAATGTGGTCTGAACTCCCATCTCTAATCCAGGAGCCATACCACTAAGCGATTGTATTCCACTCAGTCCTTGTGCAATCAGTAATGAGCTTAAACTCACACCTTGATGTTCAAATTGTAACCCTAAGGCTACCCAGGTGTTATATTAAATCTCCCATACTGGACCTATCCTTAATCCTCATGCATACCAATTAGAATTCCACACATGAATCTAGCAACCAAAACATCTTACAATATAATTATCATCATTTTAATCAATTAAATCCCAATCAAATTAATTTGAATCTTATCTTGGGCCTACTGATGTTTTCTAAGTCCCATAATATCCAATTAATAATCACCAAATATCTACAAAAGGTTTGGGATAAGGATCAACATTAAAAAGAAACAAATTCGAGGATTCTGGGAAGGTCGATCGATCGAAGGCAGGGGGTCGATCGATCGATCGATCGCCTAGATAACAGCCCAATTTTCTTCATTACTTCTACTACGGGTTTAACCATTTTTTAGCAATCAAACCTTCATATTAACAACCCAAATGACTTATAATCCTTACTACATGATATATCAACATATACAAATGATTTCTAATGATCTAAACATCCTAGAATCATCAAGAGATTGAATTAAAAGCATGTTTATATCCTCTTTTTCCAGAAAATTATCAACATAATATCATCAAGAACACATCAATGGCTTTCAGAATTTCTTCAACAGATTTATGATTATTTCATGGATTACTAACTACCTACAACATCAGTTTGATTCCTATATATTTTCAGATTCCAGAAATCCAATAACAACTCTATCTTTTCATCTTCCAATCATGAAAAATCATCTCTTTTTATAACTATTCTAACATGGACAATATACAAACTTAGATTGCAAATATCAAACACTAGCCTCTAATGAAGATCTGATCCTTTGGTGTAGTATATCACAGGTGGTTCTCCCTTCTCCGGCCAACTTCCGGTTGGGGTTGGTGGTGGTGACCTTTGGTCTTTGTTCTTCTCCTTCCCAAGTTAGCTTTTTCTCTTCCCAAGCAACCTTTCACTCTCTCTAGAAGTTGACCATTCAACTTTAGTGTAGAAGAGATGAATAACCCACATACACTTAATCCCCAAATACTTATAATAGGACAAAATCCAAAATCACTATTCATCCTCCCTATAAAAATGACTAAAAAGCCCTTTTAGGTTGTCTTTTCATTTCCAAATGACCCGAGACCCAAAACCAACATCCAAATAGACTTTTCTGACTATTTTGACCCTTTCGGATGCAACGACGCAGTCGAAAGGACTATAAGGTCGATATAAAAATAAGTTTCTTATTTAATCTCCCAATTTAGTCCCGACAAGTCCCATACCGTGTCCGACTAAAAATTTAAATTACTTAATTAACAATTCACAGCAATATCAATAATCATCACATTCATATATTACCTAAATATCTTTAAGTAATATTCAGAATCATCCATTTTAATATCCACAATTCAGATAAAACCCAAATGAATTAATTAATAATAAAATCTAATTAATCCATCAATTTAAAATATAACCCATTTTAAAAGTCATTAAAATCACGGGGTATTACAAGTTGATTATGGCATGATGTGATTCCCCACATTAATCATCTGATACCTTCTTGGTTAAATTAATATGGTATTAATTGACGTTAACAAACATCTAATCACTTTCCTCTGTTTTTAGACTTAACTTATTTTGGTACTCCACCATATTATAAAATTATCCGTTGATCAGGTTTAACTGGTGAAAACAAATCTTATAAGTCTATCTGTGGGTATCTAAATCCTATGTATTCACAAATGTGGATTCCTTCGAACTAAGACCTCAATCCTACTCACATAATTGTCACCTAATATGCAGAGACCCTTTGATTCAATAGAAAATGAATCGCACCCATAAAACCAAAGGAATAATGACATAAACATTTAAATCCTCATAATTCTCACTATTAAGAATTTGTATACCATTTGCAATTTTTTTGAGATTTTCTGAAAATAATCAAGACAGCCTTAGACTCAAATCTCACGAGTGGTCCCGTTTAATACACTCTTGGGATGTACCGATCACAAGCCTATGTCGAGCTATCAAATAAGTTCTTGAACCATCAAACAAGTTCCCACATTGTGAGACAAACTACTAGAATTTCTTTGCAACCATTCCAATAGGATTTGAATGCCCTATTTAGGTTTTGAACATTTTAATAGTGCTAGAACCAGAATTTCAATCTCCTTATTATCATCCCGAAGTCGACTCACCAAAATTTCTACTAAGCTCTATTGATGGACATTGACAAGAAATGATATATCTAAACATATATAAAGAATTCTCATAAACTTGATTCTCATTTAAAAATGAATAAAATCCAAACAAAATGTTTACACATGGTTTTAAGACTAAATCCCCAACAGTTTACACATCGTAGAAATAAAATATAAAATAACCTCGAGATGAACTCCAATTACACATTTTATAACTTAAATAACTCATACCGGAGCCAAAACAAATGAATAAAAATGTTGTGTTGATTTGAATAATAGTATATGTATTTTATTATGAATAATATATACCTTTGACTTATCAAAATGGAATAAAAAATTAGTCCACAGATTTATCACGGGAGATATTATAAACGGTGTCCCTTTTATATAATAGTTTTGATAATGAGCCCAATTAGTCATATAAATTAGTAAATTTGTTAAGAATTTGGTACATTAGCATTTTTTTATGATCATTTTACCATTCTTATTTTTTGAACACTGGTATAATAATTTTGATAAATAGATATTTTATATATCTAGACCATAACAAACCATAGAGTTTGGGTATGTTTGATTTCGATAATTTCAATTTTCAATAATGAAAGTAACAACAACAAAACGGTATGTTATGTAAATTGTACTGTAACTACCCATTATTTTCACACCATTGAAGCTTAGTTTGGTTTGTTAACAACTTCTTAGTTTTGTGTTATTCTTCATAGTATTTTAATAGTAATCTATAATTATAACCTCTAAAATAAATACTAGAACCCAAAAAACACATGAATTAATAGAGATACCAACCATTAGAGTTCCCTTAATGTAACACCCCTTATATTTGTACATATCGGGTGGCCAGTCCTCTACACCAAAGATATGGTTATTTAATCAAATTATACCATTACCATCATCCTAATACATAAATAAATATATTAAATCATCCCCAACAGTAAAATGTAAACGATACAAATAAATAAGTTGAGATAATAATTATGAATCTCCAAATTTAAATGATAACAAAATCAAACTCCACAATAATGAATAGTGTGACGACCCGAATATAATTATGATAAATTATGTTTAAATTATGATTAGCTTATGTGATATGTATGATATTTTATTAGTATATATAATGTTAAGTCATTTTATTTAGTCGAATTCTACCTTCATAAAGTATGAAATATTGAATTAGTTACAAACACCAAATTTTGATGTTTTCGATAAGAATGTTCATGTTGGAGACAAGTTTTGACCATTGAAATATAATAATTGACTTTAGGTATAAACTAGATATTTGTAGATATATTAGTTAGGTTTGTAACACAACAAACGGTTCGTCAAATGGACATCCGAGTGGGAAGATATGATCTTTTTACGAACAGGGGGTAAAGTAGTCATTTAGCCTTAAATGATATTTTGTTTTATATGATGCCACATGTTATATTTTGATTGGACCAAGGGGGTGACCTTATGACGAATTATAACCATTTAATTAAGCTCTTACTTCAGAATATTTCAGCCATGGAAGAGTTTTAACCTAAGGAAAGAGAGTTTTGAAGTTTAGGAAGAAAGTGTGAGGAGAAATTGAAGAACAATTCATAGGAAATTACATAAAAGCCCCTAAGGTAATTCCATCCATAAATCTTGTTTGATTTTTTTGTATTGCTGATTTAAATGATATAAATAATCATTTGTTTACTGAAATTCCATGTCTTGATGTGTAGTCATGGATAGATGCATGTTTAAGCAAACCTGAATGTGTAAACCCTTGAAATTACTTTGTTTAGAAACCTTGTATATTCAAACTATTATATATTTTTGTATTCTTACTTAAATTGATTGATTACAATTGGAGATTAAAATATACTCATATATGTATGATATATCCTAAAATTATTTGAAAATACCAAGAAATGAATCTTGGGTGATGGTTTGAATTTCGGGTATAAAATCTGCCCTAAGGGTGAAAATATACACGCCATGTGTTCGATATTTTGTTTGACATAGAAAATGAACCTTAAAAATTATGAAACTTTAATTTTATATTGTTAAATATGTTTAATGGTGTTGGGTGAAATATCATAGAAAGTTATGCTATATAACAATTATGAAAATTCCGGGAAGATGAATGAACAATAAAAGAACCTATAGGGCAAATTTTTTATGTAGTAAAGAAACGGGACTATCTTGCTCTATGAAACTTGAAATGATGTGCTATCTTTTGTATTGGAATCCTAATATGATAAGGATTGAATTACCAAGAAAAAATGAATGTATGTTTGGTCTATGAGTTGGATATGTCAAATATATTAACATGAATTTGGATGGAATTTCACTGGTAATAAATGATTTGAATAGAATCATATGATGCTTATGAATTGAGTTATGTTTGAGATATTACTTGGATTGTTGATATTCTTATGGTGATACTAATAGTGTAAGAATGATATTAAGGTAAGAAGAATCGGTTGAACAAGTGCCGGACAAAAGAAATGGAAAATCCTGATAAGTTGCCAAGGTGAGTGCATTCATGATTTGTTTCATATATAAATATGAATATAGATCTAAGAGCGGATTTGTTTGAATACTTCGGTGTTAAGGATTTGTTTGGATATTAAAATATCCAGGATTTGTTTGTGTCTTATGATCCAGGATTAGTTTGAATACTTCGATATTCGGGATTTATTTGAATATTAAAATATCCAGGATTTGTTTGGGTCTTATGATCCAGGATTGGTTTGAATACTTCATTATTTAGGATTTGTTTGGATATTAAAATATCCAAGATTTGTTTGGGTATTATGATCCAAGATTGGTTTGAATACTTCGATATTTAAGATTTATTTGGATATTAAAATATCCAGGATTTGTTTGGGTCTTATGATCCAGGATTCGTTTGAATACTTCAATATTTAGGATTTGTTTGGTTATTAAAATATCCAGGATTTGTTTGGGTCTTATGATCCAGGATTGTAATTGGACAAAGATCCAATGATTTGATTTGTCTTATGACAAGGATTTGTTGGAACTTATGTTCCAGGATTTGTTATTGCCAACGGGCAGGATTGTTTGGATTTCATATCCACATATTTGATATAAAACTATTATTTCATAGCAGGGTGGGATTGTTTGGATTTCATATCCACATAATTGATATAAAACTGTTACTTCATAGCAGAGCAGGATTATTTGGATTATATATCCACATATTTGATATAGAATTGTCATTTCATTGTAGGGAAGTATAATTTGGATGTTATATTTAGAGATTTAATATAGAATTTCTATTTTATGGATGGGCAACATTATTTGGATTTTATATCCACATATTTGATAAATAACTGTTATTTCATTTCAGGGAAGGAGTACCTCACTAAGCTTAATACTTACGGTTTATATTTTAACATTTTTAGGTTTGTATGCTTCCAGCTAGGATATCATATGATCGGTGATTTAAGGGTTGCACCGTTAGAAAGATCTGGGGATTAGACGTGGGGATTTTATCATTGTCACACTCAGGTTTTACTACACTTGAGCATCTTATATATTGGGTTAGCGTGGGTTGATTAGATGATTTTAATATTTAATCATAGTCAATCATAGTATAACATGTTTGTTTAATTATGACTCTGATGTTAATTATGTTATGGTACAAAGAACATGATTATGTTTATTATACATGAAAAAAATATTGATAAATGAATTATATTTCGAATGGACGGAAGATTAGGATTTAATCATAATATAAATGAAATGATTAGAATACATTTGGGGTTGGGGTATGACAAATAGCCTCAAAACTGAATCAATAAATGATCATGGAATCCACATGGATCCGTAAATAATATCTCTGAATGGATAAGAATAAACTAAGAGTCTGGTACAACTGAAAATGATAAAATAGAATGAAAAATTTAATCTAAGGATAAATAGTTGTCTAAACAATTAAAATACAAGTATGACTACTTAGGCCTCCTATTATAGATTATAAGACATGGTAAAGGGTTTTAGTAAATAGTAAGGGTTGGACCCAAAAAAAATTCAAGAAATAACTTACTTTATATGAACAATATTAAATGAAACTCATTTAAGTATCATGTCGTCCCGCTCACTATCACATCCAAATTACCTCGCCCCACCTATTCTAAGGTATAAACTAGGGGAAAATCTAACGACACTAGACATAACTATCATATATGAGTCAAAGTTCCAAAACTATAAAGTATGATACCCAACCTAACCTTATGGTCATAACATAGTAATATGAGCCTAACTAAATTCCCAAATAAATAAGCATATGTAGTGTCCATATATTACCTCTAAATAAGGAACGTAGCTAATTCATAATCAAAATAATATAACAAATGAAATTTAAATTTGAATACATACTTTATCATACCAAGTACATATATATAATATAACATGAAAGCTCTAACCATTGGGGGCCTTTCTTGTGTCTCTATCGAGTAAATCTAGAGGAAGCTCCACCTTAGCGAATTTCAAAACATCCATACATAAAGATGAGAAATAACTATGCAATCACACCACCACAAAATCCCATAGCAATATTCACACGATTGATTAAGCATCCTATATCTCCCACTCACAAGATAATTTCCCAATTGAATGTGTGATCAGGATATAGACCTATACACTGTCTGTCTCATCAACCAGGGTGGTAGCCTATGGTTACATTGAATAATACTATCAAATCCCCAATGATAAATTCTGCATGAATACACACCCACACATAGTATGTCCGTAAATATTAGACAAAGTGTATATGGACTAATGCGCATAAATAAATACGTTATACCCTTATAAATTGTACATAACGACTCACACATCCCCCGAACTAAACCTCACTCCCCAAACCATAATCTCCATGAAAAAAGGAATATTAGAATCCCTAATATCCTAATTCAAAAAATCTAAAGGAAGTCCTAAGTGAAAACACAAAAACAAATAAGGAATGATATTTTGCCTGGTTCCATGAGCACGGGCCTATTTTTTGGCATGCATGGGGATATTTCATAACCCTTCCGCCAATATTATTATGCATGGGATTATTTGTGGCCATAAGTACAAGCCTTATTCGAGACGCAATTCACACAGCGAATAATGATCGTTACCTAGATCAAAACATCATAATAAGGGCTAAATCATCATGTTTAGGATTTGTTTAATAAGGATGCATCTTAATTACGGGATTAATCAATAATATGGCTATTTAATCATTAAAGACAATTATAAATACATGAATTATCTTAATAAATCAATCTCAATCATATTTATAACAAATCTAAAAAAATTATAATCATATAATCATCATAATAATCAACACATCACGGATTAATGCATCAAATTCATGCCTAACATGTGTATATTCCCAAAATAGATTATGAAGGCAATTAGTCACAAATACATTACATGAAGTATGTACTAAAACAAGGTGTTTCTTACCTAAATATGGAAGATGAAGTCTCCTTGATTGAATTCCCTAGGTTCTTCGTCACGTTCTACCTAAAATACCTTTCTCTGATCTCTCCAAAGTTCATTTGTTGTCTAGGTTTTGTGTTATGTGCAAAGTGAGTTTTTAATGATGGTTAAGTATGATTTTAACCATTAATACACCTGCTATCCTATGGGCCTAATTAAGACCTCTAAATAAGCCCAAAATTATATACAAACACACCCAAAACTTTTCCCAAAGAGGTACCCACTCCTAGGGCCCAAATAAACATACAAAAAGCATTTACCCCCAACTTTGTATCCTTGGAGCGTAATCTAATGGTACTAACTCGCAACATAAAATTAAATCAACATGTTGTTATTAATTTACGATTCCTCCATATATAATTTAATTTAATCAATTAAATTAATTATAACATTCAATTTAATTGTCATAATAATTCACAAAATTATTATGCACACGCCAATATAATGCACAAAAGAAATAATAATAATACATATTAAATACACAATCATAATAATATGGGGTATGCCATTCTTCTCCTTAATATTAGAGTTCCATCTTAGAAATTTGATATGCACTTACTTAGAAGAGTTGTGGATATCTTTCTCACATCTCACTCTCCAAGTCTCATGTAGACTCTGCCTCATTGCGGTGCTCAACTGAATAGGCACCAAATCAATAACCTTGGAATGCAAAATCTTCTCCATACGATCTAAAATAGTGAAAGGTCTCTCCTCGTATCTCACATTGGGTTGAATCTATATCTCACCCAAATCAATGTTATTATACACAATGTTATCTCGAAGGAATATTCGTAGGATAGAGATACGAAACACGTCGTGCACCTTCTAGAGGTGATCAAGTAAGACTAAACAATAAGCAACTGGTCTCACTCGGTCTATGATTGTAAATTGCCTAAAATATCGGGATGCTAACTTTCACTTCTGCCAAATTTACATCATTCCCTTCATGGAAAACACCTTAAGAAACACCTGTTACCCAACTGAAAACTCTAGGTGTTTCTTACATCTGTCTGCATAACTCTTTTTCCTACTATTTGTAGCCCTCATCATATTTTTAACAACCTCCACCTTTTCAAAGAAGTCTTGAATTAACTTTGGTCTAAATTTTTTTCTCCCCTACCTCCATCCAACAAATGGGAGAATAAAAAGGCATCATATATAATGTTTTATATAGTTCCATGATAATAGTTTGTTGACAACTTTGTTATCACTTAAATCAGATATGGTGATTTATATCTTAACTAGAGCATGTAAGTATAAACAATAATAGGTAAAGAGATGAAAATAATTGGAATACTTATCTAGGACTCTCTATAGATACATAGAGGTGAGAGAAAAATAATGAATCTAAATTTATGTGGTTCACCCCAAGATGGTACCTATGTCCACACGTGAAAGTGTAGATAATATTGATTCAGTAGAATGAAAGTTTGTAATCTCAGTTAGTTGTCCTTGGCTTATTTACTTCTCACTCATTAAATATTGTCGTTGGTGTATATGTCTATGGATTGTTCCAACCAATCCACTAGAGTATGTCAGGGCTTTTTTCTTTATAGATTAAACAAGTACCCTCTTTATGCAATACTGGAGGAATAATTGTAAAATTAGTGTAGGCAAATGTGGAGAGATGAAATTTTGTTTGCTTAAATCATGTGGGTGAATTACTGACATTATCCCACTATCTGACTCATGCCTGCTATGACGACTCCATTTGACAGAGTTATCCTGAGTGTCAACTTACGGAGTTAAGTGCGCTTTCTTAAATAGTTAGGACGATAGATTGCATAGGCAGACCGTGTTAGTAACTGAGCCATTATCATTGCAACATGAGTTGAACTTATTCTGGTAAGTAATGAATATAGTTTTCCTCTTCTAATGGCTTTAGGAATCACACCATATTAATGATATAATAAATTCCCCCAAGACTTTTCTTGCTACATGAGTTGACCTTATTCTGGTAAGTAATGAATATAGGTCTCCTCTTCTAATTTCTTTAGGAATCACACCATATTAATGATATAATAAGATCCCCCCAAACTTTGCTTGCAATTGATGGTTGCAGAAGATTGAGTGAATGACGTGTTTGACTAACATATCATTAGCTTTTGTTCTGGTCGAAATGTGAGATTCATCTTGGCTAGGGAAAAGAATTAGATCAACCTCATATGATCATAATAACTTAAAAATAATTCTTCATCTTTGGTTGGGGACTCAATGTGTCAATGATCTGTGGTAGCATTAATTTTATAATTGTCCACCTGCCTGAGGCATTATGCACTCTATTTCCAAGCGCCAATTTACTTTTTCCAGGAGTGACATCCACGCTACTTTAATAGGGATATTGATTACATCCTAAAAAGTATAAAAGATTGGTTTCCCAATAATTTCAAATTTTTAAAACATATTTCCTTTGCACTATTGCATTCAAGAGAGATAAACTTTTTTTTTATTATCAAACATTTCCTTCTCTCACTAAAAGTCTTCCTTTTTGGCCATCTCCAACTTTAAAAATCTTTCCAAAGGTGTTTGTCATTTTCTTGATCATTCTGAGTTATCTTTGATGCTTTATCACTCGGGGTACACCGTTTTCCTTCCGTAGCTTTCTTAGGAATTTATTTTGAGTTTTTTATGCAATTTCTTTATGATTCCTTCTTCTTATACCTGTTTATTGATGGATTAAAGAGTTGTTGGCATTTGATTGGAGAATTGTGCATATTTAGGTGGCCATTGAGTTTGTTGGCCTAAGGTTTTCCATTTTTAGGACATTTTAGGTTTTTTATCCCAAAATCTTCTTTGTCCCTCAATAGGCTCTGTTTTATATCCCAACTCTATTCCTTGATGAGTTACAAACCCTGGGTTTAGAGGTGGCTACAATATTTAATTAAATTAGAGCAATCTTATACTAACATCATTGCTAGAAGCTATTTTGATACTCTCTAGTTTGTTAGACCTAAGGATGAACCTAGTAATGCTAGGTATACTCCCAAAGTTTCCTTTGCCTATTGGTTCTGCACCACCACCCCCACTTGTGGAGAATAGTTCCCCTAATTTCACCGAATATGTAGGCTTTGATTAAGTGAACCACCACATGTGTGGTGGAAAATCTACAAACATGTGTTTCATATATCTGCCATTGACTTAAATGCCTCACCAGAGAGAGCTATGCTTGAAAGGCCTAAGCCTTCTATATCTCCTATGATTGTACTCCTTATTAAGGAGAGTACCTCATGAAGTTTTAATTCTTGGGATGCAACTAACATCAATGCTCATAATTATGGATGTGACATCACTAAGGATGAATTAGAGGAGTTAATGGATAAATATTATATTTTCATTGTTATTTCGTTGAGACTGTCTGATTTCGATGAAAGAGTCTATGACCGACCTAACGCCGATGAGATATGATTTCCCATTTAGGCTCTCCAATTTGGAGTTCATCTGCCTCTCCATCCCATTATATGGCATATCTGAAGGGGTTATGGAGCGTCTCTCACCCATCTTCCACCAAATGATTGTAAGTCTATATTAGGGTCAATGGTCTATTGGTAAGACCAAAATAGTTTTGACAATACTAGGGATATTATCAAATTTATGTTCGTCATGAAAGACAATGCCTCAACTAATAGATATTACTACTTTACCCAATAAAAGTTTGAACTAAAAATGGTGAAATTTCTTCAGACGAACAACTAAAGTGGAACGAATCAATTTATGTACCCGTCTGTAGATTGGGGGTTTCATTCACATGAGAAGAACCGATCTTCTAGTGTTCCTGACGATTGGTGTGGACCAGAACATATTAGTAAATATTTTACCCATTGTGCTTTATAACTTTGTCAATTTATATATGCTTATACGTTGTTCATGTTTGACCTTTCTAGAGAGAAGAGATCTCAAGATGCCAGCTGCTCTGAGACGGTTAGTGTTGGAGATGTGAACACCAAATCCCGTTTATTTTGATAAGATTTTCTCATTGAAAAGGTTTATAGAGGTTGGGTTTTATATTTCTCATGTAGGTGTTCATCATCGAGAAGAACAAGACACTTGATGGATGAGGGGAATATTTCCACTATTAAAGGAGGGAGAACTGAGAAAGGATGACGAGCTGAGCACCTAGTTGAAGAAGGTATGAGATTTTTTACTTTTATTATATTATCTTTAGCTTATCATTTTTACCTTTCTAACATATGTGTTCTAGCGCATCTTCTACTCTTAACTCTTCAGACTTCTGTGTTGAGCTTTCTTATGGTATGGTTCCATTGGTAATTGATCGGGCTTCTCTCGCCATTGCTCATAGGAAAAACAAATTAAGATAGAGGCTAAGAGAAAATACGATAATGAGGCCAAGAGGCAGGTTGAGGCTAAGCTCCAAACAAAAAAGAGGGCTCATGGTGAGGATAAAAAAGAGATGAGGCTGAAGCTCAAAAGAAAGTTGATGCTACAGCTAAGGCAAAAGGTAAAGGAAGGGTTGTTGACATGGATGGTTATCTTCCTGCTGGTGAAAAATGGCTCTTATACCTCATGGATATTGAAGGGAAACCTTCTTGGAGGTTGTTAAAAAATGTGGAGGAATATATATTTGATCTATAGAACCTTGTGATTTTTTACTATATCTGACATGATAAGGACTCTATTTTCCAGAATGTGGGTAAGATTATAGATTTCCTTGGATATTATGGGCGTAACCCAGACGTTGAGGTCCTCAGAATCTTGGATGCAAACACCTTGTGGGGGATCCTTTAGCATAGGAATTATGTGATAAGTTATTTGTATGATGTTACTTCGGGTTACAAGCTACTAAGTTTTATGGATGCATATTTTGGTTATAACCAGATCAAAACGAAGCTAGAAGACAGATATAATACTTCATTTATTACTCCCAAGGAAGTTATTGCTACAATGCTATGCCGTTTGATTTAAAAAATGCAGGTGCCACTTATCAAAGACTGTGAACAAGTATTTATGGAGCATATAGGCAAGAACATGGAGGTGTATGTTGACAATATGCTGACAAAGAGAAAAAAAGTTGTTGATCATATTGCTGACCTTAGTGAGACATTTAATCAGTTGGAGAAGCACGAGATGAAATTAAACCTGACCATATGCATCTTCGTAGTTCAATAGGGAATGCTCCTCGGGTATATAGTAAATCAAAGGGGAATTGAATCTAATCCAGATAAGATCAAGGCTTTGATAAATATGCATTCCCCGACTAGTAAAAAGGATGTTCAAAGGCTAATAGGGCGTGTAGTAGCACTTAGCATATTTGTGTCCAGAGCAATAGACAGATGTTTACCATTCTTTAAGGTGCTTAGAAAAACATTTGAATGGAATGATGAATGTGAAAATCCAATACGTTGATGAAAAAAACTAGACTATGCCTAATTAATTGATCACAAATAAATAAGTAAAATAAATAAGACAAATGAGGTTTTTAAACTGGTTCAGCTCAATGGAAAATCCTACATCCACTATTTTGTGTTGCTTGACTACCATGATTTGTTTTTCGATCCCCATGTAATGAGGGTGTTACAATGCATTTATAGCCCCTGAGGGGTGTCAAGAGTCGTAATGTGATAGGATGGAATGCCTTCATTATTTAGGCATTTACATCAGTACATATGAGAATTAAACATAAGACTGTTGGTGCCACATTGGCCATACTGGTTGGACTACCTACTTTTGGTCGGTCTTCCCAGTTAGTTGGGCTCCCTAGTTAGTCTTTCTTCTATGTTGGTCTGTCTTCTCAATTAGTCGGGCTCCCTCATTGGTCGAGGATTTATATTATGCTAACATTGATTTGTACCACATTGGATGACATATGTTGTCTTGTAATTGGTCCATGTAAGGTGGTGAATTTTGGTATCAATAGAAGACCCTAATGTTTCATACTTGGAGCTGATGAGAAAGTGTGGAACATTATGCTTTAATAGTAGTTCAGGCTGCTTGGTCCGCTGTAGACCGTCCAGACTTGTGAAATTTATCCGATTAATTGATAATTTTTTTGCACGAATGGCAGTTTTATAAATATTTCAAATTTTAGCGAGCATTTCTGGGTATCTTTGTCGTTTATCTTGTTAGTCATCATAAACTCAATTGTCTTTCTCTTTAATCATTACTTTTCCCAGTTTCCAAGGCGACTTATAAAAGGGCGATAAGATTTTGATCATCTTCTCTCTTCAATTTCTGATTCTGCTGATGTATTCTTTGAACTTTCGTGCGATCTTTTTCTTTTCTGTCATTCAGTTCTTGCTGAATCCTTAAACCCTCATAAGAAATTTTCTATTTTCCTTTCTTTTTCATCATGGTTTACTTAGTCGATTCACTTGATAAGTTTATGACTGATTTTGACATTCCATATTGGGTGAAACTTAAATATCTCACTTTTCCTTCTAATTTTCTCTCTCTTGTTGAGGGCCATTGGTTCCCCTCCATCTTTATTGCTGAGTGCGGATACACATTTCCTCCCAATCCCTTGTGTCTGGAATTTTGTCAATACATGGACGTTATACCTTCCAGAGTAGTTCCTAACACACGGAGAGTACGGAGTGTATAAATTAAATCAAATACATGGAACCCATCTAGCGATTCCAAAAATAATGTTTTTAAATAAGTGGGTAACTAGTGACACCACTTTTTATTTAAAAATTAGGGAAGTTAGTAAGGCTTTTGTAGTTAACCTCCCTGATTCCAATTGGAATTATTTTTATCTCGAGGTAGTTGTAAAAAATTGGCAACATGCTCCCTTAAATGGAGGTGCTAAATATCAAGGACCTAGATGTCATCTCTTTGGCAATGGAATAGGTTATTCCGTGTTTAATAATTTTGTTATGTTTATATTTGATAAAATGTCGTATTGATTGTTTCTTTATAAAATTGATTGCAATTGATCGGAAGAAAAAGTGTCCCAAAAAGAGTGAGGTAAACTTTAAAGAATTGAAGTTCATTGGGGACTTCATCAAAGGGTTGCTGAGGAGAACGTAAGGCTCGCTTCTTACTTGCTTCAATACAAAAGTATCATTTCTTCCTTCATTGCCTGACCTGTAGTTCCTCATGCTCTAGTGATTGATCTTGATCGGGAAGTTGCTGATGATTCAGACATTCTTCTTTCTGAATCATGAAGAAGAGAAAGTTTTCTGACATTCTTAGTGGAAGCACTTAGGGCTCCCAAAAACATATTTAAGGGGGAAAGAATAAGACAAGTGAGGCCATGAAAGATCCCCCATCCCCCAAAGTTGATGAACTTCCTTTGAGAAGACTAAGGAGAGGTCCTGCGCAGAAGCAAGTCCAATAAATTATTGATGCTGACCAACAGACCTTAGTGGAATTACATTCTTCTGATGCTAGTCCTCCAGTAGTTATTACTTTTGGTTTGGAAAGGAAGTTGATCAAGTTTGGAACTCTTCTATACCACAGAGGAGTGGATGTCATGCTACCTCGAGTAAAGGTTTCTGAATTATCTTCTTAGAGCCTTGCATCAGTAAGGCATTTCCATCTTCTTGATTTTATAATCTTTATATTTTTTATATACTAACTTGATTTTCTTCTTTTCCAGTTCTTGGTGCATTTTAATAATATGCTAGAGAAGGATGATGCAATTCGGGCTTCTTCTTTAAATAATGTGGAGGAAGCTTTGGATGGATTGAAGAAGTTTATGCTCAATTCTCAGCAAGCCTTGGAGACTGGAAGAAATACTTGGGAGGATAAATTGAAGACTGATAAAACTGCTCGGCAGATGTCTGAGGGAAATGAGCTTGAAGCTGAGTGCATGGCTAAGGAAGCTGAGCGCATGGCTAAGACTGTTGAGGAGCTTTTGACCAAATTTAAGGACAACCTTTCCCCTAAAAGGTTAAAGAGAAAGTCTGTTGTGAAGGAATCATTCAATGCTGGTTGGGATAAGGGATGGAATAAAGACATTTCTGCTGCCTCTGTTCAAATTGAGTATGCAAAACAAAAATATTTCAGAGATGGTTAGGTTGCTTCTCTTCAGGAGTTAAAACCGTTGAAGGCTCTGAACTTTTTCATAGATATTCTCATGGTCCTACTCCTGTTATTAAGGATGAGGTTAAAGATTAAGTTGGTTCTAGAGAGTCTTATCTGGTGTTTGAATCTGCTACCGATCAACCTAAAGCCACCGAGTCTTCTCTTCCCCCAACCAAGCAACCTAAAGTTACTGAGTCTTCCCTTCCCCTAACCAATAAAATCCCGTCTAGAGCCCCTTCTTCCGCGTATCTTAAGAATGATAGTAAGAAGGTGTAAAGTTGTTCAGCATTTGCCCTTTTTGCTTTTTTGTTTCTTTTTCTTCACTTTTATTTTATCTGAACTCTTCATTATCAATAAAATAAACTTTTTGTTCCTTCTTGTCTCTAGTTGATTATGCATGTCTTTCATTTTTATTATTGATTGGTGGTCATTTCTTCTTGCTAGTTTATACCGAAGATGGAACAACTGTCTTCTAATGATACCAAGCTACTGAGGAAGTGCAATGATTTTTTTAAAGACGGTCATATAGGCTTATTCTAAGAATAAATCATTAAGTTGCTCGATGATATTGTATCAGAGCAGGATAAAGAAGCCTACAAATATTTGAAGTACTTACTTGATAGGGAAGTAGAAAATAATGTTGCCTACTATGAGATGATAGAAGAACTTCAAGATCATTATAAAGAATCCACTGAACTGTTGCACCAAATATACGAGTAGAAATATCAAAGATTAAGTGTAAGTCGAGGTTTTGATAACTTTGTTTCCTCTTATAATAAAAAGAAAGCTTTGCTAAAGTTTGAAGTTGAAGAAACTAGAATTGTTGCTAGACTCCTGGAGGAGGAGAATAATAATTTAAGCGGTGAATTGAAGCTTTTAAAGTCTACCTCTAGAGCTGCTATTGCTACTACCGATGAAGGGCACTCCTTTTTAGAAGGTGAAAATGCAACATTGAGGGAGGAATTGGAGGCATTAAAATAGACTAAGCATGCATCCTCTTCCCGATCAAGAAGTAAGCCTGGACGAGGTACTATAGAGGAAGCTAGGACTCAACAAACTCTAGCAAACCAAGATGATCAATTGAGATCCCAGAATCAAGCTATTACAGAAATGTCTGAAGAGCTTCAAGATATGATCGAGAAACTTTCTACTCAAACTTCTCAACTTCAAGTTAAAGATGGGCTATTGAAGAAACTACATTCGTAGGTTAACAAATTAACTTTTCAATTTCATAAGCAACCAAGGGAAGTCTATATGGATGAGTATAATAAAGCTCTGGGGTATCTTGATGATAAGCTTCAACAAGTTAAGAATGAGGCCTATAAATCTAATTGGATGAACGTTTTGACAGTGATGGAGGTGGATCAGAACATTTCATTATGGGATTGGTATGACCCAAGCTTACTTGACCTTAACAATCCTCCTTTCAAGTTAGATGTCAACTGTATTCTTGTTCTCCGTATTCCTCAATGCTTAATTCTAAAATATATAGGAGATTATCGTTTGCATAATAAGTTAGAGATCGTCAGACCTCCTCATCTGCTCGATCAGCCAAGTAGCAGCAATAGACAGATGCTTGAAGATTTCAACTTCATCGATTCTCCTTTAACTTTGGATGATCATCCAGCTTGCATGGATCATGTCTCTAAGGATGAAGGGAAGTGACCCGTAGATTAAAGCCTTATATTTTTGCTTCTGCATTTTTAGTATCGAGCAATAATATGTAATCATTGAATTAATGAAAAATTGAAAGTTTGATCAACTTATCTTGTCCATTTGCTCGATCAGCCAAGTAGCAGCAATAGACAGATGCTTAAAGATTTCAACTTCATCAATTCTCCTTTAACTTTGGATGATCATCCAGCTTTCATGGATCATGTCTCTAAGGATGAAGGGAAGTGACCTGTAGATTAAAGCCTTATATTTTTGCTTCTGCATTTTTAGTATCGAGCAACAATATGTAATCATTGAATTGATGAAAAATTGAAAGTTTGATAAACTTATCTTGTCCATTTTGAATGTGAATAGATCGACTTTTAGTCAATCTTTATATATAAATGTAGTTTTAGTTTTCATCAATTTTATTGATACTTTTAGATTTTAACCAAGTATCATACCAATTACCAATGTTTTACCATGGTTCAACTAATATGCCTGAATTTCTGGGTATTAGTTACCTTAGTGCCCAGGCATGTGAGGAACATTTGTCCATCATTAAGCCCAGTTTAGATGAACATTTGTCATTCGGGTCTTTATTAGCCAAGAATTTGGGACTTACAATTTTGCCTCGCGTAGTTTTTATGTGTTGACAACCAACACTGTTGGTGCCTTTGTTAACGCCGACCAATATTTTGTTGGTGGTTTGTGTTGACAACCAACATTCTTGGTGCCTTTGTCAATGCTGACAACCAATATTGTTGGTGCCTTGTTGATGCCAACCAACATTTTGTTGGTGGTTTGTGTCACATCTGCAGCATAGTGCATAGCACTACTACTTTGAAAAAATAAAAATTTTAAGGAAATCGTATTCTTATTAATATTGTAATGAACTGAGTACAACATGATTGCATCACTGATAATATTTCCTCAAGTATTCTGCATTCCACAGATTCTTGAATTCTTTACCCTCCAAAGTCTTAATTCGATATGTGCCTGGTCAGATAACTGTTGTAATACGATAAGGCCCATGTCAATTGGCTTCAAGTTTGTTGTTCTTGTAAATCAGCTTCTTCAAAACATAATCACCTTATTTTAAGTTGCTCAGCTTCACCGTTTTGTTGTAGAAACATGCAATCCATTGTTGTTAGGCTGCATTCCTTAGAGGGCATCTTTACGTACCTCTTCCAACATCTTTAAGTCCAGCCTTCTCATTAAATCACTGACTGGGGTATTGAAATTAAGAACTTCGTGAATGGGTAAGCCTAGCTCGATAGGAATTATAACTTCAGTGCCAAATGCTAAACATGTAGGGTGCCTCTCTAGTAGAAATTTTAGGGGTTGTTCGATAAGCCCACAAGACATAATGCAGTTCATTGATCCAATTACCTTTAGCATTTTCTAGCCTTTTCATCAACCCATTCAAAAAAATATTATTCGTTACCTCCGTTTGGCAAATGCTTTGAGGATGGCCAGGAGCAGAGTGGATTTTTTTGACATTGAATTGGGCACAATATGCAGCAAACTCATCATTGTCAAATTGTGTGCCGTGATCAGTGATAAAGGCATAGGACAAGCCATACCTGCATATGATATTCTTCCATATAAATTGATAAACTTTTTCATAGGTCATATCGATTAAGGGTTAACCTTCCACCCATTTAGTGAAGTAATTAACAACTACGACCAGGTACTTGAACCTTCCTCGGGTGGTCGGCAGAGGTGCGACCGAGTCAATTCCCCACATAGCAAATGGCCAAGGTGATGTGATCGGTGTTAGGAGAGCTTGTAGAGTCTTGCGCATGCTGGAAAACCTCTGGAACTTATCATAATTCTTAGCAAAAGCTACACAATCTACTCGCATAGTTGGCCAGTAGTACCCATGTTTGTTGATTCATCGCAATAAAGTTCTCCCAGCTACATGGGCTCCACAGGACCCTTCATGAACTTCTTTAATAAAATCTTTTACTTTAACTGGATGCACACAGCGTTGCAACCCAGCAGTCAATCCTTTTGGGTACAACACACCATTGTCTAGCATATATCTCGCAGCTTTGTATTTTAACTTCTTAGTTGCAAGTAGGTCGGTTGGTAGAATTCCATCTTCAATATAAGCTCTTATTGGATCCATCAAATATGTCCCCTTGTCAATTTCAATAAAATTAACCATCAGATCCTAATCAATGCTCCTATTAACAAATAACTCAATATGAATAGTTCTTTATATCTCAGTTCTGGTTGCTGAAGCTAACCGAGCAAAAGCATTTTTTAGTCTTGGACTTCTGATCATCTGAACAACTGGAAAATTAGTTGTTACCTTTAAAGCTTTGGTTAAGTATCTGGACATCAATTCTCCTTTAGCTGTATATAAGTTCAACACCTAATTTACCACCAACTGTGAATCACTCTATACCACAACTTGCTCAGCATTCAATGATTTGGCTAAATTTAAACTAATAATCACAGCTTAATACTCTGCCTCATTATTAGAAACTTGAAATTGTAATCGTAGAGCATACTCTATATCTATTTTATCTGGAGTATTGAGGATGATTCCTGCTCCACGTCCAGTTGCATAGGATGACCCATCAACATACAGACTCCATATGGGAATATTGCTGCCAAATATTTGGTTTGTCAGAATCCCTTGATGGAAGATTTTACCCTTTACCTCCTCATTTTTCTTTTTCATCTCTTGTACTCCGCTAGAGGGTTCTGGTTAGTCAGTGGTAATGTCTTTTGCAGTTTTCTTTGCTTGGAGTTGGTCGGGGATATCTCTAATAGGTCTGTTGACTCCTGAGTATTGCTCGATAGGAGTCCTTTGTTGTTCGGGAACCTCTAGGTAAGTCAATTCTATAATAAAATCCGCCACAGCTTCGCCTTTTGAAGAAGAACTTGGTTCATATACAAAATCATATTCCCTTAATTCCACAGCCCAATACATCAATCTTCTGAATGTCTTTGGCTTATGCAAAGTTTGACTTAGTGGCATGTCAGTGTATACCACTATAGTATGAGATTGAAAATATGGCTCCATCCGTCTACTAGCCTCAATTAAGGCTAGTTCTAACTTTTTCAGCCTGGGATATCTGACCTCTTCTCCTCGAAAAGTTTTTCTAGTGTAATAAATTGAATTTTGAAGTCCATTCTCCTCTCTGATCAAGGCAAAGCTAACAGCCGATTCAAAAAATAGCCATATACAAATACATCTTTTCTCCTAACACTATTCAAGAGAGTATTGGGGGTGCTCTTAGGTACTTCTTTAATTCCAGGAAAGATTTTTCACATTCATCGTTCTATTCAAAGGTTTTTCTTAGCACCTTAAATAATGGTAAACATCTATGTCTGTTGCTCTGGATACAAATCTGTTCAGTGCTGCTACACGCCATGTTAGTCTTTGAACATCCTTTTACTGGTCGGGGATTGCATTTTTATCCAGGCCTTGATCTTATTTGGATTAGTTTCAATGCCCCTTTGATTTACTATATACCCGAGGAACATTCCTCCTGAACTCCGAAGACGCATTTGATCGGGTTTAACTTCATCTGGTGCTTCTCCAACTAATAAAACATTTGGCTAAGGTCAACAATATGATCAACAACTTTTTTCTCTTTGTCAGCATATCGTTAACATACACCTCTATGTTCTTTCTTATCTTCTCCTCAAATACCATGTTCACCAGTCTTTGATAAGTGGCACCTGCATTTTTTAGACCAAATGGCATAACATTGTAGCAATAAGTTCCTCGGGGAGTAATAAAGGAAGTACTTTCTCTATCTTCTGGCTTCATTTTGATCTGGTTATAACTAGAATATGCATCCATAAAACTCAGCAGCTCGTGCCCCGAAGTATCATCCATAGTTGATCAATTTGCGTCACTTTCACATCGGCTACAAGTACGAAACATTGGGGGCTTCTGTTGATACCAAAATTCACCACCTTACATGAACCAATTACAAGCCAACACGTGTCATCCAATGTGGCAAAAATCCAAGTCAGCATGATATAAATCCCCAACCAATGAGAGAGCCTGACCAACAGAGAGGACAAACCAACAAGGGAGCCTAACTAACTGGGAAGACTGACCAATAGCATGGAGTCCAACTAGTATGGCCAATGAAGCGCCAAAAGTCTTATGTTTAATTCTCATTATGTACTAATGTAAATGCCTAAACAATGAAGGTATTCCATCCTGTCACATTACGAATCTTGACACCCCTCAGGGGCTATAAATACATTGTAATACCCTCATTACATGGGGATCGGAAAACAAATCAAGGCAGTCAAGCAATACATTACAGCGAACGTAGGCTTTTCCATTGAGCCGAATCACTTGAAAAACCTCATTTATCTTATTTGTTTTACTTATTTATCTCTGATCAATTAATTAGGCCTAGTATAGTTTTTTGCATCAACAACTACCTTAATCTTCTGATCAATCTCGGTATCCCACAACTGAACATTTTAAAGGGAAAGCATAGACTGCAAGATGAGAATACGCATTAGTATTAATTGACACAACCCTTTATGTTAAAAAAGGAAAAGTAGGATTTGCTACCTAGGTAGTCTAATGCAGAGAAAAATTGATAACACAAGTGGGGTCCTGGACATCGAAGTATCAATTATTACACTCTGAGGCAATTGCAGAAATGGCTTCTCGGGCCCTCTTATGATTGTCGAGCTGAGAGTGGACTATCATACTCAACTGGGCAAGGCAGGCAATCACCACAGTGTCATCAGAGATGGAGATTGTAGGCCCTTTGTTCATCTATCGATTGGTGTCCTTCTTCTTCTTTGGTGGCAGGGGAGAGTTAACACTAATGCCCTTAGGAACATCTTTTCATTTCTTCAATCCCTCGGCGATAGAGGGACCACCAGTTATTATTTTTTGCCAAAGTTGTATCGGTGTAGTGGTTTTTTCAGCAAGGAGAGATAGAATATTTCATGTGATTAGGGAAGCGATTGACCAAATCCCGTCAGAAAGATATGCAAATGAAATAAGTAGATGAGTATCAGCTAAATCAGATTGCATAAAGATGATAATAAATTTAAAAGATTTTTTTGGAAAACTTACGCAATTTAGTTAAGGGGTTGACCCCCAACTAAATTTTGTTCAGCAGATCAGGATCCATTAGATACCCAATGACAACTAGCCCCTTGTCCTTGCCAGAGGTGAGCAAGAAGTGGGTATTCATCAAGGCATCTCTTCTGAGGTCGGGATCAAGCTTGGCTATTATGTACAAATTACCCCATTTCTGGGGGACTCTCGGCTCTTCAACATCATAAAGTACATTACTATTAAAATCCCAGTCGCTTGATATAAAGAAATAACAATACTTCTAGTCAAGGTTGGAAGTCTAGTTTATGTGGACAATTTTTTTTTCAGAGCGTCGAGCTATGAAATGGAAGTAGCACGGTGTATCTTTTGTCATTGAAATTCTATAATACATTCTAAATATATCAACTGGAATGTTGGCCTCAAACGCTAACTTCCAAAGTTGAACTGCCCCAAGTAGTGTCCTCCGTGCATTGAAAGTTGCTTGGGCAAGGTAAAGGTCAATGCTTGTAAGGATGGACCTGACATTGGGATGAATCGGCAGGCAAAAGATAATCTTTAACATATATTCGTATACTGAAACTTAGGCCTCTACTTGGCTAATGAAAGCCCTCTTGTCTTCAAAAGGGACTCTCATCCTAATCAAAGACTTTATACCATAGAGGTGTCTCCAAAGTATCCGTTTCTCGAATGTCATTTGGGATGGACGAGGCATAAGTTATATCAAGTTCTTCCTCATACTCATACTCCTCATCCAGATGATCCTGTCCATGTAGATCCTAGTTAGTGAACTCAACTTCTATTATAGTTGAGATGGGAATTGCAATTGGTGGAACGCAGTATGAAACCTCGACCCTTGGTTCATCATCATCAGAAATATTTAAGACCTTAGGCTGAGGCCCATCAGGTTGATGGGACAATGTTGTGGGATAACCTCAGTTAGATGACTTGACTTCACCACTCTCATCTAGACGATCTTTGAGGACTCGCATGGCTTCCTCAAAAGAATCACACCTAACTCCCCACCGATAATTGGGAGGTTTGAGCATACTATTTAAACTATAACCCTTAGATGAGTCGGTGGATAAATTACCCCCAGAACAAGTGACAAACATTGGGTCACTAATGGTGATGACAAACCTAGGCTCAACTAAAGTGGGGTAAGTTAAAAGCATAGGGGGACAAATAATAAACAAAGGTACAGGGTGCAGAGGAAGTCTGGGCTCAGCTTAGACCCCCTTCTTAGCCTTAGCCTTACGGATATCTCGTTGTATTCACACTTTGAGATGGGGAAATTGCTCTACTAGTACAATCTATGGTACATGAAAAATAAAAGTGGTGTTTGACCACAGTTGACCTAAAGATCTAACCAAAGAAGTTAAATAATTTTGTTTAAAAACTAGTGAAGGACACTCAAGAGCTCCCACTAGAGAACTTCGTCAGAAAGATCACCAGAAGGTTTAACCGGCACCTTAAAACCCTATCTCTTTTTAAAATCCTAACTACAAGGCCTGAAGTAACATAATGCAACCCTAGAACCACCAATCCAATTCTAGCGCCACCAGAAATGTTCGTTGGAAAATACAGAAGATTGTAAAAAGAATGGAAATAACAAACAGTAGAAAAGAATGACATTATATAGACAAAAGAGAAGATAAATGGAGTTACTTCAAATGGAAAAGTGCCTAAAACGAAGGAGGGGAAAAACTCACTAGAGAATGAGGGATGGTAGAAAGAGAAAAGGAAACTTTGGTTTGCAAGATAACTTCGAAGCGAGAAAATGGGGAAGAATGAGAAAGAAAATAAAAGAATTAGTATTTAAACTAAATCAAGTTACGCACAATTTCCAATATGAAATCATTAGGTCGTGAGTCCCCTATTTACATGCTGTCGTCACTACTTGGTCAGCACACCTTACCACCCATGGGTTAACAGGTGTTCGCTTAGGGACATTAAAATGACATCTTACCAGAGTTACCTCTCCACTCCACTCACACCGTCGAGACACACTCTCACACTGAGGGAACATCTAATTACAGGAAGACAAATAACTTTACACCTCACCCTCCCATAGACATTGAAGACTAAGTTCTAAGGATGATTGATATACATAAGTATGAGCTCGTATAGATGAAACTCAAATCAACTACATGCCCCCTCATGGCTTATCTCACACTCTTCTTCATATGGTCCCTTGTCATAATGAGCTAGGTCAAACAGTCTCGACCTCCAGGACCTACTCTTGAGAACATGCATTATTTCTCATGAAAGCTATTGATATACCCAGGTCATGGCATCTTCATGTCTCGGCCTTATTATGTGTCGATCCTGTGCAACATTATTACACTGAGATTGGCCATATCATTTAGTAACCAAGCATCACCCTCGCCCTCATCCTTATGGAAGGTTACGTCTTCAGTCTCGGCCAGGTGAGACCTTATAGCACTGACATCAACAAACTGCACGGAACATGTGATCTAAACATCAATAGGACACATAGACAAAACCGTTGCAATAAATCAGCGTCGCATAAGGGGGAATTTTTACTCATCGTCTAATGTATATGTGTTGCACATCTGTTGCTCTCTCATTGGTTCACTGACCTTATGCACACAGGCTGCAGGCTAGGGGTGATATTGTGCACCCCCAACACTATAAAAAGGATGACTCCTTCATCTTCTCAAAGGATCAAGAATTGTAAACCCTACTGTTACTCTATCAAATTACCATTGTAGAGAGATAAAGAGATTGTAAATTATTTAGTGACCTATTGCCTAATATTATAGTAGAAAACTACGCATTTGCACAGTGGAGGTCGAACCACTTAAATACTTGTCTTCTCTTTGTCTCCCATCCTTTCTATTTATCATATATCTCTTATATTTCTTTATTCCACCATGATTACATAGTTCTAAAAGCTTGAGTTGATCACTAACTTGGGGTGGTGATATCACGTATTATCAATTGGTGCATTTGTTTATGGAATGTTCCAGTCAGACCACTAGAGTGTGTCAGGGGTCCTATCCTTATAGATTAAACAAATACCAACTTTACATGATAGTGGAGGAATAATTGTAAAGTTAGTATGGTCAAACATGGAGGAATGGAATGTTTGTTTGTTTCCATCAAAGTTAGTTGTCAACTGATAGAGTTAAGTGTGTTGTCTAAAAGAGTTAGTTGGATTGGATTTCGTTGGCCATCCATTATAATATCTGAGTTGATTTCATTATTACATGAGTTGACTTCATTCTAGTAAGTAATGAGTCGAGATGTCCCTTTGTGACTAGTTTACAAATCGCACCATATTAATGGTAAGAGAATTATTGTTCTAAAAAAACTCCACCCAAGTTAAGTATTACTCCCAACTACTTTTACAATCGAATATACATATTACTACACCCTAAATATTTTATGTACCATAGAGGATCTAGAGGATGACACTTGTCATATCTGTCAACTCAACTTCACTACTTTAGAATGGAATTATGCTGAAGAGGACGTAAGTGTGACAACCCTGATTTTTATATCTAATCCGGTTAGCTACGCCCAATTAAATTAAAGCGGAGCATCAATATGTTGGCATTAGAAACAAAATTTAAATAAATGCAGTAAAGTAAACATGTACACTCCCATACGTGTAACCAAATCATATAATAACAACTATAACAAGTGAAACCAACACATAACTATTAAATGATATAATCCATCAGTAATCTAAAACTGAAAATATAAAATGCCAATACATGCGGCCCAACACAAAATGGGAAATAGTAATATAACAATTCTCTCAAATACCAAGTATAAACAAAGTGATATTAATCTCTGATACCACCCCCAAGAAAAGGGAAACAAATGACATAAATTAAAATAGAATAACTCCACGGCTTCAGAAATCCAAAGATTGATATGATCTCATCAAACTCCATAGTCTATTGTCCATCGGGACGAGGACCTGTCATATATTATATATATAGGAGAGGAGAAATAAGAAAGATAGACGAACATCAAAGCTAGAAAACAAGCTATAAGATTATAAGATGTACTTATAATGAAAGAACACTAGTCATTACTCGTCTCCAGTAATTAAGTTATTTAATTACCCAACCAATGCTCATATGTCGTGACTACCCAACCCAAACTAGAGTAACGTGTAGCCTCATATCGTATCATGATTAATAATTATTAATCTCATTTCAGTATTTAATGTATCAAATATTACCTTTAAGTATAATATCAAATGCATCGATTCGGGATATTACTTTAAGACAAAAAAAATACCTCACACAAAAAGTCATATCGGGTCACTATCGTTACCCAGGAGAACAAGTAGTAACACTAGGCCTACACATGAATATTCCCCAATATTACGTGGCAAGGGCAATCATACTAATTCCTAAATCACATGGTGTTCCAAGGTTATTCTATCCAACCCGCATTATAACCATGTGTCCGGTTTCGGTGGTTTATCTCCGACACGACACTCGAGCGGAACCTAACCGGATCAATGACAAAAAATCGCATTTAACATGTCCCTACATCGACCGGAGGACTAGTCTAGTGTATACTCGACAATATACATGTAAAAAAATTTCACGCTTATGTATATATACAATCGTATCAAGTCTCTTACTCGAGTTATACAATAGTCATTATTTACAATATAACATAATTTACACCATTAATTTACTAATTCAACATCAAATCACATCAAGGTTATATATCCCTGATAACCATAGGTATATGATCAAGTTATAAAATTAAGTACAACACCATAATTATATTTCTAAAAACATGAACACCCTTAGCGCTCTTATTTCAACAACATGCTGCCCAGAATTTAAAATGCAGATTTAAGGCTCTTCCGATCCACTTTTGGAAAAACTTAAAACTACAAAGTTGTTCGGAATGTGATTTTCTACAAGGACATGCGAACACACTACCATAGCCTGCATAAAGCAGACCCAAAATTAACATATACAGTTCACCCCTCTTTACGATAACTTTCTGCGCAGAACTGTAAAACATATATTCGAGGATTTTCTAATCCGTGTTTGAAAAAAAAAACTTAAAACTACAAAGTTGTTCAGAATATGATTTTCTACCAGGAAGCGCGGACGAAACATCCATTTTCAAAACCCAGACAGTTCAAAACAGTTTTAATATGACGATTTACTCAATATTATAGATTTCTCAAATTTAAAAGGTTGTTCTACAACTCAATCCCTATAATGATGTTATTGCATTTGAATCTACATGGAGAGTGATACTAATATATTGCATATCATTTTTAACATCAATTTCATATTAATTTAGGGATCCAAATACATGTTCAAGTGAAATTTTATTATAGATACATATTATACACATATAGGTTATTAACTTGCCTTGGATTGTATGGAGAAGTTGAATCCTCTTGAAATCCTCTTAGCTTTCTTATCTTCTTACTTTCTTTCTCTCTTCCAAACCCTAGACCCCTTTTGTGAAATGAGAAAATGAAGACTTTTTCTCCTTTTTTCTATTTATACCTAGGGTTAGTTTATTTACAAAAAAATCATTGCCCCAAATTCAACCCTCTCGATCCTTTTACGCGTTAATTCGCTTCTAATATTTAAGTCGCACATTCGTATCTCAATGAATTCATTTTAAATTTTCATTTCCAAACATTTCGAATATATATACTGGCATAGTTTCATTTCCAAACATTTTGAATATATATACTAGCATAGTTTTTTTCCTTCAATTAGTTCAATTTCAATTCAATAAAAAATGCGGGGTATTACATTCTCCCCCTCTATGAACGAGATTTCGACCTCAAAATTCAACATAAAACAAATCAATTCAAGTCAAGTAAGGTAGTTTCACACGTACCTTCCATGAAGAGATATGGGTGACTAATTCGCAAGTCACCCTCTCTTTACCAAGTGGCCTCAGACTCGTCATGATTACTCCACATAACACGAATAAGAGGAATGACTTGACCTCAACTGCTTCTCACGACGATCTAGGTTCCTGATCGGCCTCTCCTCGTAGCTCCCATCGGGCTGCAGCTCAACCCCATCTAAATCTATGTGTAGGTGTGAGTCCTCAGGATGTAACAACTTCCTCAACATGGATACATGAAAAACATCGTGTACCCGCTGGAGCTGGTCGGGTAGGGCTAAATGGTAGGAAACTAATCACACCCTGTCCAACACTATAAATGGACCCATGTATCGTGGTGAAAGCTTCCCTTTTTCACCAAAGGAAACAACGCCTCTCATGGGTAAGACTCTCAACAGAACTTGGTCCCCAACGACGAAGTCTAACGTCCTCCGCCTTATGTCGGTATAAGTCATCTGACGATCTTGCACGGTCTTCATCCATGCACGAATCAAGTCCACCTTCTCTGAGGTCTCCCTAACAATATCCGGACCCAGCATCCGGTGTTCTCAGAACTCCAACTAACATGTAGGGGATCGACAAGGCCTTCCGTAAAAAGCCTCGTATGGTGTCATGCCAATAGTCTGCTAATAACTATTATTATATGCGAACTCCACGAGTGGTAAATGTGTATCCCAACCACCTTTGAAGTCCAACACACAAACACGTAACATTTCCTCCCAAATTCGGTTTACGCGCTCCGTCTGACCATCAAACTGAGGGTGGAACGCAATACTCAAACTCAACTTAACTCCCATCGCGTCCTGAAGATCGCCCCAAAAGTGCGAGATGAAGACACTTCCATGGTCGAACATGATATCACGCGGTACCCCATGTAACCTCACAATCTCATTAATAAACACCGTGGCATACTGTGCTGCCGTATAATCCATCCTCACTGGAAGGAAATGAGTCACCTTTGTCAGTCTGTCGATGATAACCCAAATCGAATCATGATCGCGCTGCGATCTTGGCAACCCAACAATGAAATCTATGGAGATGCTTTCCCATTTCTAACTATAAAACCGAACTCTCACCACGAAGCCTAACATAAGTGAACTACTAAGTTGATCCAGAAATTAATACCCCCAAGTCCCAACTCGTTAAGTTTTGTGCGTGGAGTGTCTCGCAAGCAAAATTCAAACGAGGAACCCCTCTGATACACTTCTGTCAGCTTGTCGAGATAAGGAATTTGTTAACTCAAGACCCCTAGTGATACAAGAATCATCTAACTCCAAAAAAACACTTATCTCTGGACTCAACAGTTCATCACACAACAAATAATCCAACTTTTCCTATTCAATACAGATGTCTCTATTCATCAATCATGCCTTGATACTCAACTCAAAATTGACTAACAATGTTGCCCTGGCTACACTGTGAGTCACAATACCAGACATCATCAGATACCACATTGAGCATATGGTACTGAAAGCTCAAAAGCCAACTCTATTCCGAGTTGTCAATAACACTTGCCTTGCACTTAAATTGATGGTGAGTCAACCGATATGGAAACCCTTATGATCCACTAATGTTTCACATGTGCATAAGAATACAACTTTTATGCAATTACAAATATTGTTCCATCTTTCCAAGTCTGAAGTTAGGTAAATAATATCAATAAGGTTCATACTCTCTCGAACAAGATAACACCGACAAAGTTGCATTCTGGGCGGTCAATGATCCCTCACCTAAAGGTTTCGAACTAACCCGAGATGTAATATGCCTCGTTTCACACCCCCCACTTCTCACGATTTGGTCACTCTAACCCAAGGCGACAGACCTCTTTTATTAAAAACACGCATAGGAATTCAACCTATCCGATAGGATTTTCCTTAGACTGTGAGTATATTAGACTTTTCTCACTGAACATGAAATGAACTTGGTTCTTCAAACCACGAATAAGGCTTTTACATTTGCCAATCAACGAGGTAAGACCCAAAATTCCCACTTATCATACCAAATCAGAATATCGGATTTGGCACACTCACCATCCGGATACTCATCTTCCAGCACACCAACGCTACCTGATATTTATGAAGAATAGTGTTCTATCCAACATGTCAAAGGTCATAAATATAAGGTAGCGGGTACCTTCCCATACCGTGACTCAAATTAACACTTAGTACTCCACACATAACTAAAGTAAAAATTAACTATCTTACGAACCCATTAGCGGATGTTTGCCCAAGAGTACACACCCTCCTTACAAAACTTCTCAACAACAGTCGAAACACTCTCTTATTGTCCCCCTAGAGTGGAGGTTATCACAACCATTTCAATGAATGGGTCCAATAATTGGAACCCCAAAATGTCTCAATCCTTGCCATTAATGATGACACTCACTTGGTAACACTATAATCAATCACGCAAAAACTGACTGAGCTACATGCGACTCTACCATTATCAAAAGACCATCAAAGTATGACTATTCACTAGTCTAGACGTCACCATAATCGAACATCTGTTACTTAGTTTTGAAACACGTCTTTAATCACACACGATCTAGGTAAACATTATGTCACTAACTACTCACTCATGCTCTAATTCACATTAATACATAACGAGGGCCACAACATAGCCACATTACCATATCTGATGGATTCAAAATCAAGCGGCACCATTATCACGGTGCAACAAATTAGTACCCCCAATCACCGGGTGATAACATAAAATCGAACTCAGGGATATATCATGAAGTTAAGCGATCACACTCGCATAAAATTAAACGCCTATTGAACAATACCTCAGGATGTTCTCACTCGACAACTCGTCCCTCGAGATTTGCTACTCATCGTAGGGTTCACAACTAGTAACTCCAGCTCAAGTCCATCCCTTAGCACACCTATATTCACATCCCGGTCTCGATAACTTTTAACAAATATATCGATATTACAAAGCAAGATAACCATATCTTATCGAACACCCATTCTAATCTAGGGCTTTACGAAGAACACTGAACTCCAGTCGTTACCAAATAAGGAAAGACTACTCCCTCAAAAATTTTGGACTTATCCAATGTCAATCCCTGTATGACCTTGTGATACAGACTTCCTCATCCCTAGTGTCCATGGACAAGACATCGCAACATTACTGATACATTCTCATGAACTTGTTCGGGATAACTCGTCGAAAAATTCCACTCTGAACATGTGAGTTCCCAACACACTAACATATCTTGTGCATGACCTAACACACACCTAATCAGCCTTAAGTTCATTCCATTACGAATTTTATCAGATCATAACACTATGGCACCACTGTGCCACCCCAATACGAGATCTATCGCTTGTGTGGACAACGTGTAGGTTTATATTCCTACCAGACTTCCCTGATACCAACACAATATTTCAAGGATAATGACTTATCCATTCTAGATTCAGACTCATGAATCACCCAATGAACATCATCGAAAGGATGAATCTAGTTCGTGATTTTCACAAGTATGATAACACTCTTGCATACACCAAAATTGGACCCCTCAGGTCGTCCTTTTACGGGGTGGGACATACACCGATTTGGAGTAGTCCTCCCCCAAATCACAACCCTTCCTTTACATGTTCATGAGTAATAATATACTCTTATTACCACAAGACTTACTTCGTTAACCAATCACTAATTAATACATCATCGAATGCCTTAGAAGTTTATCCATCATGGGTGGAGCGCGATAATTCCTTCGCAGTATAATGTCACAACAACAACTAGACCACATCATTTTGAGGTATGCCATATCTAAATCTCTACCCTTCCACATTGGAAACAGCTTAAGACAACTACACACGTAACTGGTACCAACAACTCAGTGGTACTACAGGGTGGGCTATAATTTATACCAACTTCTTTACATTCATAAGAGCGACGATATTCAAAGTTGATAATGCACAGAAAACATACGGGTGTTTCCTCCCCCTAAAGCACCAAAAGTCATCTTAATCATTGAGTTCAGCATCGGTGCTCTCACCTACTGGTGGGCAATGAAACTACTATAGTTGCACGTGAATCGCAGTCTCCTAAAATTCTTAGACCCTATGCCCTCCTAGAGTCCACGTCTCATTAAATCACCATCTTAAAAGATAGTAAGTGAACACATATCCTAAAAAAAATTATTCAAGTGGAGCACTATTCATAATTACAACAAGTACTCACACACGGTCCTCACGCATACTATCACGTGGTCGATCGGAGATTAACCTCATGCGTGGGATGTCTCACGAATGAAATCAAAACCAGGAACCCTACCTATACACGTGGATAGCTTCGAATCTCCCGTCAAAATCGTAGCGTGAAGATCTTTCAAGTCATCGAATACAATACCTAATCATAAGGCTCTATGTATCAAGGAGACGATGCGCAAAAAATGTAACGGACGCCCTCAGATCCTTAAAGGCTCTAAAATCGTGCTCTGATACCAACTCAAGAAAAGGGAAGCAAACGACATAAATTAAAATGGAATAACTCCACGGCTATAGAAATCCTAAGACTAATATGATCTCATCAAGCTCCATAGTCTATTGTCCATCGGGACGAGGATCTGTCATATATTATATATATAGGAGAGGAGCAACAAGCAAGATAGACGAACATCGAAGCAACAAAACAAGCTATAAGATTATAAGATGTACTTATAATGAAAGAACACTAGTCATTACTCGTCTCCAGTAATTAAGTTGTTTAATTACCCAACTAAGGCTCC
Source organism: Sambucus nigra (assembly GCA_949130495.1). Taxonomy (NCBI): domain Eukaryota; kingdom Viridiplantae; phylum Streptophyta; class Magnoliopsida; order Dipsacales; family Adoxaceae; genus Sambucus; species Sambucus nigra. The sequence goes on from OX422223.1 coordinate 124,486,430, forward strand.
TATGTCGTGAATACCCAACCCAAACTCGAGTAACGTGTAGCGTCATATCGTATCATAATTAATAATTATTAATCTCATTTCAGTATTTAACGTTTCAAAATATTACCTTAAGTATAATATCAAATGCATCGATTTGGGATATTACTTTAAGACAAAAGCATAATATCTCACACAACAAGTCATATCGGGTCACTATCGTTACCTGGGGGAACAAGTCGTAACACTAGGCCTACATACGAATATTCCCCAATATTACGTGGCAAGGTCAATGATACTAAGTCCTAAATCACATGGCGTTCCAAGGTTTTTTCTATCCGACTCGCATTACAACCATGTGTCCGCTTCTGGTGGTTTATCTCCGACACGGCACTCGAGCGAAACCTAACCAGATCAATCACAAAAAATTGCATTCACTATGTGCCTACATCGATCGGAGGACTAGTCTAGTGTATACTCGACAGTATACATGTAAAACAATTTCATGCTTATGTATATATACAATCGTATCAAGTCTCTTACTCGAGTTATACAATAGTCATTATTTACAATATAACATAATTTACACCATTAATTCACTAATTCAACATCAAATCATTTCAAGGTTATATATCCCTAATAACCATAGGTATATGATCAAGTTATAAGATTAAGAACAACACCATAATTATCTTTCTAAAAACATGAACACCCTTAGCGCTCTTATTTCAACATGCTGCCCAGAATTTAAAATGCAGATTCGAGGCTCTTCCGATGCGTTTTTGGAAAAACTTAAAACTACAAAGTTGTTCGAAACGTGATTTTCTACAAGGAAACTTGAGCACGCTACCATATCCTACCTAAAACAGACCCGAAACTAACATATATAGTTCGCTCCTGTTACGACAACTTTCTGCGCAGAACTGTAAAACGCATATTCGAGGATTTTCCGATCCGTTTTTGAAAAAAACTTAAAACTACAAAGTTGTTCAGAATATGATTTTCTACCGGGTAGCACGGACAAAACATCCATTTTCGGAACCCAAATAGTTCAAAACAGCTTTTAATAAGACGATTTACTCAATTTCATAGATTTCTCAAATTCAAGAGGTTATTCTACAACTCAATCCCTATAATGATGTTATTGCATTTGAATATACATCAATTTTATATTAATTTAGGGATCCAAATACATGTTCATGTGTAATTTCATTATAGATACATATGATGCGCATATAGGTTATTAACTTGCCTTGGATTGTATGGAGAAGTTGAATCCTCTTGAAATTCTCTTAACTTTCTTCTCTTCTTACTCTCTCTCTCTATATACCAAACCCTAGCCCCCTTTTTGAGAATTGAGAAAATGAAGACTTCTTCTCCTCTTTTCTATATATACATAAGGTTAGTTTATTTATAAAAATGTCATTGCCACAAATTTAACACTCTCGATCCTTTTACGCATTAGTTCGCTTCTAATATTTAAGTTGCACATTCGTATCTCAATGAATTCATTTTAAATTTTCATTTCCAAACATTTTGAATATATATATTGGCATAGTTTCATTTCCAAACATTTCGAATATATATACTGGCATAGTTTTTTTTTCCTTTAGTTAGTTCAATTTCAATTCAATAAAAAATGTGGGATATTACAGTAAGGTTAATCCCCGTTAATGGCCTCGGCCATGTGGAGAACCCCATTTTATGACATTACCAACCCTCTTGGCACGAGTCCCGTGGATGGATGGAAACATCATGTAGGTAGCGTGCAATATGAGGAAAGTTATGAAGATATTATCCCCAACTAATTAATAATTATTTTATTCCCTACATGTAAATTGTAATGTCACCTGACTTAATAAAGGCGAGACATGTGTTCTAGAAACCACGCTATCTCTCAACTCAAACACCTATAAATAGTACCTTATTACCTCTTATAAGGAGGATATTGATTAACTAGTACCAATGTGTTGCTAAAGTTGAGTGAAAATACTTGTAAACAGGCTCCCATAGAGATCATTAGAGAAATATAATTCATTGCACATGTGGATATAGGCACCAAATTAGGCTGAACCACATAAATACATTCTCTCTCTCTCTCTCTCTCTCTCTCTCTCTCTCTCTCTCTCTCTCTCTCTCTATCTCTATCTCTATCTATCTATCTATCTATCTATCTCTATCTCTCTTATTTATTATATTGATTTAATGATCATTAATTTATCAATCTTTTTATTTCTTGAGTGTTATTTAATTTTTCTAATATAATTAAGATCGGCGAAAACCAAATTTCTAGCATCAACAGTTTGGCATCATCAATGGGAAACGACATAGCCATAATTTGTTTTTTTCCAACTTCACTTTTAAAGCTCAAGAATACCTAGGTCAACTATAATAGCAAGTCAGGCGACATAACTTGGATGTGTTACGAATGGTTCAAGCATAGTTAGATAACCATGGTGATTTTTTTTAGAGGAATTCACATAGGAATTTGTTTGATTAAGTCATAGATATTAAAACTACACTACGGTCTAGTATGGATGGTTTAAACACACACACACACACACACTAATTTTTAAAATGAATTAATTAACCCAATTGAATTTGTACCAATTAAATGGATAGTCGTGTAAATAGTTTTTCTAAATTTTATCTTACCATAAGCATTTATCAAGGTAAGCGTAGCAGTAGAAAATTACATCAATCACATAACGCCCAATGTACAAGAAAACACCAAATGGGAAAATCCTCGAATGACCCAACCACACAAACTCGCTATGATAAAAAATTACACAAGGATGATAGATGACATGCATAACCAACTCTAACACCTACGCACTACCACAACGTGTGCTCCTCACATGCCACAATATCCACATAACCTAGCTTAAAAAACTGTCAATGGATTAAATACGAAGTCCACTACTTCAAAACAATACACCAGTACGAAGTCCACCATGTTAAATAACAATGAGTACGGAGTTTGAATGAAATGATAATCAACAAATATTATAAGTAAAAAACTTTGGTGCCTAATAAGATATCTCAAATAAGCATATATAGATGAACCTTGGATCTCAAATTATTTACGTGCAAACTAAGGTTTGGAGGCACAAGATATGTTCTTAGAAAACAATTTCGCAAAGACCTCTTCTAAAAATAAGTTGTCGACACTCTTTTATATAGAAATTATGAACAATGAGGTAATATAAACAAATCAGGGAAACTCATTCGAACGAGAAACATAGGGTCATTCGAATGAGTAGTGTAATCTCGTTCGAAGAAAAACAGATCTCGTTTGAGCGCCACTACTAAACTCGTTTGAACATAGATTGAACAATATTATAATTAAAATCTACTATAAAGCAAAAAAATATAGTTCG